>BSBK01002033.1:0-232500 GCA_027943335.1 Chamaecyparis obtusa
AAAATTATCATTTCTATTGCACACATGTATCCACCAAACCATTAAAAGGAGAAGCATAAATTTTAAGAGAATCTATGAGGTCAAGTTTGTCTTGACTAATATGATCAAGTGTTCATGTCATGTTTATAAAAATGATAACCTATTCAAAGGAAAAAGATGATGTACTTGAATAAAGAGTTCAACGAAACAACCATTTTGACTGATTGCAAGGTTTATGAATCATTGTTATGATTAAGGGAACATAAATAGGGTGAAGTATGGTCCTAAAGACTCTCGCTGGTAGATTACAAAGATGCAACTAATATGATTCTTAAAACAACTCAAACCTACTACAAACCAATGTTGAACTAATCATGCCTCTCATGATGTGTTACGCAAGGTATTCAATCGTTGTGTTTGTATATATATAAAAAATATATCAAATAAATAACCCAAAATTATCTCCAATTGACGCTACAAACAACACAACAAAACATAATACTCCAAACTAAGAAGTATTCCCTAAAACTAACCGAAAAATATAAAGTTTTGCACAAAGAAACATTCCCAAAGTCTCTAGGGTGCATGAATCCTATTACCATCTGCTAGTAGACGGACTACAAAATAAAATTCCAAATGCAGATAATACTTCAAACGCACTTATCTAAGAAAAGGTGCAAAGCATCCAAGTCACGTGGCAACCAATTTGGTCTCAATCACAAAACATGTGCAAAACAGTTACCCATTAGGAGATTACCAAAACTAACACCAAAAAGCATAAAATGTAGTAGATCCAAATCAACATAGATTCCATGATATCACAAAAGTAAGGAAATAATTATACCAAGACAGATTACAATTGTATAACATACAGATTATTTCCAACCTGAATACATCACAAACTACAAGCAACGTAGTCCCAAAACCCTAAGAAAGATTTTCTTTTCTTACATACCTCAATTTTGTGAATAAAAAAAAGAGAGGAAAATCATATGTGAAAACACACAATCCATCCCAAAAGGATAGAATAGATTCCAAAGGTTAAGGAAATAGAGCATACATATGTACGAGACTTGATAGATTTCTTTTGCAGAATATACGCAGTCAAAATGGCTAAGAAATCTCTACATTGAAATTTATGGGTGGTGCATCGATATCTTTAAAAGGGTTATATTACCTACCTCTAACACCACATAGAGAGCATCAAGGAGAAATTAGATGAATAGACTAAATCAAGCTCCCCACCTCCTCCTTTCACGGAAACCAGCTCTTTCCAAAACACATAGGTCTGATGTGTCCTCCTCCACTAAATTTGATGGCCCTTTTGTAGGATTATTTATCGCCCTCCTCCGCTTTCCTAGAGGGTATGGCTTTCTATCGTGCATCAAAGTAGTGCATTCCTCCAATTGTGCAACAAACGTGGCTGAATCTGAGCAATTGCATGACCGTTTTTCTTTTTTTCTCCCAAAGTGGGCCATGGGCACGAGCACAGGCCTGCACATCCATTGCTGCCTTCACGAGAGGCAAAAGAAACTCCTTTTCCTTGATCATTTTTTTCCTCCTCATGACTCAAACAAGAGACCTCCAACTTCTCAGAAGACAAAGATAACACAGCAATAGAATGCTTTCGAATCCTCATCGCTTTTACCTTGCAATTTCTTGGAAGAAGTGAGTAAGTTTCTAGAAATGCTCGTTCAATTTGACTCTCCTATTGCACTGCAATCATGTGGTGAAATGCAGATTTAGCTGTATCCTACAATTATCCTTTAACTCTTATTTATTGTCACCAGAAGTAATCTTTGGATCTCTAACTTTCTATCTTCATCCATTTTTCTAAGAAATTTGAAAAAATCTTTTATGTAGAGTCTCGCAGGATATGAAAGAATCCTCAATGGTGTTTGATTGAGGTTTTATGTACACATAGGAAGACGCTATGTTGCTACTCCTAAATCATATTTTATGATGAATTTTCCTGCTCAAGCCAAAATCTGTCCATCGTGACGTCTGAAATAGAAAAATCCTTAAACTGTGTGTCGTCCATTGCAATGATTTCTAAGCATCTCTACCAAAATTAGTGTCACTAATCTCTAAAAGAGATTCAATGGCATCATAACATCTACTAAAATCATCTGTCTCCATGGCCAGATGTTTTTTTTTTTATATTAACACTCGTATTCGATCTTTTTTTGTAACCAAGAAATCCAATGCACTCTTCGTCGATACCTCCATAATCTCCATGTGTGAGTGTAGTTTTCACCAGTTGTTATGGAATTTTTTTTTAATTAGAATCAGCATGCCTGGCAAACCTTAATTCCCCATTTAATATCCACTATGTCATAGTAACAAGAAGTTAATGCACCACTCTCCCTCCATGCCGCAATTTAGGGATATATTAAAAAAATATCAAATAAATAACCCCAAAATTATCTCCAATTGATGCTACAAACAACACAACAAAACATAATACTCCAAACTAAGAAGTATTCCCTAAAACTAACCGACAAAATATAAAGCTTTGCCCAAAGAAACATTCCAAAGTCTCCAGGGTGCGTGATCCTATTACCATCTACTAGTAGACCGACTACAAAAGAAAATTCCAAATGCAGATAATACTTCAAACGCACTTATCTAAGAAAAGGTGCAAAGCATCACCAAGTCACGTGGCAACCAATTTTGGTCTCAATCACAAAACATGGTGCAAAACAGTTACCCATTAGGAGATTACCAAAACTAACACCCAAAAGCATAAAATGTAGTAGATCCAAATCAACGTAGATTTTATGATATCACACAAGTAAGGAAAGAATACACTAAGATAGATTACAATTTTATAACATAGAGATTATTTCCAACTAGGAAAACATCGCAAACTACAAGCAACGGAGTCCCAAAACCCTGAGAAAGATTTTCTTTTCTTACATACCTCAATTTTGTGAATAAAAAATAGAGAGGAAAATCAATATGTGAAACACACAATCCATCCCAAAAGGATAGAATAGATTCCAAAGGTTAACAAAATAGAGCATACATGTATACGAGACTTGATAGATTTCTTTTGCAGAATATACGCAGTCAAAATGGCTAAGAAATCTCTACATTGAAATTTATGGGAGGTGCATCAATATCTTTAAAAGGGTTATATACCTACCTCTACACCACACAGAGAGCATCATGGAGAAATTAGATGAACAGATTGAATCAAGCTCCCCACCTCCTCCTTTCACAGAAACCAGCTCTTTCCAAAACACATAGGTCTGATGTGCCCTGCTCCACTAAAGTTGATGTCCCTTTTGTAGGATGATTTATCACCCTCTCTGCTTTCCTGGAGGGTGTGGGCTTTCTATGGTGCATCGAAGCAGTGCATTCATCCAATTGTGCAACAGGCGTGACTGAATCTGAGCAATTGCATGACCGTTTTTCTTTTATTTTCCCAAAGTGGGCATGGGCACAAGCACGGACCTGCACATCCATGGCTACCTTCACGAGAGGCAAAAGAAACTCCTTTTCCTTGATCATTTGTTCCTCCTCATGACTCAAACAAGAGACCTTTAGCTTCTCTGAAGACAAAGATAACGCAGCAATAGAATGCTTTCGAATCCTCATCGCTTTTACCTTGCAATTTCTTGGAAGAAGAGAGTAAAGTTTCTAGAAATGCTCGTTCAATTTGACTCTCCTATTGCGCTACAATCATGTGGTGAAATGCAGATTTAGCTGTATCCTTCAATTCTCCTTTAACTCTTATTTATTATTACCAGAAATAGGAGGAGCCGATCAGCGTAATCATTGTATCTCTAACTTTCTATCTTCATCCATTTTTCTAAGAAATTTGAAAAAATCTTTTATGCAGAGTCTCGCAATATATGAAAGAATCCTCAATGGTGTTTGATTGAGGTTTTATGTACACATAGAAGGTGCTATGCTGTTACTCCTGAATCATATTTTATGATGAATTTTCCTGCTCAAGCCAAAATTCATCCATCATGACGTCTGAAATAGAAAAATCTCAAATTGTGCGTCATCCATTGCAATGATTTCATAAGCATCTCTGCCAAAATGAGTGTCACTAATCTCTAAAAGAGATTCTGATGTAGGAGCATCCTGGGTGTAAGAGAAATCTTGCATCACCCAAAAATATTTATGTTTTTGTATTCAATAAGGGCTATCTTGTGTAGAGCTGCTATTTATGGAAACTTGCTATTTTTAGTAAGTTGGTCATAAATCTTGAAATGTTCTGATTTCACATGTGGAGGTTCATCTCAGTCGTATCAGCCTGCCAGTAAAGTTTCATTGACAGATCAAGTCTGGCTTTGTAGATATTGAATATTTTCAGTATTGGCAGCAGGGTACAGAAACTTTGAACTCACTTTTGAAGACTTTAGAGGCCCCGGATGAGGTCGAGAATTTGGGTGACGGGTGCTTGCATGAGTCAAGCCTGTAGATGTTGGAAATATTCAAGAATTAACCAAGTTACTGAGAGGGGAGGGGTGAATCAGTAACTTCAAATTTTTATATCAATATCAGATGTGTTAACATGTAGTTCACTTTATCCTTTTGCATATAGAAAGCATGAAACATAAAAGCATTCACAACAATGACACATAGATTTGGTTACCCAGAAACCTTCCAAAAGAAAGTAAAAACTGGGGTGGGGATGAAACCCACAAAACTTTAATGCTGCAGTATAAAGTTGGCCGGTTAAGGCTTACATTGATCACTTCTGATGATTTGCCCTGCTAGGAGCAATAAGGATTGCTAAATCCACCCTGTTAAAAGATTTTTACAAACTTACAAATGAAGTATGTACTCGGTAAAGAGATTTTACAAAAGACTGTTAAGTCTACCTGGTTAGAGGATTTTAGTACTGATTCACTGGTTAAAATGAAACAGTATATCTCTTACTTTGCAACTGGATTGCTGAATGAAATTCGCTGATGTACTGATCACCTTCTGTGATAAATTTGCCTCTGCTACTCCTCATGTATAGTAGCCCTTTGTAATTCACTAGTCTCTACCTTTTTCCTTTTTATTCCACATTCATACATCTTGGTATTTGTACAACATTGTTTATATACAAGTCTAAACAATTAATTTACAATTACAAAGTCGGCTAAACAAATAAACATAAGTGCTACTAAGTCGGCCCAAGTATGGTTACACGGTTCCTGCAAACTAACTCGGTGACTTTCTGATACTCGGTGTCCACTGTATTACTCGGCATCATCATGCACTCGGTAGAAGTGAAGGCTCGGTTCATACTAACCACTCGGTAAGCTTCGAACTCGATAAATACTTGTGACTCGGTAGACACAATGTCACTCGGTTTACACTGTCCTACTCAGTTTGCATTGTCCTACTTAGTTTGTACTGTTCTACTTGGTTTGCACTGTTCTGCTCGGTTTGCACTGTCCTACTCAGTTTGCACTGTTCTACTCGGTTTGCACTGTTCTGCTCAGTTTGCACTGTTCTGCTCGGTTTGCACTATTCTGCTTGGTTTGCACTCAGGATGCAAATAAGTGTTGTCACTAGTGGCAATCCTGCTTAATGCCAACAATCTCCCCCTTTGGCATTAGTGACAAAAACACTTATTGCCCAAAACTTATATACATGAACCATGCTGAGATTTATTTTGATTTTTCAAAATTTGTCTTTGTCATAGGGCTTTATAAATTATCTCCCCCTTTCAATGCACTTACTTTTCTTCTATACATATCTCCCCCTTTTTGACGATAATGCCAAAGGTGTATATACAAGTGTTTTACAGGGAGAATCCAAAATTTGATAGAAAAATTGAATGTACCTTCATTATCAGTGCCAGAGTTCTATCCCAATTTTCTTGCAGAATCTTGCATGTTTGGATTGCAATTTGGACTTCTGTAGAGAGTTCAATCATGTGATCTGCTATTGAGAATTGATTGTCATGAATTAATGTTTTGGAATGTTCAATGTGCTTATACATTGTATTCATGATGGGAAGGATCATGTTCTGAATGTCTAGCAGTGTGGACCGGATCCTTGTGTCTTCTTTCAGTAGTTCTGACTGCATATTTGATAGGAATGAGATTTTCATGTGATGTGCAGAGGTTGAACTTGGTTCAAGTTGCAGCTTCTGTATGCTAATCTTCAAATCCTCATCAATTTTATTCATTTTATCCTTGACATCCTTTGTGAACTTGGCAACATTGCATAGTCTAGCCAAAAGAGAGGTAACATTCGAATAGGAAGATTCAATGTTTGTCAAAATTGAAGATAATTCTGCTTGATTAATGGCTATGTGCTGAGCAATGTGCTCAAGCACTTTATTGTTGAATTTCTTCTCGGCTTTTTCAACTAACTTGTCTGTACCAAATGAATCCTCATTGAACTTATTTACTACTTCTGCTAATTGTAACAAAACATGTTGAGAGGAGTCTACTTTAATACCTAATGCTTCAGACAAAATGTCCTTAGCATCCTTAATGATTTTATATTCCTTGTCTCTCTCCTCTTTAAGCTTCTTTTGCTTTGCTTTCCTTTGGAGGAGTTCACCTATATTTTGCATTTGATCCGCTGATAGATTTGCAAAATCCAATGTTGGAATCTCTATTTCCTCATCTAGGTCTATATCATCTACTATATTCTTGCCCAAAAATCTTATACTCGGTTGAGCCTTAGGCTTCTCTATTATGGTAATTAATGCCTTAGTAGTAGTGATAGTAGACATAGTAGGACTGGCTATAATGAATGGTATACTATCTACTACTGAAGTATTTACACTTGTAGAATCAAAAACTGGAATACTTACTGCTGGAAAACTTGATGAAATAGGAGACTGCAACTCGGTAGAAGAAATGGTAGTTGCTTCTGTTGTTGCTATAGGTGATTGGACAAATGTTGAAGTTGTCACAACCATGCTTGAAGATGTCTCCAGGCTAGATGTAGCAACTTTTGCTGGAGAGGTAGGAAGTGATGCAATGACTTCTGCCGCTATTCTCACGGTATCATCTACCTCAGTGGCTTCTTCCTATTCATCACTGTCATCTTCAATGTCTTTTATTATAACTGATTCAGTACTCGGTTGGTGAAGCTGGTATATGTTCTTCCATGTGGTATTTGCACTCTTCACAACTGATTCAATATTTTTAATCAAAATCAAACAAGTATTGAACTTCAGTGTCATCTTTTTTTCATTCTCCTTCAATGCCTTCTTTATTTCATCATTTTTCAAGCTCAGCATTAACTGTTTCAGGGTTTGATCATATATGTCTTTTACAGTTTGCCTTGCATTGGTCCATCTTATTTTTATTGGATCTAATAAGGCTCCTGGAATCTGTTGGGCTATTTCATCAGGAAAGTATTTCCACTGTCCCATCTTTTCAATGACAGCATCTTCAATCTCCTTTTGTTTTGATTCTGATCTTGTTTCATATTTTAAAGATTTTATATTGGCTACTCCAGATCCTTCTCTCAAAAGTTTAATCTTCTCTTGAAGGGTTAGAGGAGGCTTTTTGAATATTATATTTTTGTCCTTTTTGTCTACCTTACCCCTTGCACTTCTCCTTGTAAATACAGCAGTGGGAGACTCAGGTACCTTGGTGATGAATACCTTTCCTTTCTTCTTTGCAGGTTCTGGTTCCTCTGTTTTCTCATCCTTTTTCTCTTCTTCTTCAATGTCTTCTCCTCTTCCCTCGGTTAGCATTAGAGGTGTGATAGCCTGCATTTGGGCTATCCTCTTCTTTCCTTTATTTACTGCCTGTGGAAGCTTTATACTTAATTCAATTCTCACTTTTGCTTCTTCATATGTCCCAAAATATGGAGCTTTGGGATCAACAGGCTGATTAAGTAGGGCTTCAATGATATTCTTTGTTTCATCAATGTTTACCTCATAAGGAAGAGGTTTCACATGTACAATCCTCGGTTTGGCTACTTGAATGTATACTCTGTCACAGTCCACCATGAAACAAATATCATCCTTATAATCTTCCCCCAACTTCTATGGAATCCAGAATCTGTCGTTCATTTTCTCCTTGAAAGACTCAAAATAATTATCCATGATGTTGTCAAAATTTTCACCCATTTTTGAAATATATTCATTTATTTCATATAGAATTGGCACATCCTTTCTCCATACTACTTTTCCTTTGGAAGGGAAGAATTTCTGAACATAGAAAAATAAACAGACCAGTAGGGATCCAAACTTACATGGATTGTTTTTGGAAGTTTGAATTCTTTCCATGTTCTTGTTGAACTGTTTTAACAATAAATCTGCTAGGTCAAATGATAAATTGTTCTTTACCACTTTGTATGCTAGGTCTATGGCTTCGCAGGGAACACTATTCTGCCGACTTGAACTGTATATTTTGTGGGCAATGATGTGTGTTCCAAACTTCAGTTCAGCATCAGTAATGCTGCTTACTTTCATGCCTCTACCATCCCACTCAGCTAGGGTTTTCTTCTCCAGCTCTTACCGACCTAGGGTTTTGGTAGTTTTAACCTTGTTTAACATGGGAAGACCGGTGATTCAGTTAATCATCTTCTTAGTGATCTCTATGGGTTGCTCAAGCCAAATCTTACCTTCATGTACATGGCTGAGAATGTATCTAACCCATTTCTCCTGAAAGTTTCGAGGTAAATGTGTAATGTGAACTAATCCCTTGTCTTCCAGATGTTTCTGCTCTAGTTTTAGAACACCATTTACACACAGTTCCTCACGCACAATATCCAACTCTAGGTTTCCCATCTCTTGAATTGCATAATTGAAATGATTGTGAATATCGTTAACAAGTAGTACCTTAGGAGGAATCTGAGATTGAGCTTCGTTTGGGTCTAGGGTTGCTGCAATTGTGGGCACGAGTTTGAAATCTGGTGCTCTCCATTCCCCTTGGATTATCATTTCTGTTCCTTTCTTCGCTGAAGCACTGGATGATGCCATGGTAGCTCATAGAGAATTATTTTCGCAAAAGTATTGAATCGCTTGATTGCTCTAGAAATTTTCTGCTCTCAAAATGCTAAAGTTCACAGTGAAGAATGAGTTTGATTTCTTCCCTTTTGTTTACAACTCTGTCATTAATGCTTAGTAGAAATTAGGGTATGAATTTTGATAGACTGTCACCCACTATGAATTAATTGCTTGGTAAAGACTTCGCAACTCGGTGAACTTGAGAATTCATATTGCTCCGACCTCGCTTGGTAAACACTGATACTAACCTTCCTGTGATCTTATTACATCTTGTATGCCAATTTAGATCTTCCTTTTAATTCAGTTCTGGAACTACTTGAAATTTGTCTATGAGAATACAGTTCCAGTGCTTTCTTGGGAATTTAGTTTGAGTCAATAGAGCCACCCATTCCATTACTTGGACTGGTTTGCTTGGTAGATTTAGGAATCCACTGTTGTCTCATCTATTTCCTGATCTTAATTGCTTCATTCTTCTTTCCATCTTCAACTTCACTAGCATTCATGCAATTTTTGGCTATATGACCGAGTTTAGTGCATTTGAAACATCTTATGGTAGTATCTCTTTTCTTTAGATGATGTTTTATGCAGTTCATGCCAATGTCTCCATATTCTCCACAGTAATGACATCTACACCAAGTGTTGTAATCCCATCCAAACATTGCTTTCATAATTTGTTCTGCTAGATTGAATGTTTTGGATCTACACTCGGATGCCTTGTGACCTTGTTTGCATTTGTGACAATTACCTTTGAATCTTGGTTTTTCCTTGCATTCATTTGCTTTGTGACCATGCTGATTGCAGTTATAGTATTTTCCATTGAATTCTGCTTTTTTATTGCTCCAACATTTATTTGAAGTATGTCCTATTTTGCCACAATGATTACAAGTAGGTTTCTGATTCCTTTGAGTACCTTGCTTAGAAGATTCACCTTCTCCTTTGTATCCAAGTCCTGCTTTTCCTTCTTGCCTACGAAGATTCTGATCATGCAGCTGATTTAAGTCTTCTTGGTTCTTCAGCATTCTTTCATTGATTTCTTTTTCAGTGTTTAGGTCATCCACCAATCTTAGATTGATTTGCTTTTCAGATCTTAGTTCTTCTCTTGTGCTTTCTATTTCTGATCTTAGAGTCAGAATTTCCTCATTTGTATGGGAGATCTGATCAATTAAGTTTTCTAGCTGAAGGGTTTTATTTTGGACTTCATTGTTCCTTCCATCTAATTCATCTTTCAACTTGTTTCTTTGTTCTAAGATCTCACAAAATCTTGTTGAGTGTAGTTCTTGTTCTCTTTTTAATTTCCTCACTTCTTCCTGCAGAGACCCATTCTTTTCTAGGAGTTCTTTGACAGCATTGTTTGCTTCATCTGAGCTATTTGAGGGAAAAAGATCTTCAATCTTTTCTTCAATGTAATTATGATCATTCATATGATTTGAAAGTTCCTTCCTTCTTCTTAGGGATTGGGAAAGATGTTCTTTTGCTTCTTTAATTTTAGCTATGGCCATTTCCAGATCTAGCTTTTCATTTTCAATCACCTTGTTTAGTTTGAATACCTCCATTGTCCTGGATCTTTGCTCAAGCTAGTTAAGCTTTATCTTGAGAACCAATACAACTCTAATACCAATTGTTGGAAATATTCAAGAATTAACCAAGTTACTAAGAGGGTAGGGGTGAATCAGTAACTTCAAACTTTTATATCAATATCAGATGTGTTAACATGTAGTTCACTTTATCCTTTTGCATATAGAAAGCATGAAACATAAAAGCATTCACAACAATGACACATAGATTTGGTTACCCAGAAACCTTCCAAAAGAAAGTAAAACTGGGGTGGGGATGAAACCCACAAAACTTTAATGCTGCAGTATAAAGTTGGCCAGTTAAGGCTTACATTGATCACTTCTGATGATCTGCCCTGCTAGGAGCAATAAGGATTGCTAAATCCACCCTGTTAAAGGATTTTTACAAACTTACAAATGAAGTATGTACTCGGTAAAGAGATTTTACAAAAGACTGTTAAGTCTACCTGGTTAGAGGATTTTAGTACTGATTCACTGGTTAAAATGAAACAGTATATCTCTTACTTTGCAACTGGATTGCTGAATGAAATTCAATGATGTATTGATCACCTTCTGTGATAAATTTGTCTTTGCTGCTCCTCATGTATAGTAGCCCTTTGTAATTCACTAGTTTCTGCCTTTTTCCTTTTTATTCCACATTCATACATCTTGGTATTTGTACAACATTGTTTATATACAAGTCTAAACAATTAATTTACAATTACAAAGTCAGCTTAACAAATAAACATAAGTGCTACTAAGTTGGCCCAAGTATGGTTACACGGTTCTTGCAAACTAACTCGGTGACTTTCTAATACTCAGCGTCCACTGCATTACTCGGCATCATCATGCACTCGATAGAAGTGAAGGCTCGATTCATACTAACCACTCGGTAAGCTTCGAACTCAGTAAATACTTGTGACTCGGTAGACACAATGTCACTCGGTTTACACTGTCCTGCTTGGTTTGCACTGTCCTGCTTGATTTGCACTGTTCTGCTCGGTTTGCACTATTCTACTCAGTTTGTACTATCCTACTCGGTTTGCACTATTCTGCTCAGTTTGCACTATTCTGCTCAGTTTGCACTGTTCTGCTTGGTTTGCACTGTTCTGCTCGGTTTGCACTCAGGATGCAAATAAGTGTTGTCACTAGTGGCAATCCTTCTTAATGCCAATAGTAGAGTGCTTCATGGCCTTTCCGAATTGGGGTTTTAATAGTCAATCGGAGCAACTGGTGATGACTTATGGTCTTCGGAAGTTGGGTCACCTGAAATGGCAAAAAATAATTTTCCTTCAAAATTTTTGTTCGGGTTTCAAAAGCTATTTTGAGCCAACTTTGATGTAATAAATTGTAAAATAAAATACTTCTAAGTTTGGTCGGCCCTTTGGGCTAAATTTCTAGAACCTTCTCGAGCGGTGGAAATTGCCTATATAAAGAAGGCCCATAGTGTTGTCTTAGGCAGTTCAGGGTAGTAGATCTAGGTAATAATTCGAGGCTTAGTCCTACAGAACATTGTAAGGGAATGCCCATGTGGCTTTGCATATTGTAATTCTAAAAGTTTGTAATTCCACATTTGTGGAGATAATAAGAAGCCAATTTCCTGTTCTTGCATATTGTTGTTGTTTCTCTGTTTCTATTATGTGTTTGTGGTATTAAGGGGAGCACCCTTCATCAGATTCAATGGCATCATAATTTCTACTAAAATCGTCTGTCTCCATGGCCAGATGTTTTTTTTTTTGGATTAACACTCGTATTCGATCTTTTTTGTGTAACCAAGAAATCCATGCACTCTTCTTCGATACCTCCATAATCTCCGTGTGCGAGTGTAGTTTTCCCCGGTTGTTATGGAATTTTTTTTTAATCAGAATCTACATGCTTGGAAAACCTTAATTCCCCATTTAATAATCCACTATGTCATAGTAACAAGAAGTTAATTCCACCACTCTCCTCAATGCCACAATTTAGGGATAATAATAAATTCTTGTTATTTTATTCTATTTTTCTCTATTTAATGATGAAACTTAAATAAATAAAAATTTAGGTTGTGACAGATTCTTTCATAAGATATGGGTTCCATTTTAAATCATGTGCCATAAGAACTCACATTCCCCTTAGTCTTCTAACATGGATGTTACCGTTCTCATCAACATATGTTGGAACAGGCGCATCTGAGTCTTCACTAGAAACTTCATCTTGCAAAACTAACTTAGATGAAAGCATTGATGAAGTCATATTAGATGATGAAGCACTAGAAATATATGAATGTTTATCTTGTTCGGTAGGCCTTTCTTCCATTTCACTTGTGTTACTTCCAGGATAGAAGAATACATTGTACATCATCATCAACTTGCATGATAAAGATAAATGATCTTAGCATAGACATCCAAATATAATAAGAAACTACATAAAAGAATCACATAATAACCTATGTGTAAGCACTTGCTATTGCATTGGTATAGTTAAAATATTGCTTTAACATTTTAACTTTATCATTAACAAGATTAGAAATTAACATAGTTGATAGTACATTATAAATGGCATGATTCTACTAGAGTCATATTTAAGTAGCCCAAATTCCCAAAGAGGTGATGGCAATGAATGTTAATTGATAGTATTATGAGCTCAAAAAAAAAATAGTGGCCTAATATTGATATGCAAAGCTATTTAAACACCAGAGACTCCTACTGCATGCATATTCACATAGAACATTAATATTCCAACAATCTTACACATGCAATTTATATTCACTAAAATGGTCTTAACTTGTTGCCAGTTTCTTTTCCAATCTAATTTATTTTCCAATCTAAACAATATACTTAAGGCCTAAAAAATCTAAAAACTTTCCCAATCAACTTAAGGCCTTGATTTTATGTGTCATTGTTAGTTTGCATATTCATTTTTAAATTGTAAATTTTCAAAATAAGTATGGTCGCCACTGCCCTTGCAGTCTTTCTATACATGGTCTTGTAAATAATTGTTAAAGAATATGTTCTGTGGCATTGGAAGATTTGAGTTCATCTTTATTCAGTATATTTTGTACTTGATAGAGAGAGTGACGGCTACAGCAAAGGCTTTGCACTAGAATATTTTTAAATGTACACTTATTCTATTGTTATATTTGTCATTTTTCCTAGACAGTAAATGGTTTTTAAAATTTTACATAATGCTCATTACTAGAGGAACATTAATAATGCAGTGCAAGGCAGGAGAATCCCCAATGGAGATGTCCTAGCCCCTAGCAAATAACCACACAATAGAATACAATAACAATACAGAGATATAAATCCACACAATGCCAATACTCATAATAGAATCATCATATTTTCATCCAACATGCCTGGCTGTAAGGCCTTCCAAGTTACGACCAAATACAATGCAATTAAAATAGAAAATCCACAAGATCTCACAAGATCCAAACCAAACCCTAGCTAGCCTAGATCCACACACTGGTAGGAAACCCCAAGGAAGATCTAAACTTGTTCTCGCAAGCCCACCAAGCAATCCCCTTGTTTCCCAAGCTGCAGCCACTAGCTCCTCTCAAAACTCGCTCCTCTACCTCTTCATCTTCTCCAAGATGGATGAATAATGACTAAAGACTTCCCCCACAACCCCTACTTATACCAATCTAAGCCACAGGTCGGCCCTGAACATAAATTAAATACAAATACCAAAATTAAATGCCACAAGTCGGCCAACAACAATAATTAAATGCCCAAAATAGATGTCTTAGTAAAATTGTGATATCTCCTAGCTCCAAATGAATTAGAACTCATTCTTCAAACCGTAGGTAGAAATATAGGCCCTCTTCAATCCCTAAAATTTTTAGCCTCTAAATCTTTGTGGAAAATTACTTATACAGCTTGTAATAGGCACCAAATTCCTAAGCAAGGCCGAGCTCCTCCTAGGCCATGCTGAGCAACCAAGACCATGCCAAGTTCCATTAAATACATCAAAACCAATTACCCAAGACCCAAGTAGGTTTATAAAACTCTACCAAACCCCTCACATATGAAAATAAGTCCACAAGACTCCATCAAATCTCCCAAACATGCAGGATAGCCAACTACCCTGGGATGCTCCTGCATCAGACTCCCCAGGTGCGAAAAGAAGTATGCCTCATACTTTGACACCAGATGAAATATCTGCAACCATCTTCATCTTCACCAAAGGCTTCCACTCCAACAGGGACAATAGAACCAACATTAAAATCATCCAAATCTGCATCCATCTGTCAACCACTAGAATCTCAACCATCCAATCAACATGCTCACTCCTAGGAACAAACTGAACATAGTGCCCCACCAACATTCTCTGTAGCTGATCACTTCCAACAACAACAATATCCTCAAACCTTAAATCCCTATCACCAACATGTAAGCTCAAATCCACAATAGGAGCAACATGTAAACCCTCAACCATGTCCACCACCAATAGGTCCACATCAGGAACATACAGATCCATAGTATCATGTAGATCCTCAACCACATCAACAACTAGTGAATCCACACCAGCAACATCCACATCAACAACATCCATATCACCAACATATGGATCATCACCCTTAGCAACCTAATTATCCATGACCAAGTGCTCCACAATTTCCATGTCAAACTCAACCAACTAATCATGAAAACCAATCTCAATCATAGCATCAACAAGGTTAGGAAGCTCCATAGAAACATCCACAAGTTTCTCCACAGGTTCCGCATCAGCCTCCACACACTGATCAACAAAACCAACTTCCATCTCAACCTTGCTATGCCCTCTTCTATTGTCATCTCTTTTATGATGAATCGCTCTTCTCTTTTTCAACTCCGCTTCTAATTCAGCCACTTGCTTCTTCAAATTTAGTATTGCAACTCTTGTCACTTCTTGATATCTCTCTCTAATTTTCTCAAGTCTAGGAATTCTAAGAATCCATCCAATCACAAAATTCATCTTCTTCTTTCTCTTCTCCATACTCATGTCCTCTTAAGGAAAACTTTACCCAACCCAAGGTCCTGGTGCAAACTACCTCACATTTGATGCTCTTTCCACACACTCAGGAACAACCTTCGCTCTGAAAAAATCCACCCAAGGTCTTGGTGCAAACTGCCTCACATTTGGTGCTTTGTCCACACACTCAGGAACAACCTTCGCTCTGATAAAATCCACCCAAGGTCCTGATGTAAATTGCCTCACATTCAGCGCTCTATCCACACACTCAAGAACAACCTTCACTCTGATACCACTTGATGCAGTGCAAGGCAGGATAATCCCCGATGGAGATATCCTAGCCCCCAGAAAATAACCACACAATAGAATATAATAACAATACAGAGATATAAATCCACACAATGCCAATACTCATAATAGAATCATCATATTTTCATCCAACATGCCCGGCTGTAAGGCCTTCTGGGTTACGGCCAAATACAATGCAATTACAATAGAAACTCCACAAGATCTCACAAGATCCAAACCAAACCCTAGCTAGCCCAGATCCACACACTAGTAGGAAACCCCAAGGAAGATCTAAACTTGTGCTCGCAAGCCCACCAAGCAATCCCCTTGTTTCCCAAGCCGCAGCCACTAGCTCCTCTAAAAACTTGCTCCTCTACCTCTTCGTCTTCTCCAAGATGGATGAATAATGACTAAAGACTTCCCCCACAACCCCTACTTATACCAATCTAAGCCACAGGTTGGCCCTGAACATAAATTAAATACAAATACCGAAATTAAATGCCACAAGTCAGCCAACAACAATAATTAAATGCCCAAAATAGATGTCTTAGTAAAATTGTGATATCTCCTAGATCCGAATGAATTAGAACTCGTGCTTCAAACCATAGGTAGAAATATAGGCCCTCTTCAATCTTTGAAATTTTCAGCCTCTAACTCTTTGTGGAAAATTACTTATACAGCCTGTAATAGGAACCAAATTTCTAAGCAAGGCCGAGCTCCTCCTAGGCCATGCTGAGCAACCAAGACCATGCCAAGTTCCATTAAATACATCAAAACCAATTACCCAAGACCCAAGTAGGTTTATAAAACTCTACCAAACCCCTCACATATGAAAATAAGTCCACACAACTCCATCAAATCTCCCAAACATGCAGGATAGCCAACTACCCTGGGATGCTCATGCATCAGTTAACATGGTAAACTGACTGGTGAGTGTGATGGTTCTATAAATTGTCACAAGAAATTATTGTCATTTAAGATAATTATATTTGGAAAGGTGTGATTTAATTACCCCATATTTCTCACACTAGTTCTGTAGAAAAAATGAGAAATGCAAGATAATTGATGTTAGCCTACCTTGCATATCAAATTATGCATGAGAAAATTGAAGGTGAAGAGTCTACTCCACGAGGGGTTACAAAAAGGGAGTGATGTAGAGAAGATGTGAATTTTGGGCATAATTTCTTGGTCATAAGAAGAAAAAAATGACGTAGGGAGAAACTAGCCATGGTTATATTTATGATGTTTACCCATTTATATTTATCTTGAACGTTTTAATATTTTTCTTTTGATCATTAAGGGGCTGAGGCCGAGATATATATTTATTAACATATAAAAACATACATAGGTTTAAAAGTATGAATGGATCTCAAAGAGAGACCCAGAAAGCATGGAAAACCATACAAAAACCAAAAGCACTGGTCTAGATCTGAAAATGTCTATGCTTCAAACTGATCAAAGAAAATCAAAAAACTACTAAGGAAAGAAACTAAGATAGCTAAGATAGCAAAAAACTAGAGGTAGTCCTGCATCTAGGCTAGTTTGAGGCTGAAGTGGAGTTTTGATCAGAGGAGCTTGAAGAAACCTCTTGAAATTCCTCCTCCTGAGATTTTGAAGGAGAATCCTGGTCCATGTTGTCTTCATCTTGGTCTTGCTGATCATCCCCTTCTGACACCTCCTTGTCTTCCTCCTCCTCATCATCCGAACCATGTTTAGCTTGCTCCTCCGAGTCCTCATCATCATTTTTAGAGTCCTCCTCCTCCGCAGATACCTCTGAAGAGTCAAGGCTCCCCAAGCCATCAATATTGAGCTCATGTTTGAATTTGAAAACCAAATTGAGCTCCTCATTGAGGTGGTCATCACCATAAGGGAATTCCAAACCTTCCTCCATTCCTAAGAATTTTGTTAAGAATTTAATTCCCTTGTTCATGAAGGAGAGCCTCAATGACTAATACTCCCACTCCCAACCCCAAAGAATGTGGAATCTCCTTCGAGGGCCACCATAAAAGTTTCATTTTTGTCCTAAACTGAAGCCTGGGAATAGAGACCCGCCAACATTATAATTGGGAGGTCCCAAGGAAATGTGGTGAAAAGATCATCATCTATGCCAACAATCACCCTATGGAGCCCACCTAGATACTTGGCATGGAGGAGGTGAACACAAATCTCTTTCACATCTATTTTGCTAGCGTCTGCCACCAATAGACTTGCTAAAACCCAGCACAAAGGTCAGTGTTCACCCTGTACCTGTGACTAGTGAGAAGGAAATTCATTCGCAGAATCTCCTTGATAGCTCGAAGTACTAGCCTTTGATGGAAGATGCATATTTCCATTAGTTCCTCTTCATAAACTGGGGTGTCAAAAGCGGTTTGCTCCACACTTGCATAAATCCTGATGGGGGAGTCTATTTTTGTCCAAAGAAGAAAATTGTAGAACAAACTACCACGTGAAGAAGGAGGGATTTTCGCAGTTGAAAATAGCAATATTTGAAATGATTGACACCCTAGAGAAAGCCTTACTATATACACCCCTTTCAAGAATCGATAGACTAAATGACTTTGCTCAGATGAGTACGCAATTTCAGACTTGGAGGAGTTGTAGATTTCTTACTAAACTAGAGGGATAAATACACTGGTACCCCAAAAACTGTATCTAAGCTACCTTGAAAAGGAAACCTGCTACTTTTTGGCTAGTTAACCGAAGATCTCCAACTATCATGAATGTCAAGGTAGAGTATGCGTACTCCAAGTGAATGTCTTGAAAAACATCACATCTGTCAGCAGTAAAGTGAAATGGCAAGATGAGGAGTGCTGCCATCTACTAAGCTCTCTACGATGAATAAATGAGAGTGTCATTTCAACCCTTCTGTAACCTTCAACTTGTCACCAAAGCATCAAATTTGGGATCTCTAAAATCCAAAGAAGCACGCTACCTACAAACAGACAATTGTACTTGAGTGAACCGGGAGGAGGAGATTTGAAATTCTCATATCCATTGAGGCGAGGAGTTTAAAAAACATTTTTCAAATGTGTTCCTCTAGAAGCTAGGTCTGCCAAATCGTCTGCCAAAGAATTCCCTTCATAGAAGATGTGATTGATTGTTATGGAATCAAATCTGCTAATAAGCTGTAGGATAACATCCAGAAGAGCTTGAAGGCACCAAGTTTGAGTTGTCCTCGATCTTGTAGCATTAATTGTCAACATGGAGTCCCCTTCAATTTCCAATTTCCTCACTCCTATCTCATGTGCTAATGTAAGACCAAAAAGTAGGCCCTTAAACTCAACCATATTGTCGGTGTCCTGCTCCAGTGGTTTGGCTAGTTTAGCTATGATATTCCCTTCTGAAGAGTGAATGATGCAACCTACTCCTGAAGGGCCTAGGTTTCCTTTAGAGGTACCGTCAAAATTTAGTTTGAACTAGCCCGTAGTAGGGGGTCTCCAAACACAGGATTCTCTCAAGGCTTGATTAATTTTACAACCTCTACCTAAGGAAAGATGAGTCTTGAGTCCAAACCAAGATTTGAACATTTGATCATCCCAACTTGTGTAGAATTTGTGTTGAGCTGACTGGATTTGAAGATGGGAATTCCTCACTTCTACAATTCTTGCTTTAATTTTGTTAAGAACATATGTCAATTCCATAGATTTGTCTTGAAATAATCTTCTGTTCCTCTCCTTCCATAATTCCCATAGTAAAATAGATGGGGATAAAATCCAAAGGTTACCACATAAACTGTTAACATATAGTTTGGGCAGGGATAATAATAATTGTAGCAACTCCTTTGGCAGGGCTAACAACCACCCTAGTTTTGAACATAACCAATGCCAGCACTCTGATGCAAAGGGGAAGGTTAATAGAAAATGATTAACATCCTCTTCATTAAAATTGTACAAGGAACATCTAGAAGGACCCTGGTATCCCATTCTAATAAATTTTTCTGCAATCAAAATTCTACCCTGAGATGCTGCCCAAGTGAAGAGGCCTGCTTTCAGAAGACAAGCATTGTGCCAACATAATTGTAAAGGAATTTCCTATTTATTGGAACTAGAGCATTCTGATAGAATATTATATCCATCCTTGACATTGTAAGTCCCTAATTTAGCTCCATTCCAAAGGATCTCATTCGGGCCTTGTTTGAGGAAGAGTACTCTATCCTTGATCACACTTTTAAACTTTCTCAATTATGTCAAGTCTGGGTTGAGTTCTAAGAAATCCTTCCAATGCCACGAACCATCCACAAAGAATTTTGATGAGGGAATGATATAGTCTCTGAGATATGGTCCCCAGGCAGCCAAAAAAATCTGACTTAACTCATTTGGACCTTGCAATGAGTTAATGCTTGGAAGCCCCCCCATGAGTCTTCCCAAAATCTAGCTACATTACCCTCTTTTATGTTCCGAGTGACATTGTTATCAATCACATGCCTAGATTTGATTATAAAATTCCAAATCCTTGAGCCTCTTGGGAGAGATTGCAAGCGAAACATCTCTACTTCTGAATGGTTCCCAAAGTATTTGCTTCTTAAAATTCTGACCCACTTTAAGTTTTAATTTTTCATAATCTTCCAATAGAGCTTGGCCCCAAGAGCTTGATTTTGTCATAGTTCATTCTTTATGCCTGTTCCTCCATTTGTTTGTGATTTATAAATCTTATCCCAAGAGATAAGTGTGACTTTCTTCTTTGTATCAATCCCTTGCCAAAAGAATTTCCTTAATCTCATGACCATATCCATGTATCCTTCCATAGATAGAGAGAGGCAAGACATTAAGTGAATGGGAATTGCTGACAATGTTGCTTTGATCATAACTAATATGCCTACCCAAGAGAGCCATTTGGATTTCCAACTATCCATTTTTCTATCTAGCCTCTCATTGATGGGTTTCCATATTTGGAAGGATCTCAAGGTTTTGTCTATAGGAATGTCCAAGTATGAGCACGAGAGGGATCCTAATTTGAAAGCTAAAACTTTTTCAATCTGCTGCTGAAGTTTCTTCTTTGTGTGAAAGAAGAATATCACTAATTTTTCCTTGTTTTCCATTTGACTTGAAGCTCAGGCATAATTTTCTAATATTATATTGATCTGCTTAGCCTCCTGAATACATCCCTTTCCCAAGAGGAGAATGTCATCCACAAACTATTGATGAGTGACTACTCTAATAGAGGAAGTGATTTGTACACCTTTGAGAAGATTATGCTCTTGTAATCTGATCAAACCCCTCCCTAGAGCTTCAGCCATAATGATGAATAAGAAGGGAGATAGGGGATCTCCTTGTCTGATACCATTGGAACTTTCAAACAAACCCTGAGGGGATCCATTCACTAAAATAGAAAATTTAGGAGTAGATATACAATAAAAAATCAAATTGATCCATGCCTTAGAAAAGCTGAATATTTCCATACATTTAGCTAAGACTCTCCAATCCACCTTGTCATAGGCTTTTTTAATATCTAATTTAATAATCATGCTAGGTTGTTTATTGTGCTGGATAGAATGGATTGCTTCTTGAGCTATGATAATCCCATCAAAAATTGATCTACCTAGGACAAATCTAGTTTTCTCTTCCCCAATGATTTTAGGGAGAATAGACTTCATTCTGTTTGCTAAGGCTTTAGAAAGAATCTTATAAATTGTATTATAGAGAGAAACGGGTCTAAATTCATCCATACATGAAGCCTTTTCTTTTTTAGGAATTAAAGCAATGAAAGTGGTATTAATCTCTATTAGAAATCTACCTGAACTCCTAGCCACCTCCAAAGCTTTTATAAGATCTTTTCCAATGATATCCCAGCAATGAAGGAAGAAACTAGGTGGGAAACCATCTGGGCCTGGAGCTTTGTCAGGGGCCATCTAAGATATGGTGCTCTAAATTTCATCTTTTGTAAATGCTTCTGAAAGCATTTGGTTGTCTCCCTCTAAGATTAGCATAGGAATATTTTCCAATAAGTCTAGTTGACATTTGAGCAGAGAGCTACTCGAGTTGTTCGACAATTTTGAATAGTAGTTGACAATTTCTTTTTGAATCTCATGTTGATCTTCCAAGATGATGCCAGAAGAATCTTTAATCTGCATGATCTTATTCACATTTATGCAGTTTTTAGTGCTAGCATGAAAATATTTTGTGTTCTTGTCTCCTTCTGCCAACCAGCATTCTCTCAATTTTTTATGCCAAAAGATTTCCTCCTTCGAGAGAATGTCTTCCAATTCTCTTAGAAAAGATTTCTCTTCTGTAAACCTGTCCTGATCCATCCCAAACTGCATTATGGATTGATTCAAGCTTGCTAATTTTTGCTCAATATCCTCTTTTGATTTGAATATATTCTTAAAGTGTGTTCTATTCCATATTAAGAGGTTTTTCTTAACATAATTTAGTCTCGCCATGAAACAGAATAACTTGGAACCTTCCACTTTGAGATCCAGCCACCGTTCAGCAACCAAAACAGAGAAGTTTTCCTCTTTTAACCACATGTTTTCAAATTTAAAGGGGCATCCTTGGGGTTTGTTACTCTCCAGAATATTTAAAAGAATTGGAAAGTGATCGGAGCCAGATGTAGAAGAAATAGAAGCTTTTAGGTCGAAGGGAAAAGTTGTGATGTCCCCTTTAAAGAAGAATATGTCCAATTTCTCTGAGATACTGCAAATGCCCATTCTTTTGTTTGACCAAGTAAACAAGCCATTCTCCAATTCAATTTCCATCAAATTTTCTCTTTGTTGCCAATCTGTAAAATTTGTTTGGGATTGGGAGACTCTTTGGGATCCACCAAGCTTGTCTGAAGGATGAGAAATAGCATTGAAGTCCCCCCCCCCCACTATGAAAGAACCTACCTACCAATTTACAGAACAATTTGAGATTTCCTCCCAGACTTCCATTTTCCTTTTATTAGAAATAGGGCCATACATGTTCACTATGTGTATGTTGAGATTTGAGCGAGAACTTGCAATGTTCCCTCCAATCCAATTTGAGCTGCAATTCAAAGGAATGAAGGAGTGAAGTCTTGAATTCCATAAGATCGCTAGACCTCCAGAGGACCCAATTGCATCCACTCCAGAGGCTTGCCAGTCTCCTAAATATTTTGTAAAAGTTTCTAATTGTTCCTTATTCAACTTAGATTCTTGGATTAATACAACCTCAGCTCTTGTTGCAAGTATGCAGTGTTTGACCAAACATTGTTTGTTAGGGGCATTGAGACCCCTAACATTTCATGAGATGATTCTCATTGGAACTTGGGAAGGAACTTCACCTTCCCTACATTTAGATAGGCTGTGATTTTGGTCTGATCAAATTCTTCCCCCACTTCTTACCTGAGAGTGTTATTAGATTTCCTGCCTCTGCCTTTTTTTTTCGCCACACCATAGTCTAGAATAGTGGACTGAGAGGATTTCTAGAGGCCAAGATTGTTGGTGCCCTTAGCAGGAGCTGAGTTGGGGGTGTCAATAGTCTCTCCGAATTAGGGGTTCCAAACATGTCATAAACTACCTAGAGTCTTGGGGAGATCTCTTCCTCCATTTGGAAGTTCTGATTCCCAATGAAGAGGAGTTTTCCAGTCCTGTTGGTTGAGGATTATGCTTTAAAGGCTTGAGAGATATAATGCCACCTTTAATTGTGTTTCTCCTTAGAGGCTTACCTGTTTCAGGAGATGAGGAAGTGTTAAGGACTTTCTATTCTTTTACTTTGAGCCTTGAGGATTTCTGACAACCTGAATTAGAGTTGGTCAAGAAAATGTCCTAATTAGCTCTATTTTGAAGATTTGAAGGGGATGAGGTAGGGTTAGGGGACCCCTTCACCTTGATTGAGGCCATTAAATCACAAAGCCTTACTTTGAGAATGTCATCCTCTTCTAATGATGCTGCAACTTGTTGTGTGATGATTTCCTCTGAAGATGGGCCTTGGTCCTTGGAAAAATTACTGACATGATCTTCCTCCATCACTTTGTCTACAATTTTCCCTATAATTTCCAATTGTACTTCCATGAACCATTTCTCAATCATTTGTTCCACAATTCTGTAATTGAATCTTGGGACAAATCTAACCAATGTTTTTTCCACAGGAAAGGGATTGGACACCTTTGTGGGCCAGTTGTGACTGAAAATCTTGTTGGACAATGACAAGTTTGTGATTATCCTAAAATCTAAATCAATCTCCTTGAAGCTCATCTCTAGTTTAGAATAAGAAGCTGAATTAGAGTCCAATGGCATTGGTAGAGGGGGTAGCAAAAGAAGGTTGGATCGATGCTAAAAGTTCCCATTCAGGATCTAGCCCAAAAGATTTACAAAAAAAAGCATGCTTTCTGGAAAACTTCCCTGAGTCTATCTTCCTTTGGGAGCTGATTTCAAGAACTGCTCTCCTCCCCTTGATGTCAGATCTGGAGTGGGTTCCTAGTTTTCCATAGTGGTCATCAAACCCCTATCTAGTGATACTTCACCCACTTCCTAAGACTCTTGGAATGAAGATGGAAGCTTTCCAACATCATACGTAATGAGTTGTATCCATATACCAAACTTTGAGATGATTTTGATGGAATTAGGGAGCTCTCTTTCCAAATTTATAAGCAAGCATATAAATGTAGTGGTCAAGGATCTATCTATGTGGTGCTTAAGATAAATGCCAAGCTTATTCCCTAAGATATGAATGATGCTCACATCCCTATATTCTATAGGAAGGTTTTGAAGGGAAATCCACATGAGGATAAATTTAATAACATTCCTCTTGCTATCAAAGTTTGGGGTCCATTGTTGCATGTGAATCCTAGAGTTTTTGTAAAACCAAGCTTTGGATTTGAAGATTTTATCTCTACTGGATTTGTCTAAGAAGGTTACTAGAAAATAACCTAGTTTGGTATCCAGAGAATCTATTTGACTGATGTTAGGCCAAGTTTTGTGAGCCCAAGTATGGAATTCAAAGAATGATATTTTAATATTTCAGGCCTTACAAATTATTGTATGCTATAATAAAAATGAGTTCCTGTGTATGAGCATATCTTCTGGAAAAATGATGGAGGGTACCTGATCTCATTGTGACGATGCCTTCCCTGAATGCACCATGGGTGGAGCAAAAGGTATAACATCTCCCTACTTTCCTTTTGAATCTGACTCTAAAGATTCCCCAATTGGTAAGGGTGTTTGATTTGGCCTCTGCTCCTTAACTCACTTCCATTTTTTGTAAGGGACCTTGTCTGAGCCTCGAACTCTCCCCCAGTTCAATCCAAGCATTTTGATCCTCTTACTATGAATGGCCCAGTGTACCCTTGTCTAGGCCTTTTTCAAGAGTGGAGGGTTGAATGGCATTCCCCTGGCTATGGTTGGAAAAATTGGAATGAGGTTAGGATTGATATCCCCCTCCAGCTTCTTCTTTCTATAGGATCCAATTTTTTAAATCCCAGAAATGACCGTTGGAGTGATGGAAAAGAGATTTTGTTGTCGTTAGCTCCTGCCCCATTTGAAAAGGGATTTCCACTTGTATCGAAGGCCTATGTTCTGGTGGAAGAGTGGTGGCCCAAGCTACCTAGAAATATGTTCTCCCTCTAAAAGTGATTGTGATTTCTACTTCAAGAAGCAAAGAGATTCTTCTTGCCCAGGAAGGATTGTTCATTGATTTTCCAATCGCCCTTGTTTCTTGAAGGGAAGGTTGGTAAACGTTGGACACATGGATGTCTTTGTTGTCAATTAGCGCTTGTTTTTTGAATCCCTACGAAGCTTGGTTGCTATCGTCAAGCCATTATTCAGAGATTGTTCACTATTCCATTTATCTGTTTAGGCCTGTTCGCTTCAAGAAATGAGCGAGCCTGAGATTGTCCTAAACATTTTAATATTTACCTATAATGATAGGTTCTCTTTTACTGTAAACATTTTGTCAAAGGCAATTGAATTCTAGATTATGTTATATAGTCTCTAGTCATGCATACATAGCTATGCCATTTTAGATATTGTTAAATATAACATTTCATTCAGTGTGAGGACCAACCATTTATTGATTAAAGATGAATACATAGTGTTGTGAGGCATCAAATAGATTAAACCCCTTTTTCGGTGCTTCTTTTGTTTTCCTCTATCATAATTATAAGCATCGAGATCGAACCCAACCCCAAAATAATTTTTATAGATCCATGAACCTGAACCAAGATATGTACCAAAGCCACTAAGTTAGTTCTAGAGGATAAGAAGAAAATGAAAAGTAGGAACCCACAAGAAGTATAAATAGAACTCTACATTCAAAAGTGAAGGACACTTTCAAACAAGTCCAGATAGTTTAAGTCAATTTCACTCTGACCAACTAAACTCACTGTTGTTAAATCTTTGGTGGAGGCAACCTCCTTGGAACCATCATCTATTAAAAGTAGTTGTGTGTTTTCGACATGTCTGTATAACTGTAAATGTATCTATATTCTTTAGGTTTTAGTTTATTAGATGCCTAAATTTAGTGAAGTATAAGTCATTAACTATAAAATACTGTATTAGGGTAAAGGTTGTCTATTGTTTTCTCTAACTACTATGATTTTTGGGACACAATGAATTGTTGACAAACAAGGGAATCCTGGTGGAGGAGATTATTTAATATAAATGAGGAACACTATTGGAATATTCTCGAGATGATTTTGGAAGGATCACGCGGATGACAACTCCATCTTTGTTGCATTCTTCTATCCAATCATTCAGACTTGGGGCGCTAATGAGATTGGATTTTTAGGATTTTGATGCAAAGCTGACTGGGAACTAAGGTTGTAATTATTATTTACCCACACCCACACTACTCAAGGCAATCCAACTTGAACTTCTTGTACAAGGTGATTCATATTTCAATGGTCACATTCATCCAAGAAGCGGTCACATGGAGATGTCCGGCTAATGCTTCTTGGCAATTTGAGCCAACCAATCTCTCATGCTTTGGACCTTACTATCCATAATGGTAGTGCTTCCCAAAGAAGGAAAGAAAAGTTTAAATGATTTCATGTGATATAGTTCTAAATAGCTAGTAGCTTATATATATTAAATTATATATAGAGAGAGGAAGTCGATAGAGATCGAGGCTTCAATTTTTTTGGTTAATATAAGTTCATTTATTTTGGAAAATTGAAACCTTCTGTGGGCTTCCTTTATATATAATATTTAATATATTTAAGCTAGTAGCATTGGTTGAC
Source organism: Chamaecyparis obtusa (assembly GCA_027943335.1). NCBI lineage: Eukaryota > Viridiplantae > Streptophyta > Pinopsida > Cupressales > Cupressaceae > Chamaecyparis > Chamaecyparis obtusa. The sequence continues at coordinate 26,824 of BSBK01002033.1, forward strand.
AACTACATTGAAATTAAATATATCATTTTTAAAAATATTTTTAACAGATATATATATATATATATATATATATATATATATATATATATATATATATATATATATATATATATATATATATATATATATATATATATATAATCTTAGGGTTAGGCTTTAATTTGGTCTAGTGTTAAATAAATTTTAGTACTCTTAGGGTTTGGGTTTTTTTTTAATTTCTTTTGGTTTGTATTAGGGATAGGGTTTTTTGTTCAATTAGGTTTAGTTTGATCTTTATGGTTTGAGTTAGTTTAGGTTAAGGGTTCAATTTGGTTTAATGTTAGTATGAGGGTTCAATTTGGTTTATTTTTATTCTTACCATTTTATTTATCTCAATCTAAGAGTTTGGGTTCAATTTGGTTTTGTGTTAGGGTTACAATCCTATTTCATTTAGAATTTTGATTTAATATTTTCTAGGGTTAGGGTTAGATTTTGAATTAGGTTTATTAAGGTTTACTATTATAGTTTAACTTGGATTAGTTTTACTATTAGGGTTCATGTAAGGCCTACCCCAGGTTGTCATAGCTTAGCTCTATATTTCTATGTTTATGTTTTTAGTTGTTACTATTTAAGACTCTTGGATACTTGGATACATATGTTATTTTTGAGGATTTATAAGATCATGTACCATGTTATTATACATTATGTTTATGTGAACCTATTCAAGGGATACCCTATGGTTATTTATGCAGTTGTTTATGTGGTTAAGTTTAAATGATGCATTATGAGAGATATACATGTTAGGATATATCAGAATACAGATATCGTTTAAATTTTCCAATGTATAAAGGAATGCAAATGTAAGTGGTGTGTGTGTGTGTGTTACATTGTGTATTCTATTGCATTTATATATAGATTTTATGGACCTACTGATGTGTGAACTGAGTGTGGAGGTAGTTGAGCATCGTATTAAATTCAAGGTTTCAAAAACTAACCTATGTATATCCACTATGATGCTAAGGTCATGTTTGTGATGAGACAAGGACATCATTGTTATTTATTTTATTCATGAAATTATGTAGCATGATTTTATTTAAATTAGTTTTTTTAAATGTTAAATGGGTCATGCCAAATGTATTTATTTATGTCACTTGACACCCATGTCTATGTGTGTGTTGGCATGACTAGTAAATGTAACTAGGGTAGACCTAGTCATGACCCAAGGGTTACCTAGTGGTGTAGGAGCACTAGGATCTTGGCTAAGGTCCTATTCATTTTTTACTTGTACTAACCCTAGCCAGGTCGGGATAGTTAGAAGTCTTAGGTAGGATCTTGTTGGTGGGTTTAGGAGGTCTAGACTTGGCTTAGTCCAATCTAGTACCTTAGTCTAATATGCTTATCAAGAATATTTTGGAAATGTCCCCTTACTAATTTTTACATCATATTTACATCCTCTAATCAGGTTATTAAATTAAACAATCATCACTTTGAAATATTATACAATTTCTCAATAAAACCCAAATTGGGTGTGCCCGAAATAGTGCCAAAAACTTCACAGCGTCACATATTATTGATAAATCTGAAAGTAGACATTTTTACAAAAAAAATTCCAGCATAATGGCCTAAAAAATGACATTTCCAGATCTTCAGAGGGTTTACAGAACAGCTCCAAAAAGGAGGACAAAAACAATGCTCATTGGGCTCCCGAAAATAACATAAAATAGCCTAGAAACACCATAAAACACTAATAATCTATCACAGAAGTAGAATCATGACCCAAGAAATATATTCAGATCTAATTTAATAGAAAAATGGCTGCAATATAGCATAAAACTAAACTAATATGAAAAACTCAATCGGAAACACCAAATTCTTACAAGAAACACACCCGAAAACTCACAAATCTGCATTGTTCAGCACAAGGGAAAACTTTGCATGAGATTGCACATGGAATGGCCTCAAACTCCCATCCTTAGCCTTCCTAGAAACCTAAAAACTCCCATCTTTGGGTCTCCTTCTCCACAAGTTTGGCAGCCTCTAAAGAACAACAAAGCAATGAGCAAAAATCAAGTTCTAGAATACCCCCGAAATGCCTCCAAACCCCTTTAAAAGAGGGCATAACTCTAACTCATGACCAAGAGGGGTGAATAATACATATTTTAATAATATTTAACATTTATTAATCCATTTTTTTTCAAATATTAGCCCCTTCTCCTGAAACTTCATTTTTTGACCCACCAGCCTTAGCAAAAAATATCAATTTTAATTATTTTGAAAAGGGGACATGACAAGTCCTCCCTCCCAAATATTTCTTGTCCTTAAGCAATGAAGATTGGGATTCTCAAGAATATGTGTTCCCTCCCAAGTTTAATCCTCCAATGGTAATCCTTTCCATTTGACCAAATGCTCTGTGATGCTCCTATTTCTCAATCTTTTTTCTCTTGTATCTGAAACCTCTTCTGGTATCAATACTAATTTCCCTTCATCATCAAAAGGTGGTATTTTTGTAGATACTATGGTTTTTTGTCCTAGAACCTTCTTTAGGCAAGAGACATGGAAAACATAATGTATTTTTCTATTTGGTGGGAGCTCCAATTCATAAGCTACATCTCCTATCTTCCTGATGATCTTATAAGGCCCATAAAACCTTGGCTTGAGCTTCTCTGCCCCACTCTTTAAGGTACTTTGCTTATATGGCTACAACCTAAAAAATACCAAGTCTCCCACATCAAAAGATCTTTCAGTCCTTTTTCTATCATCATACAACTTCTGTTGGTTTTGTGCATGTTGTGGATTATCCTTGAGGGACCTTAATATGTCTTGTCTTTGCTTCATGAAATCACTTGTTGCAGGTACTCTGCTATCTGAAAGTGCTATATCAACAAAGGAAAGGGAATCATAACCATAGAGAGAATGAAAAGGAGGCATACCAATAGACATGTGATGAGATGTATTGTAACAATACTCCCCTAGGTGTAACCATTTCACCCAAGCATGTTGTTGATTTGAAACATAGTTCCTCAAATATCCCTCTATCCATTTATTAACTATCTCTATTTGTCCATCTATTTGAGGGTGATAGCTAGTACTGGGAGTGAGTTCATTTCCTACCAAATGAAAGAGCTCCTTCCAAAAAGAGCTAAGGAATCTACCGTCTTGATCACTGACAATGTTTCTAGGCAAGCCATGTAACCTGAAAATTTCCTTGAAGAACAATTCTACCACTTGTGATGCCTTGAAATCAGATGTGATGGGAAAGAAATGTGCATACTTAGTTATTCTATCTACCACCACATATATGCAATCCTTACCTTGAACCTTGGGCAACCCATTGATGAAGTCCATGGAAATACTTTCCTATTTTTGTTCAGGAATAGGAAGTGGTTGCAACAACCTTGCAGGAAAAATTTTCTCACTCTTGTTTTTTTGGCATACCATGCATTCCTTAATGTATTTAAGGACATCCTCCTTCATACCCTTCCATGAAAACTACTCTTGAAGTTGCCTATATGTCTTGAAGTATCCTTGATGACCAGCCAAAGGTGTGTCATGAAAAGCCCTCAATATCCATTCCTTAGTCTTTGATCCTAGCACTAAGAATATCATGTTCTTATAATAAATTAGCTCATCAAAAACCTTGTACCTATTATCATCCACTAACTTATCCAAAATCTTTGTGGCAAAGGAATCTTTATCATATTCTAATATTATGGATACTTTCCAATTAGCAGAGATAGATGTTAAGGAACACAAGGTGGGTTTCCTTGAGAGAGCATCAATAATCACAGTATTCTTTCCTTTCACATATTCAATATCAAAATCATAAGCTTGAAATTTGCTTACCCATTTTTGTTGACAATCATACAAATCCCTTTGGTTCAAGAAGAACTTGAGGCTATTATGGTCTCTCTTTACAATGAATCTCCCACATACCAAATATTGTCTAAACTTATAAAGTGCATGCATGATTGCCAGTATTTCCTTATCATAGATGGAATATCCTTTCTCTGATTGATTTAATTTTCTTCTCTAAAATGCTATTGGATGTCCCCTTTGAGTTATGACATCCCTTATACCTTCTCTAGAAGCATCACATTGAACAACAAAAGGTAAAGAGAAATCTGGAATTGCAAGCACAGGGCATGAACTCATTACCTCCTTAAGCTTATCAAATGTTTTTTGTGCCTCTTTTGTCCAAATAAAGGCTCATTTATTCATAAAATCAGTCAAGGGGGTAGAAAGCTAAGAAAATCCCTTGACAAACCTCCTATAGTAGCTACACAACCTAAAGAAACCTATCAACTGTGTAAGATTAGTAGGTGGAGGCCAATCCAAAATTTCCTAAATTTTTTGTTGATCAACCTGTACTCCTTTAGAACTTATAATATGTCCCAAATATAGGATCTCAGTCAAACCAAAATCACATTTAGATAACTTAGCATAGAAGGATTGCTACTCCAAGATTCCCAAAACAGTGTATATATGCTCTAGATGCTCTTTCCATGTTTTACTATAAATCAAGATATCATCAAAGAACACCAAAAAAAAATTTTGAAGATGCTTGTTGAATACCTTATTCATACAAGATTGGAATGTTCCTGGTGCATTAGTGAGGCCAAATGGCATAACAAGAAATTCAAAGTGCCCATAGTGACATCTGAAAGGAGTATTTTCCACATCTTCCCTCCTCATGTGGATTTGATAGTAACTTGATCTTAAGTCAATTTTTGAGAAGTATACAGCACCATGTAACTCATCAATGAGTTCATCTATGTGTGGTATGGGATACCTATTTTTGATGGTCTTCTTTTTTAGAGCCCTATAGTCTTTAAACATTCTCATTGTGCCATCCTTTTTCTTGACAAGTACCATAGATGATGCAAATGGACTAGAGCTAGGCCTTATGAATCCCATGTCCAGGAGTTCCTTAATAGTTTTTTCTATTTCTTCCTTGTAACCTCTTGGATGGTAGTATGGAGTGGTTATAACTAGTTTGGCACCCTGTTCTAACTTTGTAACATGCTCAAAACCTCTATCTAGCAGTAATCCTAGAAGCAAATCATTGAAAACTATACTATGCTTATCAAGAATATTTTGAATTTCAAAATGGAAATTACCTTGATTCTTTGGAGAGATTGTTAGGTGGATTATGACTCCTTCTGCCCATGCTACTTGTCCTCTTCAAAAATACTTCTCCATCCTCTTTGCAGTGACCACCCTAGTTGCTCCATTTGATAAGCCTCTCAATAAGACTTCTTTCCCATTGGAATGAAATTTGAACTCCATATTTTGATGGTTCATGTAATAGCCTCCAATAGAGTGCAACCATTGAACACCCAATACAAGATCTATTTCCCCAATGCCAACAAAATAGAATTCATCACATAGCTCATAATCTCCTAAGGTCATCTTGAGTTTTTTTGCCACCCGTGTGCAAGGCATTGTGAATCCATCAGCTACAGTGACATTGAATCCCTCAAAATATTCTTCTTTAAGCCCTCTTTTCATGACACATCCTTCATAAATAAAATTGTGAGTTGCCCCACTATCAAGAAGAACTGTCAACCTTTTCCCTGCTAGTACCCCTCGAATTCAAAAGGGATGGTATCTTGGGACTCCTAATAATGTTTCCAAAGTGCCACCCTTGCTGATTTCTTTTTCTTTCTCTTCTTCTTCCTCCTCCTTGGTGTCATGAAATTCCTCATGCTCATCTGAATCAGATTCTGAAGCAACCTCAATATAGTGCACTTCACCTTTCCCCATACATCTGTGTCCTAGAACCCATGGCTCTCTACAAGTGAAACAAAGATTTTTCCTTCATAGTTCACTCCTAATTTCTTCATCTACCTTTTTTTTTCTGCATTTGTTACATTCTTTGGTGGTGGTGTTGGAAAAGTATTTTTCTGAAAATTTCCCTTATATTACCAAAGATTTGGGGGTTTTGTTAAGTGACTGGTTCCATAGGCACACAAGTTTCAAGCTGCAAACTTCTTTTAATAGCTTCCTGTAAGGTTGCTTGGGTGAGAAAGCCTTAACCAAGCCCTTAACAAAACCTTCCAAACCATCAAGAAAAAGATAAATAATCCTCTTTTCACTCATATCAAGTACCATAACAGCCACTTTTTGAAATTCTTCTACATACTCATTAAGTGATTTCGTTTGTCTCAACTTTGACAATTCTTTAAAATACTCTTCATCATCCTTGAGATCAAATCTATCTATCACTCTTTGACTAAATTCATCAAATGTAGTTACCTGATCATGACCTTGAGTAGTCATTCCATGATACCACCAATCATAGGCTATATCTTCCAAGTGTAGACTTGCGAATTGAATGGCATCATTCTCCTTCATTGGATTAAGTGTGAAGGTCTATAATTTTTGTAGCCATGCTCTAGCAGAAATTTTATTTGTTCCATCAAAAGAAGGTGTTGTAAACTTTCTTATTTTCATTTTGAGCTCTCTTCCACTTATATCCTTCTCCCTCCTTTACTCTTTCTTGGGCATCATAGTGTTCATCATATCCACATATTCTCTAAAAGGTACCGAATTGCGAAAGTCATCATCTAAGCCATTGTAAGTAGCCCTTAATGCAATCAAGTTATCTATAACCTCTTCCATAGGATTAAGAGATGGATTTGGTACTGGTGGCTCATCTATAGGCAAAAAAATAGTTTTTGTTGATTTAGAGGGTGTGGGTTTCACATTTGTTGGCTCCTCTAAAGTGCTCCCTCTCTCATTAGTAGATGCAACTCCTTGGATTTTTTCTGTCAATAACTGCAAAGCCTCTCTAGTTTCTGTCAAACTATCCACTGTTTGCTTTTGAGTGTTTTGGATGTCTTGGAAGAATTTTTTCACCATCTCATCTAGGTCAAACATTCCTATTCCTTCCTTGGATTTTATACTTTTATTTCCAGCTGGTGGTTTGATCAAAATTTCTTTATTCTTTTCTCGCTGTAAATATCTCTTTTCTCTTTCACTCGGTTGCATGCAAACTTCTACAAACCCTCAGGCTGGAAAGATCATAGCTCTGATACCACTGAAATGTCCCCTTACTGATTTTTACATCATATTTACATCCTCTAATCAGATTATTAAATTAAATAATCAACACTTTGAAAGATTATACAATTTCTCAATAAAACCCAAATCGGGTGTGCCCGAAATAGTGCCAAAAACTTTACAGCTTCACATATTATTGATAAATCTGAAAGTAGAAATTTTTATAGAAATTTCACCAGAATAATGGCCTAAAAAATCAAATTTCTAGATCTATAGAGAGTTTACACAAAAGCTCCAAAAAGGAGGACAAAAACAATGCTCATCGAGCTCCCAAAAACAACACAAAATAGCTCAGAAACACCATAAAACACTAATAATATATCACAGAAGTAGAATCACAACCCAAGACATATATTCAGATCTACTTTAATATAAAAATGGTTTAAATAAAGCAAAAAACCAAACTGATATGAAAAACTCAACCGAAAACACCAAATTCTTACAAGAAACACACCCGAAAACTCACAAATCTGCACTATTCAGCACAATGGGAAAACTCTGCATGAGCTTGCACATGGAATGGCCTCAAACTCCCATCCTTATCCTTCCTAGAAACCTACAAAATCTTGTCTTTGGGTCTCCTTCTCCACAAGTTTGGCAGCCTCTGAAGAACAACAAAGTAATGAGCAAAAATCAAGTTCTAGAATACCCTCTAAATGCCTCCAAACCCCTTTAAAAGAGGGCATAACCCTAACTCACGACCAAGAGGGGTGAATAATACATATTTTAATAATATTTAACATTTATTAATCCATTTTTTTTCAAAGATTAGCCCCTTATCCTGAAACTTCACTTTTTGACCCGCCAGCCTTAGCAAAAAATATCAATTTTAATTATTTTGAAAAGGGGACATGACAACTAACCCTAGCCAAGTCAGGATAGTTAGAAGTCTTAGGTAGGATCTTTTTGGTAGGTTTAGGAGGTCTAGACTTGGCTTAGTCCAATCTAGTATCTTATTCTAGGTCCAAGAGTTAGTTAGTGCTCTTGAGATCCATTTTTGGCTTAGTATTGGGATTTGTGCAAAAGGACTCATTTATGATGAGAAAATGTGGAAATGAACCAAAAATGGTTTTTATAAGTTTTATCCACCATTTGAGAATGTTTTGAGGTTGAATAGGACCTAAGGAGAGCAAGAAATCCAAAAGTTGTAAAAAGGTTGTCATGACAACATTTACAACTTTGAAATGTTGCATGAAAACCTTTGTCTACGAGAAGACAAGGAGGTTTTTAGGGCATGGTCGGTGTTATGACCACTTGTCCATGTTGGGTTATGGTTAGGTTTAAAATTTGGGTTAGGATTAAAATTTGGTACATTTTTATGGACAAGGTATAACTTAGTCAATGATTGTGGCTCAATTTGGTTGAATGTTGAAATAGTTTTAAGGTTAGAGTTTAATTTGATTAAAAATGTGGGTTCAATTTGTTGAATTTTTTCATGAGGGATGTGAACATTATTTTGGAGAGACAATTGTCCACAAAAAGGTATATGAAACTATTAAATATACATTGAAAAGTGGAGGTGAAGGCTCTAGATGTGAGTTGGTTACAAAAGAATGCAATGTAGCTAATTTTATGTTAGATTTTAGGAAGAATATTTTTTACAAGTATGCAAGGCATAGTCATAGGTCTCAGTGGTTGGATCAATAATTCAAGATGTGTAAAGACACTTTCTTGATTGGCACTATTATATCGGTTGTTGACTTTTCTAAGAACTATACATTGCAGCCCCAAAATGAGTTGCAAGCTCAATATTACAATTCTATTCAGGTTGCTATTTTTGTGCACATAACATATAGACATTCCCCTGATAGTACAAAAGATGAATGGAAGATAATTAGAGAGTACCATTTTTATATGAGTGATGATAGATCTCACTCTCATGAGTATGTCCAACATTTCTTTGAGAATTATTTTGAGTGGGTGAGAGAAAATAATATTGCTATGGATAGACATCTCATTTGGTCAGATAACTATAGAAGTCAATTAAAAAATGATCGTATGTTTTATTGGTCATGTAGAATGCATGTAGAGAGAGGTGTACCTCATATTTGGAGTTTTTTTTAGGCCGGTCATGGAAAAGGGGAGCATGATGGAGCAGGTGCATGCGTAAAGAGATCTCTAGTTAAGGAGTAACTAAGGATTTCAGGTGTAGAACTCCTTGATGCTCATTCTATTGTTGATTGGTGTACTTCAGCATTGTCACAAGGGGGGCCTCTTGATTCAACGGTGCACAGATTCTTTTGTTTGGTTGAGTTGGGCACGATAGGAGATAGGTTGGATTTTCAAACTGTGAAAGATTCTTCAAAAATACATTCATTTCAAAACTGAGATGCTAGTACTTGGACCATTTGGACATGATAGTTGGCTTGTTATTGTCCGAGGTGTCTTTAGTGTGAATGGGATTAGTGTGAGTCAAGTGAGTGGGTTGATACATGGGTTCCACATCATCTAGCTCCTTTATCTGTCACAACTCTATAATAAATGATGACATGGATTGTTCACTTGACTACGACCATCTTTCAGATCTTCTACAGCTAGAACATGTTTTTACATTGGTTGTACCACAAGGGAATGATGAGAGATCGGATTACTGGTTAGCATGTTCTATATGAGGAAAGCAGAAACTTGCACAACCAACAACAGATGATGATATGTTCACATATCCAACATGATCAAAAATTGTTGCGGGAACATGGTTGCACACATATATGATTAGAAATAATGACATTCTTGTGTTTGAAGACTATGAGAAGCACAAAACCATTCTCATATATTCACACCTTGTTATAGTAGCCAATGTTAAGTTGTTGAAACATCAAGGAAAACCAAAGATAGAGGAACTTTGGACTATTAGTATTGTTGATCATGAAGCAATATTGAATACCCTCAAGTAGAGAGATGACCCTTCAGGAACACTTCAGTAGGTAAGTTCAACTCAAGTTTCAAGGTTTTCCATGTTTATTATGATTGCGTTCAATAAATTAATTGTAGTTTTTTGCTAATTTATTTGTTTGATCCAATAAACTCAATTTTGTATGTGGATTGTAAATGTAGTTGGATACATATATGATATATATTGAAGATCGAGGTATGCATTTTATTAGCCCATCTTTTATGATGGTAAACTTCATTGTGCATTGGCTAGTCATGTTCTTTGGCTCGTTTAGTTACTTATACATTCATAATATTTTTGTCAACCTATATAAACTTATTATATTCTCTATTAACTTTTCTTCTGCCTTCTGATTGCAGGGATTGTAATGTAGATGTCATCAAGTACCATGTGTTAAACTTATACACTTTAGGAGTAGAAAGGACACTTATTTTTTATATATAGTTGTGTATCTCAGATTTTGTATATAAAAACAACAATCGAATGTAATGTGCATATTTAGATGCCAAATTTTGTAAATAAAAACAACAATCGACTGTAATGTGCATATTTAGATGCCAAATTTTGTATAGAAAAACAACAATCATCTGCAATGTGCATATTTAGATGCAAAATTTTGTATATATAAAAAAAAACAATCGAATGTAATGTGCATATTTAGATGCCAAATTTTGTATATAAAAAATTAGATGCAAAATTTGAAATATAAAAGAGCCCATGGTGTTGATTTGCAAATATTAAGAGCCCACATTTGTATCGTCTTAATGCCATGTAAAGTGCAAAAATTGTGTTTCCTTACGATGAATGTTGTATCCTTATATTTTTATCGTCTTAATTTTGTATCCTTACATTTGTATTGTCTTAAATCCATGTACATTTGTATCGTCAAATGATGTAATAGTTGAAGTCATTGAGTCAAAATTGGTCAAATATGTCCAAAGTAAAATGGAGATTCCCTAGGGTGAAGGGATAGTGTTGAAGGATTGCATCCTGGCACCAAATGGACTATGCCATTAGCTCTAGTTGGATAGGTAAGCACTAGTGAAAACCCCATTTCAACCACTAAGTCACTAGAACATTCACAAACATGTCAGACCAAAGTGTCCCCAAGGTGCACTAAGCACGATTGGGAAGCAATCTTTTGAGGCTCGTATCTCAGACTGCATGAGAGATATTAACAAACCATGAGATGATAAATGACCATGTTTCTAAGGCCTACAATAACCTCTCTCCATTCTAGGAGATTCAAATTTGTTTGAATTTGGCACGCCAATCTTGCTTGATGCCAAAACTTGCAGTGGGGGTCAGTCAAAAGTCACACCACTAGATTTCTTCTAAACCATCTGTCTTGGCACCAAATGGACTATGCCATTAGCTCTGGTTGGGTGGCTAAATTCTAGTGAAGACCCCATTTCAACCACTGAGTCACTAGAACGTTTGAGAACATGCAGGACCAAAGTGTTCCCAAGGTGCACTAAGCACGATTGAGAAGTGATATTTCAAGGCTTGTACCTCAAACCCCGTGAGAGGTATTAGAAAACTGTGAGATGCTAAAGGACTATGTTTTTGAGGTCTACAGTAACCTCTCTCCATTCTAGTAGATTTGAATTTGGTATGCTAGTCTCGCTTGATGCCAAAACTTATAGTAAAGGGTCAGTTGAAAGTTGCACCTCTGGGTTTCTTCCAAACTGTTCATCCTATTACCAAATGGAATATGAAATTAGCTCCAGTTTGGTATTTAAATGCTAGTGACAACCCTATCTCAACCACTGAGTCACTAGAACATTCCCGAACATGCTGAACCAAAGTGTCCCCAAGGTGCACTAAGCACGATTGGGCAATGATCTTTGGAGGCTCGTATCTCAGACCCCATGAAAGGTATCAAAAAAATGTGAGATGCTATAGGACTTTTTTTTTGAGGCCTACAATAACCTCTCACCATTCAGGGAGATTTAAATTTGTTTGAATTTAGCACGCCAGTTTCTCTTGATGTCAAAACTTGCAGTGAGGGTCAGTTGAAAGTTGTACCACTAGGTTTCTTCCAAATCATTCATTTTGGCACCAAATGTACTACACCATTAGCTCTAGTTGGGTGGGTAAAAAATAGAGACAACCCCATTTTGACATTGAGTCACTAGAACATTTGCGAACATGTCAGACCAAAGTGTCCCCAAGGTGCACTAAGTACGATAGGGAAACAATCTTTCGAGGCTCGTATCTCAAACCCTCTGAGAGGTATCGACAAACTGTGAGATGCTACATGACCATGTTTTTGAGGCCTATAGTAACCTCTCTCTATTTAGGGAGATTTGAATTTGTTTGAATTTGGCACGCCAGTTTGGCTTGATGTCAAAACTTGCAGTGAGGGTCAGTTGAAATTTGCACAACTGGGTTTCTTCTAAATTGTTCATCTTGACACCGAATGGACTATGCCATTAGCTTCAATTGGGTGGGTAAACACTAGTGACAACCCTATTTTGACCACTGAGTCACTAGAATGTTCGCTAACATGCTAGACCAAAGCATCCCCAAGGTGCACTAAGCATAATTGGGCAATGATCTTTCAAGGCTCGTATCTCAGACCATGTGAGAGCTATCAATGAACCATGAGATGCTATAGGACCACATTTTTGAGGCCTACAATAGCCTCTCTTAGTTCTGCAAGATTCAAAAACAAAATAATTTGGTACGCCAATCTCGCTCGATGCGAAAACTTGTAGTGAGGGTCAGTTGAAAGTTGCACCACTGGGTTTCTTCCCAGCTGTTTCTCCTAGAACTGAATGGACTACACCATTAGAATCGGTTGGGCTGGTAAATGCTAGTAACAACCCTTTTTTGACCACTGAGTCACTATAACATTCGTGAACATGCTGAACCAAAGTGTTTCCAAGGTGCACTAAGTAGGATTGGGAAGCGATCTTTCAAGGCTCGTATCTCAAACCCTGTGAGAGGTATCAATGAATAGTGAGATGCTATAGGACCATGTTTCTATGGCCTAAAATTATCTCTTTCCATTCTAGGAGATTTGAAATTGTTTGAATTTGGCACACCAGTTTTGCTTGATGCCAAAACTTGCAGTGAGGGCCAGTTGAATGTTGCACCACTAGGTTTCTTCCAAACCGTTCTTCCTAGCATTGAATGGTTATGCCATTAGCTTTGGTTGGCTGGGTAAATGATAGTGACAACCCCGTTTCAACCATTGAGTTAGTAGAACATTCATGACCATGTTGGACCAAAGTGTCCCCCAAGTGCACTAAGCATGATTGGAAATCAATCTTTTGAGGCTCGTATATCAGACCCCGTAAGAGGTATAGGAAAACTATGAGATGTCATAGGAATGTGTTTCTGAGACCTAAAATAACCTCTCTCCATTCAAGGAGATTCAAATCTATCTGAATTTGGCACACCAATCTCACTTGATGCCAAAACTTGCAGTGAGCATCAGTTGAAAGTTGGACCACTGGGTTTCTTCCAAACTGTTCATCCTGACACCAAATGGACTTCACCATTAGCTCTAGTTGGGCAAGTAAATACTAGTGACAACCCCATTTTGACCACTAAGTCACTAGAACATTTGTGACCATGCCAGACCAAAGTGTCCCCAAGGTGCACTAAGCAGATTAGACAGCGATCTTTTGAGGCTCGTATGACAAATATTGTGAGAGGTATCGACGAACCATGAGATGCTACAGGACCATATTTCTAAGGCCTACAATAACCTCTCCATTCTTAGAGATTTGAATTTTTTTGAATTTGGCATGCCAATCTCATTTGATGCCAAAACTTGCAGTGATGGTCAGTTGAAAGTTGCACCACTGGGTTTCTTCCAAACCATTCCTACTGGCACTGAATGGTTTGTTCCATTAGCTCTATTTGGGCAGGTAAATACTAGTGACAACCCCTTTTCAACCACTGATTCACTAGAACATTCGTAACCATGCTAGACCAAAGTGTCCCCAAGATGCACTAAGCATGATTAGGCAGCAATCTTTCAAGGCTCATATCTCAGACCTCATGAGAGGTATCGGTGAACTATGAGATGCTACAGGACCATGTTTATGAGGCATAAAATAACCACTCTCCATTCAGGGAGATTGAATTTGTTTGAATTTGGCACACTAGTCTCGCTTGATGCCAAAACTTGTAGTGAGGGTCAGTTGAAAGTTGCACCACTGGGTTTCTTCCAAACCATTCGTCTCAGCACCAAATGGTCAACACCATTAGCTCTAATTGGGTGGGTAAATTCTAGTGACAACCCCATTTCAACCACTGATTCAATAGAAGATTCATGACCATGCTAGACCAATGTACCCCCAAGATGCACTAAGCATGATTGGGCACTGATCTTTTGACGCTCGTATCTCAGACCTCGTGAGAGGTATCAGCGATATGTGAGATGCTACAAGACCATGTTTCTAAGGCCTACAATAACCTCTCTCTATTCTAGTATATTCAAATTTTTCTGATCGGTATGCCAGTCTCACTTGATGCCAAAACTTGTAATGAGGTTTAGTTGAAAGTTGCACCACTAGGTTTCTTCCAAACCGTTCATCCTAGCACCAAATGGTCTATGTCATTAGCTCTTGTTGGACAGGTAAACACTATTGATGACCTTCTTTAGAACATGAATTTGGTAGAACGTTCATGAACATGCCAGGCCAAAGTGTTCCCAAAGTCAACTAAGCATCATTGCGTATATTGGTGAGCATTATGTTGTGTCAAGAGGCAATGTGGGACCATTCCTAGGGTAAAGCTACCCAACTAGACGTGATGGAAGCATTGGTTTGTGCCCATAATGGATAAATGTTTTTTCTCCAAGGGATATGTGGACATGACCATATAGGGTCATTGGAAAATGTAAAGAGACCAAGGATGGTCATTTGAATGCATTATGGAATATTTATGTGATTTGAAATGGAATAAAGTGATTGTCTATTATCTTGTTATCACTTCCATATTTGTATTGCATCATTTCATTGGCATTTCAAGGCAAGGAATTAACTAGTGTCTTCTACAATAGTGTTTGGTTGCAGGGCTTTGCACAATATTGTTAGAATAACTGAGAGGGGGGTGAATCATTTATCCATTGTCCTAATTCAAAATGTATAACCAAAAAAAATTTTATTAAACTTCTACAGCTCGATAACATAAAATACTATACTGTCTATGCTTTTACCGATTACCAGTCAATAACATATAGTGATTACCAATCAAATCCAATATGCAACATGTAAAGTATGATAACAAAAAATCATCACAATCAACACATAACACAAGAGATTTAACATTGAAACCCTACTAAGGGAAAAACCACCTAGGACCGGAAACCCAAAAATTATTCACTCTTCTAAAGTGAGGTCAATGAAGACCCAACCCTATTAAAGGTTACAAAAAACACTGTAAGGTGTGACCTTGTTAGAGGATTTTAGACCAACAGTTATCGTCCAACCAACATTCACTATGGGGTTGACAGGATTACAAATGTACATTCTATGAATGACATTACAAGACTTTCAAGTCCACTCAGTTAAGAGATTTTTCTGATTACAATGGTTAAACTATAATAGTAGGTGATCTAATTAAAACACAACTTCAATTTGCAGATTATTAGATCTATTTTATGCTCATTCAAATCCTCTGATCAATATATCAATTGTGTTTCAACAATAATCAATGACTTACTATCTCTCGGTAATAGCATTTTGACACTCGGTAAACTCTATAGTTTGGTTCTCCTTAACTAGTTTGATTAGGCATACATGAAGCTTGTTCATGCAATATCTCTGTAGTCTCCTTCTTCTGGCATAAGTTTCATAATGAAACCTTAGTCTCTTAAATAGACATGTAAACCATTTTCTTCTCCTCCATTAGATTTTGCCACTTATTCTCCTTCATCCATTTTGCCACTTAAACCTTCCTCAGTTGATGTGTCAATAACATGTTTTGTTTCCATCCTTTAGATCTTCCTTGAATTTTGTTAGTCGTCAATCTTTGTAACAAACTTAATCTTTTACCTTGAACTTATACACTTTCCAGCTCATCAATCCTTATCGGCTAAACTAATCATTTAGTTCCTTTGTTCTATTTGGTTAACAAAGAAATGTGTCGGTGAACACAAGATCAGTTTATATTGTGCTTGGTATACACTACACTACCTGGTGTATACTGTGATGCTTCATCAACTGACCACACTGCCTTGTGTCTTTCAGGTCTTTTCTTCATCATAGATGAATGCAACATAATCAAGTCAATAACATAAGGTCATAGATGTTAGGAATAATTTGTCTCAACCTTGGATAATTCCTATTCTTATTCTTTGTTTTGTAAAAATGTATTTCATGCAAATAATATAATTAAGTGTGAGTGTACATGTCCAGTTGGCATGTTGATGTGTCACTCCACTTGATGTGTCGGCATCTTGAATTGTGTGTAAGGAGATCATGGCTGAAATGGTTATGACAGATTCCTATGACACATAAGAGCTATGTTTGGAAGATTCAATGACAAGTGAAGACATGTGGCAACTGATAAAGTTGAGTACTATACACTCTTCCCCAATCGTGGGGTTCCTATTTTCTTAGAGAATGGTAAAACCCTAATACGGCTATCTTTGGAAGTTGCCCTAAAAATGGAAGCGCATGATATAAGCATTTTTTAGGGTTGCGAAGATAGTAGAAGTAAGTGTATTATTGGAATGTTTTATGTAGTCACGATCTATCTTCAAGAGTTGGAAAATCTTCTGAAAGAACTTGCATTGCAAGTGTATTGTAAACTGTAATAGTTTTGATTAATACATTGTGCAGGTTTTGCAGTGCTGGGGTTTTTACCAAAAGGTTTCCCCAGGGTAAATCATTGTGTCATTCTCTATTTTCTATATGCATGGTATATGGCTGCAATATCATTGTTAAATTAGTTAACGAATCTGAAATTGTAAGGATTTAAAAGAATTTGCACAATACTTTCCTTTAGAGATTAGTGTAGGAAGCTATTTTTACACCTGAGTTTCCTTACAAGTGGTATCAGAGCCTGATCAACTTTTGATCCTAGTTGTTGGGTAGGGTTTTTTGAGCTAATCTCAAGTTGAGTGGGAGTTTTGTGCAGAGCATTCTGAATCTTATTTGCAGATTGAGATGGCAAGTTCCTCATACAGTAGAATAGAGGTGGAGAAATTTAATGGCACTAATTTTGAGTTGTGGAAACTCAAGATGGAAGACATGCTTGAAGACCATGATCTATGGGAGGCTACTTCACTTGATGTGAAACCTATTATGATATCTCAAGTGGATTGGGAAATCAAGGATCGAAAGGCTAAGGGTCTCATCAGACTTTGTCTAGAAGATGTCATTCTTCTGAATGTTCTTGATGAGATTACTACAAATTCTTTGTGGAAATGGCTTGGGTCTATGTATCAGGCCAAATCTCTGGTGAATAAGTTGTTCCTAAGAAAGAAGTTGTATTCTATAAAAATGGAGGAAGGTGGATCCATAACTAATCATCTCAATGCATTCAATTTATTGATTGCACAGTTGGCATCATCTGGTGCCAAGATCAAGGAGGAGGATCGTTGTATGACCCTGCTTTATTCCTTGCTATATTTGTGGGACCATCTTGTGATGGCTCTTGAAAGTACTATAGTCACATTCTGTATGGATGATGTGGTGTCTTCACTGCTATCTGAGGAGATGTGAAGAAAGACTTTGGATTCGTCTAAGGAAGCCCTTACTGTTCACAAGAGATCCAATGACAGAGGAAAGTAAAATGACAACAAGTCAAAGAAGGGAAGATCTAAATCCCGTGGGAGTTCTAAGACTCCTAGAAAGTCCAAGGCAAAATGTTGGAACTATGATAAATCTGGGCACTTTCAGAAGGACTGCAAAGAACCAAAGAAGAAGAAGAAAGGCTCAAATTCAGCTTTTGAAAAATCTCAAGAAGATTGAGATGCTTTTATTGCAGCTTTGGTAGCCTATGCATCTAATGATGTGTGGTTGGTAGACTTGGGTGCTTCTTTTCACATGACCTCTCATCGAAACTGGTTCTCAAAATATGTAGAGTTCGATGGTGGAAAGGTGTACTTGGGTGATGATTCTCGCCTAAAGATAGTTGGACGCGGAAGGGTCACTATCAGATTTCTTGATGGATGAGTAAAGGGAATCAACAGAGTTATGCACATTCTGAGTTTGGTATGAAACCTATTAGCTGTAAGTATGCTAAATGATGTAGGTGTGCAGGTTTTTTTTTTGAAAGAAGGATACAAGATGATGAGAGGATCGATAGTGCTTGTGAGGGGTACTAGGAGAGGTACCTTATTTCAGCTAGATGCATGTATTTCTCTATGCAATAGTTCTTCATCCTCACCATCTGAATGAGCAGTGAAGAAGTCTATGGTTATTGGTTCTGATGGCAGTGTAAACACTTTGGAAGGTAAGCTTCCTGCAGAAAAGACAATGTTGTGGCATATGAGATTTGGCCACATTGGTGAAAAGGGTCTCAGAACCTTGAAAAATAAAAACCTCATTGAGGGGTTAAATGATTGCAATCTTGAGTTTGACTTCCGTGAACACTGTGTCTATGGTAAAAAAAATTGTGTTCAGTTTTACTCTAGTTCTCACAAATCTTCTGATGTATTTGGTCCTGTAAAAGTTCCTTCACTCTCCAAGTTTGTATTTTTTGTATCTTTCATAGATGATTATAGTAGAAGGACTTGGATTTATTTCCTTAAAAGTAAGACACAAGTCTTTAGTCGGTTCAAGGAATTTAAAGCTCTTGTAGAGAATCAGACTAGTAAGAAGATTAAGTGTGTGAGAACTAACAATGGTGGTGAGTTTTGCTCAGCAGAGCTTGAACAGTTCTGTAAAGAATGAGGTATCGAGAGGCATAAGACAACTCCTTATACCCCATAGAAAAATGGAGTTGCAGAGAGAATGAATAGGACACTAATGGAGAAGGCTAGGAGTATGCTTAGTGGAGATGGTTTAGAACAAAGGTTTTGGGCCAAAGCTGTGGCCACTGCTTGCTATCTGGTTAACAGATCTCCTTCATCAACTCTTGTTGGTAAGACACCCATGGAGGTGTCATCTAGTAAGAAGCCTTCAATTAGACACCTTTGTGTTTTTGGTTGTGAAGCTTATGCACATGTTCCAAAGGAGAAAAGATCTAAGTTGGAAAACAAAGTTGTCAAATGTATTTTCATCGGATACAGTGTTGGTGTGAAAGGATACAAGCTTTGGAATCTTGTGACTAGTAAGGTGTTGTATAGTAGAAATGTTATTTTCAAAGAGCTAACATCTTCTCCTATTGTGCTACAACCAGATGAAAAAGAAAAGGAAAAAGATGTTGTTCAGTTGCCTCCTACCCCTGAGAAGACTGAATAGAGAGACCATGTTGGGCCTAATGATGAGGAGAGCTCTAGCAGCTCTAATAGTTTGGAAGAAGAGGAAGAACAACCTCAACCTCAGCCCTTGAGGAGATCCATGAGAGAAAGAAAGCAACCAAAAAGGTTTGGTTATTCTATGTTAGATTCTAGTTGTGCCTTTTCTTTGATTACTAACACTGATGATCCTAGATCTGTGAAAGAGGCTTTGGGCATGGAAGATGTAGGTTCCTGGATTGAGGTTGTGGAGGATGAGATGGCTTAATTGCAAAAAAACAAAACTTGGGACCTTGTACCTTTGCCTAAAGGGAGAAAATCTATTGGCTGTAAATGGGTGTTCAAGAAGAAATTATGTGCAGATGGCAGTGTTGAAAGGTACAAAGCTGGATTGGTTGCAAAGGGGTATTCACAGGTAGAGGGAATAGATTATGGTGAAATATTCTCTCTTGTTGCAAAGTTGACATCCATTAAATTTATGTTATCTCTTGCTACATCATATGATTTAGAGATAGAACATATGGATGTGAAGATAGCTTTCCTTCATGGTGATTTGGAGGAAGAGATTTATATGTCACAGCCTGAGCACTACATTGTTAAAGGTAAAGAATCCTTAGTTTGCAGATTAAAGAAATCTCTATATGGTTTGAAGCAATCTCCTAGGATGTGGTACCTTAAGTTTGATGCCTTTGTGTTGTCAATTGGATTTGTAAGATCAAAATCAGATCATTGTGTTTATTTCAGAGTTGAAAATGATCGCCTTCTTATTGTTGCATTATATGTTGATGATATGTTGCTATTTGGGAAGGGTAAGGGTATGATTTCTGATTTTAAATCTTAGTTGTTAGCATAGTTTGAGATGAAAGATCTTGGAGTAGCAAGGTACATCTTGGGTATGGAAATTAGTAGAGATAGGTCTAATAAAAAACTTTGGTTGAGTCAGAGTAAGTATGTGAAGTCTATGTTGGACAGGGTCAGCATGGCAGATTGTAGACCACTATGTGTTCCTGTTTCTATGGGAACAAAGTTATCTGTAGATGATTGTCCAAAATCTCCTAGTGAGGTAGAGGACATGAGTAGAGTACCTTATGCTAAAGGTAGTTGGTATTCTTATGTATGCTATGGTTTGTACTAGACCAAACATTGCCCAAGTAGTGGGAGTCCTGAGTCAGTTTATGGCTAACCCTGGATGGGTACATTGGGATGTAGTTAAGTGAGTATTTATATATTTGAGGGGTACATCAGATTACTCCATATGTTACCATGTTAACTCTTCTAGATCTCCACATTCAATTTTTATTCGTGGGTTTGTGGATTCAGATTGGGTAGGTGATATTGATAGCAGGAGATCCACTAGTGCTTATGTGTTCACTATGTTTGGTGGTGCTATCAGTTGGATGAGTAAGCAACAACCTATGGTTGTTTTGTCCACTATAGAAGCTAAGTACATGGCTGCTACTCATGCTTGTAAGGAAGCCATTTGGCTTAGGAGATTGTGTTCTGATGTTGGTGTTGATGCAGAATAGATTACTATTTGGTGTGATAGTCAGAGCACTATTTACCTTGTGAAGAATCCAACTTTTCATGCCAGAACGAAGCACACTGATGTGCAGTTTCACTTTGTGAGAGATATGGTGGAAGATGGAAAGGTAAATTTGGAGAAGGTAGATATTGTGAAGAATGTTGTAGATGCATTAATGAAACCAGTGGGCACTAAGAAGTTTAGATGGTGTTCGGATTCTATGGGCCTTTTGGCCTATAGCGAATAGTTCTTGTTATGTTCCTGTTGCTCTTACAAGGTGTTCGACAAGTGGGAGAATGTTAGGAATAAGGTGTCTCAACCTTGGATAATTCCTATTCTTATTATTTGTTTTGTAAAAATGTATTTCTTGCAAATAATGTAATTAAGTGTGAGTGTACATGTCTAGTTGGCATGTTGATGTGTCACTCCACTTGATGTGTCAGCATCTTGAATTATGTATAAGGAGATCATGGCTGAAATGGTTATGATAGATTCCTATGACACGTAAGAGATATGTTTGGAAGATTCAATGATAGGTGAAGACATGTGGCAACTGATAAAGTTGAGTACTATACATTCTTCACCAATCATGGGGTTCCTATTTTCTTGGAGAATGGTAAAACCCTAATACGTCTATCTTTGGAAGTTTCCCTAAAAAGGGAGGCGCATGATATAAGCATTTTTTAGGGTTGTGAAGATAGTAGAAGTAAGTGTATTGTTGGAACATTTTATGCTGTCGTGATCTATCTTCAAGAGTTGGAAAATCTTTTGAAAGAACTTGCATTGCAAGTGTATTGTAAACTGTAATGGTTTTGATTAATACACTGTGTAGGTTTTGGAGTGCTGGGGTTTTTATTGAAAGGTTTCCCCAAGGTAAATCATTGTGTCATTCTCTATTTTCTATATGCATGGTATATGGTTGTAATATCATTGTTAAAGTAGTTAACGAATCTAAAATTGTAAGGATTTAAAATAATTTGCACAATACTTTCCTTTAGAGATTAATGTAGGAAGTTGTTTCTGCACCTAAGTTTCCTTACAATAGACTCATCAATGAGTTACCCAATGTATTCCTTATCCTCATCTATCATATACATCTTTCTCATGTAGATGTTTTTGTTCTTCATCTCTTTCTCTCCTTTCTACAGATGTTTTAGTATAGTAACTTACAAGATAAGTGTTATCAAACTAGTTGACATCAATGACAACATATTACTAATTTAATCATGTTACATATCTAATCAACAACTCGATGATCTCTAATCACTGATCTTGAATTAGGTTCTAAATCAGTTGTAGTTCATCAATCTCTCCCTTTGGCATTGATGGCAACTCAAGCAATATGAAATATACCATACACATACCAAACATGTATTCTACAACTCTGTAAACAAATGTTGTACAAGCTCTCCTTAGCTTAATATGTTTAATCACTATATTACTCAATAGCATTCAAATGTGTAGACTTTCTTCTGCAGATATGATCTTTTCAGCTTTTAGATTCCTTCTTCTGTTCTCAGTAACTGATCTTCAATGCTCTCCCTTTCTTTTAGTTTATCTCTCCCTTAGATAGATGTTTCAATGTTCTCATTGGTTCATATTGTTTATCTCTCCCTTTGACAACAATGCCAAAAAAATAAATACACATACAACTCTTGTAGTAGCCATGTAACTCTCTGTTGTTCGGTGCATAATTTGTATATCTATATACTGATATGCCAATCTGTTCCAGTTCTTCAAACTTTTCACAACCTTAGACATGATCCAAAGTGTGAACTATGTTGCATCAACATGAGTGATCTTCTAATAAGGTTAGGCTAATGCTACATCCAGATCACATTAGTGACTGGTAGACAGGGGACGGACCCCAAGTCTAGTCCTCAAGTATTCAAATGTATCCTTTGGTAGAGGCTTTGTAAAAATGTCTACAATTTGTTCTTTAGATATAACAAATTCTAGCTTCTCTTTCTTCTCCTATACTTGTTCTCTTAAGTAGTGATACTTAATAGATATATGCTTTGTCTTAGAGTGCATCACTAGATTCTTTGAAATGTTTATTGCACTAGTGTTGTCACAATATATAATCATCGGCTCAGTGATTACCTCATTCATTCCTTCCAACACTTGCTTAATATATGCAATATTTGAATAGTTTGTAGCAGTAGCAATATACTCTGCTTTGGCTGTAGACTGAGAAATGCAAGCCTACTTCTTACTCGTCCATGTAACAAGTCTTTCACCAAAGAAAAATGCTCCTTTGGTGGTACTTTTTATGTCATCCACATTTCTAGCCCAATCAGTGTTGGTATAGACTCTGAGTTCAAATTTTCCTTCCTTAGGATACCATATTCCATAGTCCTCTATTTTCTTCATGTATCTTAAGATTCTCTTTGCAGCAACCATGTGTGACTCCCTAGTATTTGCATAAAATCTTGAAATAATTCCCACAACATGTGCTATGTCTGGTCTACTATGCACTACATACATTAATTTACCAATCATAGATCAGTACAGTATGGTTTACCTCTATAGTTTCATCTTCCTTAGTCAGTTTACATCTAGTAGCCATCAGTGTTCCAATAGGTTTAGCATCTTCCATGCCAAATGTTTTCAGTATTTCCTTGATATATTTAGATTGTGTGATGAATATCCCATCACTCTACTGAATCGCTTGTAGTCCTAGAAACAACTTAATCTCTCCAAACATAGACATTTCAAATTCTTTTCTCATCTCATCAGCAAAGGATTTACATATGTGATCTTGACCTCCAAAGATAATATCATCCACAAATATTTCAGCAATCAAAATAGTATCATTAGTATCTCCTTTCATATACAAATTATTGTTCTCACTAGTTCTAACAAATCCAATACTTAACAAATAAGTATGCAACCTCTCATACTAGGCTCTAGGTGCTTGCTTCAAACCATATAAAGCTTTATGTAATCTACATACCATATCTTTCTTGTTTGGATCAACGAACCCTTCTAGTTGTTCTATGTAGACTTCTTCCTTAAGTATCTCATTCAAAAATGTTGACTTAACATCCATTTGATAAACCTTGAACTTTTTGTGTGCAAAATATGGAAGTAACATTGTGACTCCTAATCTAGCAATAGGTGCAAATGTTTCACTATAATCAATTCCTTCCTCCTGTGCATATCCCTTGCATACCAATTTAGCTTTATTTATTGTTACCTCTCCATTTTCATTCAACTTATTTCTGAATATCCACATAGTACCGATAACATTCTTGTCCTTAGGTCTGAGCACTAAATTAGAGGTTTTGTTCTTCTCTATCTATTCTATTTCCTCTTTCATTGTATTAATCCATTCATCATTCTCTAATGCAACTTTTACATTCTTCAGTTCATATTCACAAACTAGACATGTACCTTGTCTTATCTTACTCCTTGTCATCATTCCATCTTGTCTGTCTCCAATTATTTGTGTCTCAAGATGATTTCTTCTAACAAATCTTGTCAATACTTGATCTCTTCTTTCTTGTTCATCCTATGCAGGTTCATTTGCTTGCTCAGTAGGTCCTTCCTTCTCGTCAGTTCCTCTTTCATGTTCCTCGGTATTGTTTTCCTACTAACCAGTTGTTATAGTCGACAGCTTCGGTAGATACTTAGGTTGTTCAATGTAAGTGAATCTGCCATAGTCTTACAATTCCTTTTTTTCTTTCCTCTATATTCTTATCATCAAACTCATCAACCTGAACATTAGTACTTTCAATCATTTTATTTTTAACTCTATTCAGATACTTGTATGCTTTTCTTTTACTATAATATCCTAGAAATATCCCTTCATCACCTTTTGAGTCAAACTTTCCATTTCTTTCATCTTTCAGAATAAAACATTTACTTCCAGAAATCTTGAAATAACTTACAGTGGGTTTGTGTCCAAACCATAACTCATAGGGTGTCTTGTTAGTGTCCTTCACTTCTACTCAATTCAAAACATAAACAGTTGTCCTAACAGCTTCTCTCCAGTATGTTTGAGCAACATTCTTTTCTATCATTAATGTTCTAGCACAGTCAACAATTGACCTATTCCTCCTTTCAGCAATGCCATTCTGTTGAGGTGTCCTTGGTGCAGAGACCTATCTTTTAATACCATGCTCATTAAAAAATTTAGTAAATTCATCAAAGATAAATTCACCTCCTCTATCAGATCTTAAGCATTTCAATTCTTTACCAGTCTCTTTTTTTACTTTTTCTTTATACCACTTAAACATCTTGAATGCCTCAAATTTTTCTTTTAAGAACATGGCAGTAATTAATCTAGTATAATCATCAACAAAAAGAATAAAATATTTATCTCCATAATAATGCTAAGTTCTCATAGGACCACATAGGTTGGTATGAACCAACTCAAGTATCTTCTTCGTTGAATAATCTTTGCTTTTGAAACTAGATTTGGTCATTTTACATTTCTGACATTCATGACACATAACATGATCAGGCTTTGACAAGTTAGGCAGACCTCTAACTCTTTTCTTTTTACTGATCTTAATCATGTTATCAAAATTCACATGGCATAACCTTTTATGCCACAACCAAGCATCTTCATTTTTCATCATCAAGCAAGAAGACTCATCATTATCAAGATAAGATAGATTACCTCTTGATTGTGCTCCAGTTCCAACTAGTCTTCCTCCATCATCAAATATTTTTACTTTCTTGCTCTCAAAAGAAACTCGGTGACCTGAATTGTTTAGTTGTGCCACACTTAGAAAATTATAGTTCAATCCTTCTACCCAATAAGCATTTTCACATTTTATTCTATCATTTATCATCAAGGATCCTTTACCTCTTACCATATAGGGTGTATCATTACCCATCTTAATAGATCCTCCATTGTATTTCTCAAGATGATCAAATTTATCATCATCACCAGTCATGTGATGTGTACAACCACTATCTATAATCCATGTATCATTTTTGTTAACTTTAGAAATCAATGTTGTTTCTACATGTTTTTCTTCTTCCTCGGAATCATCTTTCATAGCAACAAATACAACTTCTACATCATCATATGAATCAAAATCTGATTCATTTTCTTCTACTATGTAACATACCTTTTTTCTTTTGTCATTATTGTCTCGGTTGTCTCTGTTGTAGTGTCAGTAGCTTATGTTATTTCTTCTCCCATAGCTTCCTTCAGATCGGTCTTTGGTTCTATCTTCTTCCTTCTTGTGTGGACATCTAGCAGCAATGTGACCAACCTCTTTACAATTAAAGCATGCTAAAGGTAATTTACCTTTATATCTTCCTTTACCTTTAGGTAACATTCTAGTCATAAGAGCTTCAAGTTCATCAAGCTCATCATTAGTATTGCTATCACTATCATCCTTATTATTTCTACTACTAGACTTACCAATCTTCAGAGAAGTCATAAAAGTAGATTCAACAGTCGGTATAACACTATTATCATAGTTGTTTAGTTTAAATGTTATTATCTTTCCAATTAGATTATCAAGAGTGAGTGTATTGTTAGGTGCTGACCTATTTTCATGAATTGTAGATATTCTGATGGCATAAATAGGCAATAAAGTCCTTAGAATTTTTCTTACCACAATGTCTTTATCAATAACTCCATATGATGCTCTAATAGCACGAACTACCTCCTTTATTCTATTTGTGTACTGCACAATGTTTTCACCTTCTTTCATCTTCATGTCATCGAATCTTCCTCTTAATATTTCAGCTCTGGCTCTTTTGACATTCGCATCTCCACTATAAACTTGAGCAAGTTTATCCCACATCTTCTTAGTAGTAGTGCAGTCCTTGATATCTTCAAATTCAGCATCTGTATAGGTAGCAACAATCTCCATCATAGTAACATTATGTTCATGCATGTCTCTTAGTTGATCAAGGGTCAAGTGACCAATGGGCGATGCAAGGTATCCATTCTCATTAGTGTAAGGGCATAATTCCCAATTCCAAATACATGCAGCTTCATTCAGCTTTGCCATATTGTGAAGTTATCCTTGTTTAGCTATGGCACTTCCCTCTTAAATATTTTAAGATCTTTGTGCTAAAGTCCTTAAATCTCTGTTCCAAGTAACCAATGCCATGATACCAATTGTTAGAATAACTAAGAGGGGGGTGAATCAGTTATCAACAGTCCCAATTCAAAATGTATAACCAAAAACAATTTTCTTAAACTTTTGTAGCTCAGTAACATAAAATACTATACTGTCTATGCTTTTATTGATTACTAGCCAATAACATATAGTGATTACCAATCAAATCCAATATGCAACATGTAAAGTATGATAACAAACAATCATCATAATCAACACATAACCCAAGAGATTTAACGTGGAAACCCTGCTAAGGGAAAAACCACTTGGGACCGGTAACCAAAAAATTGTTTAGTCTTCTGAAGTGAGTTCAGTGAAGACCCAACCCTATTAAAGGTTACAAAACACACTATAAGGTGTGACCTTATTAGAGGATTTTAGACCAATAGTTATCATCCAACCAGCATTCACTATGGGGTTGACAGGATAACAAATGTACATTCTATGAATGACATTACAAGACTTTCAATTCCACTCGATTAAGAGATTTTTCTAATTACAATGGTTAAAATATAATAGTAGGTGATCTAATTACAACACAACTTCAATTTGCAGATTATCAGATATATGTTATGCTAATTCAAATCCTCTGATCAATATATCAATTCTATTTCAACAATAATCAATGACTTACTATCTCTCGATAATAGCTTTTTGGCACTCAATAAACTCTGTAGTTTGATTCTCCTTAACTATTTTGATTAGGCATGCATGAAGCTTGTTCACACGATATCTCTACGGTCTCCTTCTTCCAGCATAAGTTTCATAATGAAACCCTAGTCTCTTAAATAGACATGTAAACCATTTTCTTCTCCTCCATTAGATTTTTCTGCTTATTATCCTTCATCCATTTTGTCGCTTAAACCTTCCTCAACTGATGTGTCAATAACACATCTTGTTTCCATCCTTTAGATCTTCCTTGAATTTTGTTAGTCGTCGATCTTCATAACAAACTTTATCTTTTACCTTGAACTTATACACTTTCTAGTTCATCAATCCTTATTGACTAAACTAATCATTTAGTTCCTTCATTTTGTTTGGTTAACAAAAAAATGTGTCGGTGAATACAAGCTTGGTTTATACTATGCTCGGTATACACTACACTACTCGGTGTATACTATGATGCTTCATCAACCGACCACACTGCCTTGTGCCTTTCAGCTCTTTTCTTCATCATAGATGAATGCAACATAATTAATTCAATAACATAAGGTCATAGACTCATCAATAAGTTACCTAATGTATTCCTTATCCTTATTTGTCATATATATCTTTCTCATGTAGATATTTATGTTCTTCATCTCTTTCTCTCCTTTCTATAGATGTTTCGGTATAGTAACTTACAAGATAAGTGATGTCAAACTAGCTAACATCAATGACAACATATTATTGATTTAATCATCTTACATATCTAATCAGAAACTTGATGATCTCTAATCATTTATCTTCAATTAGGTTCTAAATCAGTTGTAGTTCATCAGATATATGGTGGTGGAGAGACCACAAATGGTGGTAAATGTTGATTGAAGGTGCATGAAGCAGCACCAAACATTATTGTGAGCACATAATCCAATGAATGAGTATATTTTGTGATGGATGTGTGCTATTGGATTCCATAGGGATGTGTTAGATCCATTGGGGGTATCTAGAGAGATTTGCAAGTCTTTTTGAACAAGCCCTGGCCTACAGACCCTAGAAAGGAGGGTTTGGTACCTAGAATGATAGGTTATTGTTTTCTCAATAACAGTTTGACAAAATCTTGATGTAGAAGCATCATTCCATGAATGTGCTTACTAATTCTCATAGAATGATGTTTCTTTGACATGTATAATAGAGTGTTCACCTGATAGATTGCATAAGAGTTGATTTCAAAAAGTGATCACCAGATTTGTGAAGTAAACTTGAAGGATTTTCTTGTTTGAGAGCATCAGTTACACATGAGTACAATCTAACACATACATTTTGAATTCACTTAAATGATGAATTAAACATATGAACACACATAGTACATAAAGCATACACATAAATTTTCTTAAGTCATGAAGCATACATGTAGCACATAGATTATAAAGCATGCACATGAATTAAGTCATGCACGTAGCCCATACACATGAATTTAAGTTATGAAGAATGTACTTGAATATACATGAATATACTTAAGGCATAAATTATACACATGAGTACATAAACACAAGCATATTTACATACTAACAATGAATAAATGAACACACAATTAACAAATTGGATCGAATATCAAGTTTCATATATATCAAAATGAACAATAATTCTATACATATTTACAAAATCAACATATCTAGATACAATGTGGCATATGCCATCTCAAAATATTTCATATGACATCTCAAAATAAGAAGTTCAATTACAAATATTTCTAGGACATCCTATTCTACTGGTGGATCATCAAAATGCAGCCTCTTTGAAGTACTCTTTGGCTCTAATAGATCCTGCATTCAAACAAAAAAGTGAAACCCCAAGTTAGATTACTTAATTTATATGGTTTCTACAAATAAAAAATAAAAATTCAAAATCATATTCAACAATAATAAATAAATAAAACTAAAATTGAACTCTTGTGTACCTCGCCTCTTTGTCTCCTCACGCAGATAGGAGACCTAATATATGTCCTTGGTAGTGAAGGAACAATGTCACCAATGTTGACTCGTATTTGTATATGTTTGAGAATAGGATATTGATCTACGAGTTATACTATTTAATGTTAAATCCTTGGTAGCAAATATATGTTTACAAAATAACTAAATTAACATTAAAACCTACCTGTGTTGAACTTTCTTCAAGAAATGTCGGTTGAGGCATCAACGATACAAACCCTTGGTGATCTACCTCCCTCAAATTAGGGGTGACCTACAAAAGTCAAATAGATACTTCATACAATCATGACTTGATCATATTATATATACTTGATTGTAAAATATGCACAAATAACTTTAGAAATATACATACCATGGGGCTATTACTGTGAATTGAGATGCCTGTGACTCTATCATGGAAAAAGGGCCTCACGACATCATCAGACACCACCCTCTGTCAAATAAACCATGTAAATTAAAAATGAGTATGCACAACTGACAAGTATACATGTATGCATAAACAAACTAAATTACTTAATTACCTTCCCCTTTTCAACGTCTGACGCTTGAACCTCCTCACATTGCCCCTCAGTGGCAATTGGTGACACCTGCATCAGTATGTAATAAGATGATCATTAAAATTAGAAAACACATGTACATATACTATTATAATAATTTAAGGAAACCAATGAGTACATTAAAACATATGTACCGTGGAAGTGTCAAGGCCAAAGGATATGGCCGAAAGTGTGGACCCCTCCACCTATGCCATCTCCTCCTCTGTCATCAACTGAACATAAATGTAACACATAAAAAAACATAAGTGGTAAATTATTATAAGAAAATTCTACTAAAAGCATGAATGTTTAAAATTAAATACAATGTAAAAAGTGAACTATTTACCCTTACCATAATAGTAGGAGTCCATGGCTCTCTATGCCCCTGATACACATCCTCATGAGGTGCTTCAGTGCATGTAGTGTGTTGTGTAGTATCGTCTGCATCGAAGACATAGTTATATGCATCACTATCATTCAAGGGACCTAAGCGTTGATTCTTGCACATAATGCAAGTATGGGGCATACAAACATGTGAGCTCATGGAGGATGTGGAAGGCCAAAAGCATCAGCATGAGGAGGCAACAATGTCATGCTCTGCATAAATAGTAGATCAGTCAAGGTGTGAATGGCTCGAATAGTCTCTAAATTGGCCTCAGCAATAATATCAGGATGCTGCACTGTAGGAGGTGGTGAAATCTCAAGAGGGGGGACATATGGCCAGGATTTCACCCAGTGTGCCCATGGCCTATCTTGAGGAGCACCTAAGCCTACACCCTAGTTCAGTCTCATACTCCAATAATTTACCTTGTGATTGAGCACAAATTCAACATACAATTTTTTAATGAAATCAAATGGGACATCAAAATTGTTGTGAGGTGGTCTATCAAAAACCATCCACCAGCGGTCCCAAAAGTTGTCATGTATTGCATCATTTGTGCACCATTTAATTGACAACTTGGGTTTTTAAGGGTTCACTTTTAGACCAGTTTTGGAATCCACAAAAATATTACATATGTCATGTTTTGTTATGTTTAGGTTCATAACTTAATCATTGTCAACTCCATTGTCAAACTAGGCATGCATGGAATCACGCCAAAGAAGTGCAACATTATGTTGCTTTGGAAGTTTCTCCATGTTTTGAATAATGGAGTTCAATGTGAAAAACATGGGGCACAATGTGGGGATATTGACATATGTGGTCTGATATCCTCTAAAATGATTTAGATTGTCTCCTATGAGATCTTCTAAATGACAAGGGTTTGAGTCTAGTTCATCTTCTGAAAGTGGGGGATTGTTTGGAGGTGGTTATAGATTATTTGTGGGATCATTGTGAGGGTTTTCTAATTGATTTGAGTCCATGTCTGATTACAATTAGAACCCAAATAGATAATTACAATCAATTTAAAAAATAATAAAAAGCTCATTTAAACCCTAATTTTTATATAAAAAACTACAAATTTCAATTAAAAAATAATAAAAAGTTAAAAATTTAACTGACCTTTTCTTGTTGAGCAAATTGGATATGAGAAAAGATTAGATATTTAAAACTAGAGCCGTGTTCAACGTTTTAACAATGAAAAATTTGTGAATAGTGTTAAAATGAATCACCTAATTGAATGTATGGGGGAAATATGAGATCCACTTCTAAATCCAATTTCCTAAAGGAGAGATCCAAATTGATCAACCAAAAGGTTAATGCATAATCGAATCAATCTATGGAGAATATGAAAGAGGAAGAAAAGCTTATCTTTCCCTATAATGGAATTGTGCTTGAAATCTAAAACAATTGAAATGCAAATACTAACCTCAAAATACGGCAAATCTAGAAAATGCCAATTTCTGATGTCTATATGTAGTTTTGGGCAATTCTGCAACCTGTTTCAGACTGGAAATGCCGAGACTAAGAAAACCTAGAAAAATTTTATCTTTCTGACAGTAGGTAATCTTTGACCCTCATAAAAGGTCAAAGGCTACATTCTTATTCTGAAGGTCAATTTTGACTTTGTTCGTAGATCTCGAAAGTTCCCTAAAAAGGGTATCCAAATTCAATCTCAGCTTCGAAGTTCCGCATCTGTACCTACAAGAAAAAGGGGATTTTTTGTTTGTATGGGGGGTTTGTCTTGGTCAAACCCCAATTTAGGAATTAACCTTGAAATTGAATTGAAATTGAATTGAAATTGTAATGTGCATAAACAAAGCAAATGAAACAATTCACCTCACTTATGTTGAAGTCCTTGTAGAGGATTTGAATCCTCAAATCCACAAGTAGGGATGCTCCAATGGATGTTGAATGAATGTAGGATGTCTCAAATCAATGGAATTTGATCTTCAACACCAATCTTGAATAGATCTTTGCATATGAGGAGGCTTGGATGAATGTAGAAGGATGGATCTTCAAGGGGGCTCCAAAGAGATTGAATCCTTCAATGGCTAACAATGGATCTCCTTGATAAATGAATGATTGAAAACTTGAATGCTTGAAGGCTTTCTTGAATGCTTTAATTCACTTGCTTTCACTTGAAAGCTTTCTCATGAAATTTCTTGAGATGAGATGTGAATAATGGATGTGAAAATGAGGGAGGAAGGCCTCCTTTTATAGTGAACTAGGGCACAAACCTCTAGAGAAGGCCAACATTGGGGAATTAAATCCTAATTAACCTTAACCCCTAGAAATGGACCCATATTAAATGTAATTTAAGGATTTACCATTTTGAAACCCGAAATGGCCGACCCGGAGGCGGGAAAAAGAATCTTTTCGAAACCCGATACCTAGAAATCAGAAAAACTTGAAATTTGAACTGGGGGTCAAGGATGAGGTCGACTCTACCCTAGGTTAGAGTCAAGGTCAACCCTTATCTAGGTCAGAGTTGAGGTTGACTTTGAACCTCAAGGTTTACTTTGACCTTGAGGTCAAAAACCTCAGGACCCCAGCCCAGAATGCTAGGAAATGTAGACAGGAAGTGGAAAATAGGTGCAGAGGGAAGCAGAATAGGGGGAAAAGCCAAATACATGAAAAGACCTAATCAAGGCACTTAACATGACCCCAGACCACTTACTCAGAGGGCTAAATGCTCTTATCATGGAAGTGCTTCCATTTTAAGACAATACACATTGAACGCAGCCGTGGGCTAGAAATACAATTTTCTGGCAAAAATCGGATATCTGACATAAAATTAGATATCCAATTAGGCCTGTGCTTTGAATTTTAGCTTGGCTAGGTGTACTGACACCTAGGCCTACTAAAAAGTCAACAAACTTTTTAGTGCGCTTTTGGATGAGTGAAAAGTTTATTTTTTCACATCGCCACTTTTTGGCATACCATGATCCTGCACATAACCCTTTGGTATATATAATGAATTTTTTCTTGTATCTACACTCATGGAGGGAAAAGATGGAATCTTGCTAAGCTTTAAGTGTAAAAACTTCTCCTTCTATCAAGTCAAATCTTTTTTATTGATTGTACATTTATAGTAAAAGTTGAAAGACACTTAGCACTCATTATAAATTACATTGATATTCATGTGTTGATCACAACTTGAGACAAAGGTATGAGGAACAAAGAACAATGAATATTGGAATGACATAATGCAAAACATTAGAGTTTTATAATTACTAATACTTAATCAAAATCATTGATATTTTAACATAAAAGCTATTATAACAATATGATTGATGTATTTGAATGCATGAAGGTGGGTGGTCTCTTACTGAATAATGATTATGGAAATGACTTTGGGGTGATGTTTTTTAGATATTTATCAAGCACACAATTTTAAATTTTTATTTAAGATTAATAAATTCAAGATAATTTTTATTGGTGAATAGTTTATTTTTCCCAATTCAAATTTGATGAATGTGTTACATTCTTTTATGAATTATTGGTCAAATACATATTATTTCCTCGCCAACTCATTTATAAGGAATTTATATTAATATATTTCACCACAACAACCTATGCATATGTTAACTCTCTGTGTGTGTGTGTGTGTGTGTGTGTGTGTGTGTGTTTCTTTATCTATATCTCTATATCCCTATCTCTATATCTCTTTCTATGTCCCCCTCTATGTCTTTATATATTATCTAGATATACATCTCTCCCTCTTTCTCTCTCCCTCTCCCCACCTTATGTCTTCTTTACCTATCTCTTTACTTACAAATTGAGGTTTCATAATAGAAAAAGGCATGGAAGATGATCAAAATATTTCTCACTATTGGATTTCACACTTTTTCCTTTGTTGAATATTGATTTCAAGCCTATTTCCCAATAGTATTATTGATAAAGTAACAAGGAACATCCTAATTTATGATATTGATAAATAAATAAATAAAACCCCCTTCCTTATCACTTATGATAAATAAACATCCTAATTTTGGATATTGATAAGGATTATGATTTGGCTAAGGGTAAGACTTTAGATCATGAATAAGTTATTTTTTTAGGATTAGGATTGACTTGAAGGTAAGGATTATGATTAGAGTAAGGGTAAAACTTTACATCGTGGTTATTATTATTGTTAGGATTTAGAGTTTTGATTAGGATAAGCTTTAACATTACATTTATGATTTTTATATATAAGGTTAGGATCAATGAATGACTGAATGAGCTGTCAATAAGGATGAGTAGTATTTTGAGTATGGATAGTAATATTCTTTTTGTATTTTGAAGTTGCTTCCTGGATTCTTCTTATGCATTAGCATATTGACCAGAAAAGGAGTTATATTATGTTGTGTGTAAAGATGGATTAGGTACACCCAACTTGGTTTTGTGGAACCAGAAGTGTAGAGGGCAGTCTTGTCCCTATAGTATTGGTGGGTCTCAGAGCATAAACTCCTAACATATTCAAGAACTAACAGGTTCAATATGGTTTACTGTAGGTTTAGGATTCAATTTGATTTAATATTTTGATTTAATTTAGTTTAAGGTTAAGATTCAATCTGTCTTAGTGTCTAATTATATTTAGGTTTAGGGTCCAATTTGAATTAGGATTTTATTTAAATTTGGTACATGGTTAGGGTTAAATTTGCTATAGTGTTCAGTTTGAGGTTGGGTTAGGGTTAAAATTTGGCTCATTTTTATGGACAAGGTATAACTTAGTTAATGATTATGGCTCAATTTGGTTGAATGTTGAAATAGTTTTAAGGTTATGGTTTAATTTGGTTTGCTATTATAATTAGGGTTTGAGTTTATTATAGGATTTTACATGCACACACATGACAATGTTTGCATGATTGTACATGTATATACAAACATATAATGAATTAAAAAACCCTTAATTTAAAAATTTAAAAATATCTTTTAAACTATAATTTGGTAAACTATTAGCATTTAGCATTCATTGAACTGAGCATTTGGGTTCAGGTTAGCTTCGAGTTAGGTTCAATTTCATGATTTAAGGGTAGAGTTTAATTTGATTAAAAATGTGGGTTCAATTAGGTTTAAGGTTACTGTCAGGGTTTAATTTAGTTTAATATTTGATTACATTATGCTTTGCAATTTAATTTATGGTTTTACTTTTCGTTTGATATTTGTGTTCGATTAGTTTAGGATGAGGGTTCAATTAGGGTTATTGTTTGATGTGTGGGTTAATGGATAGTGTTCAATTTCCTTTTAGGTTACCTTCGAGCACGATGCAGCAAACTATTGTCATTTTTTATTTATCATGATGTAGGACAGGTAAGGACGATCCAATTAAGGATAGTCTAAACAAGTAGCCAAACACCACAATGCGGAATAACACAACAAGACAATGTTTTCACTAAATTTTCATTAACATGCATGGCTATAAGGCCTTCCAAGTTAGGGACAAATACAATCAAGGTATTTCTACAAACTTCTAAATAGTCCAGCTCTGAAACAATAAGCAACTGATGGAAACCCTAAGGTAGATCTAAACTTGAGCTCGCAAGCCTCCAAACAATCTCCTTATCTCTAAGCATGCAAACCACTAGCTCTGATATTACAAACTATCAAATAACAATCTGATCTTCAAGATCTCACAGGATCTAAATCTAATCTTCCATCTCTGCCTTCCACTTACTCACTTCTAAATGGCTACCCAAGCACTCCTTAAATACTAATCTTCAGCCACAAGTCAGCTAGAAGAAATAATTAACTCCTAAGCCAAGTCAGCTTCTATGAAAAACAAATATTAAATGCAACAACAGTCGGCTCTCAAATAGCCTTACAAACATTTAATTCTCCATGTCAGCCTCTAGATCTACATAGGAGAATACAACAAAAGCTACCAGCAATGCATGCACCAAGTCAGACAGCCAAATCTCCAATAACTCAGAACTACTAAGTGACAGAGAAATAATCAAGCATCAGTGAAAAACTGACTGAGCTAAGAAACACCGAGCAACACAGGCATCACTAAGCACAAGTTCTATCTAGCACAAGAGGTTTCACTGAGTTCCTTCAGCGACTGAGCTTCCTTTAATAAATGAGACCGTCAGTTAAAGCTACAACCGAGTAACATAGAACCAAAACAACACACCACCATGCAGATTCACCGACTACCCTAGAATACCCCTGCATCAGAAACCCCAGGTTCAAAAAGATGCTCTTATAGGCTGGAAGAACATCTTCTGAGATTAAGCACATAAACCTCGAACTAGTTATTCACATATAAGTCCTCCAACTTTTCACCTTGCATACCCTTACACTTCTATTTCCTCTATCTTTTCAAGTCTTTCCTTGATAACTCACAGGCTTTTTCTCCATACTGATCATCATTCCTCTCAGGATCCGCCAACTCAACTCGGCTACCAATACTCAGGCTCCTCCTACCGAGTGTTATATCTAGTAAAGCCATTAGGGAAAGATTCATGTCATCCTTCTCAATAGTAAACACATTCTTGACACAATCATACATAGCTCTAAAATCATATTGCCAAGGTCTATCGAGCAATATAAGACAACTATTCATCTCCACAATATCACATAACATAAGATCCTTATACTAGCCAATCTGAAGGTCAACAAAGCACTTCTCCCTCACTTCTAGAGCATGAACATCTTGTAACCAGCCAATTCTATAAGGATGAGGATGTCTCATTCTCTTCAAACCAAGTTTTTGAACCATGTCCTCAGCAACAAGGTTATCAGTACTACCACTATCAACAATCACATCACAAAGTTTACCTCTAGACTTGCACCAAGTTCTGAACAAATTACTCTACTGACAAGATTCCTCCTTTGCACCGAGCAATGCTCACCAAACCAACAAGTTCTCAGACTCAGGTTCATTCTGAATGTTCTCATTTACCACAATAGTCCGTCAGTCACCAAATTTCTTCTATGTACACTCAAAAGAATGGTGTCCTTCTTCACCACAATTATAACAAGTACCCTTAAAGATAACTCTACCCGTCTTCTTTTTCGATTCCTTGGGTTTTGGTTCATCTTCAACAGTCGGTTTATCCTTCACCAAGTGATCAATCTTTTCCTTCCCCTGGAGATTACTATGTTGTCTCCTTTTCAACTTATCTTTTGCCTTCAAAGCATGTTGATAAGCATCTTCAATCGAATCAATCTTCAACATACCAAGCTCATCCTAAATATTAAATCTCAAATCATTCACATACTGAGCTACATTTTCCTTACCAAGTTCTCTGTGTCTAGACCAAATAGTAAGTTTTTAGAACTCCTTGGTATAGTCCTCCATAGTCAAATCTTTTTTGCTTCAAACTTTGTAACTTCTTAAACAAGTCAAGCTCATAGTCGGTAGGTATGAACTTAGCTTTCAACTTAGTAACCATCAACCTCCACTGATTGATCTTTGTTTCACCTTCATCTTCTCTATCTCTTTGTAATTATTTCCACCAAAGAGCATCATGTCCTTTCAACTTAGTCTGTGCTAATCTTACTCTAAGAGGATCTTCAATTTCCTTAAGCTCAAATAAGTCTTCTAATTAACCAATCCAATCAATCAAGTCCTCGGGTCTCAAAGTACCAGAGAAACTAGAAACTTCCATTCGGTAACTATTACTTAACTGAGCTCCAGATCTATGCAACCAACCAGTTCTATCTCCACTAGATTTGTCTCTCCAGTTATCACCACTAGATCTAGAAGCTTCAAAGTCTTTAGCAACTTCTTCATTACCATCACCAGTACCAAGATTCATCGACATACCAGCAATACCTCTCATGACCTCATCGATCATGCCATTCTTCATCAATTCCATCTCATATCTAAAATTAGACTTTACCTTTTTTGTAATCTTTGATTTGACAACATCACAGAGATCTACAATTGCTCTAGGGTCCAATATTCTTGGAGGCATCCTTCAAGATTTTTGAAAACCCAAAGCAATAAGTCACCAACAAGATCTTGGTGCAAAACAGCCTCAACTAGTTTACACAATCAAGATCTTCAAGCTTTGATACCACCTGACGCAGGATGGGTGAGGAGGATCCAATTAAGGACAGTCCAAACAAGAAACCAAACACCACAATGTGAAATAACACAACAATACAATGTTTTCACTAAATTTTCATTAACATGCCCGGCTTTAAGGCCTTTTTGGTTAGGGCCAAATACAATCAAAGTATTTCTACAAACTTCTAGCTAGTCCAACTTTGAAACAATAAACAACTGATAGAAACCCTAAGGAAGATCTGAACTTGAGCTTGCAAGCCTCCAAGCATGAAAACCACTAGCTCTACTATTGCAAACTATCAGATAACAATCTGATCTTCAAGATCTCGTAGGATTCAGATCTAATCTTCTATTGTTGCCTTCCACTTACTCACTCCTAAAAAACTACCCAAGCAATCCTTAAATACTAATCTTTAGCCACAAGTTGGCTGGAAGAAATAATTAACTCCTAAGCCAAGTCGGCTTCTATAAAAAAAAAGTATTAAATG
This sequence comes from Chamaecyparis obtusa, assembly GCA_027943335.1. Lineage (NCBI taxonomy): Eukaryota > Viridiplantae > Streptophyta > Pinopsida > Cupressales > Cupressaceae > Chamaecyparis > Chamaecyparis obtusa. The sequence goes on from BSBK01002033.1 coordinate 65,777, forward strand.
CAACAACAGTTGGGTCTCAAATAGCCTTACAAACATTTAATTCTCCATGTCAGCCTCTAGATCTACATAGGAGAATACAACAAAAGATACCAAGAATAAATGTACTAAGTCGGACAACCAAATCTCCAAGAACTCTAATTAGTAAAATAGAACTACCAAGTGCCAGAGAAACAACTAAGCATCAGTGAACAACTGACCAAGCCAAGAAACACTGAGCAACACAAGCATCACTAAACACAAGTTCCACCGAGCACAAGAGGTTTCACCAAGTTCCTTCAGCGACTGAGCTTCCTTCAATAACCAAGACCTTTGGTAAAAGCTACTATTGAGTAACACAGAACCAAAACAACACACCACCATGTAGTTTCACTGAGTACCCTATAATACCCCTGCATCATATCATTAGGATTATGTTTCAATATGCTATAAGTTAATGTTTGAATTAGTTATGGATTGGAGTTTAGTATTCTTGTACTTTAATTGTTCCCTAACATATAATCTTAACCCTGAGTAAAAACTAATCTTAATTGAGCTCTAATCCTAGCTCCCTATTTCAAATGTAACCATAAAGTTACCCTATATTATACTTCATCCCCTTCCTTAACCCTAAGCTTACCATTTATCTTATAAGTGCAATCTCGATCTCTGGTTCTCATGTCACCCTCCCCCTCTCATCATGTCCAATTGGTTTGATATTTTATTATTTTGAGGGTTAGTGTTGGATTTAGCTTATATTCAAGTTAGGGTTCTAATGCAGGAGCATCTTGGGTCTTTGGCAATCTTGCATCAACCAAAAACATTTTCTGATTTCTGTACCTGTTTGCTGTTGTTTTCTTTATAATATTTGAATTTGATGGTTTCATGGTGTGTGAAGCTTTCATTATGTTGAGGACCTATTTGGGAACCTTCTCCTATGAGCACATAAAGTTTGGATGGACTGTTTCAAAGTTACAGCTATTTTCCTTGTCGTCGGAACAGAGTTTTCCTATAGTTTTGGTGCTGATTGTTCATGTTGGTGCTCTTGATCCATAAGGAATTTTCTTTTGCACACTTAAGGAATTTAAGAGGACCTAAATTAATATATTTTTCCAAAGGCACATCAATTTATATTCATTCTAGCATTAGTTTTGGTTTAAATCTTGAGACTAGACCTATATTGTAATTAAATGCCTGACTAGCTGACCTGTGGCTTAGCTGGCTATATAAGGGGTCTAGATTGATGTAGTAGGGCATCAAGGAGATCATCAAGAGGTAGATCTAGAGAGGATTATCAAGATACATCATTGGAGACAAAGATAGGATGCAAGCTGTAATTCTGATTTCATAATTCTCATTGTATAAGGCCGAAACCCGGAAGGCCTCACAACCGGGCATGTTGAAAGAAATAATATAATTCTCTGTTGTTGCTGCCAGTTGATTGTCTCATATCCATTGTGATTTCATTGCTTGCATGTGATTTTATATTTCTTCTATTGTGTAACTTTGAGCAGGGCTTGTTGTGGATTCAAGTGGACTCAATTCTGCTTGATTCTGCTTGTATCTACCCTGCCCCTGCGTCAGGTTCAATTAGGATTCATTGCTCCTGTCAACATAGAATTTTTTTTGGGTTGAGGGTTTAATGTAGTTAAATGTCAAGGTTATAGTTATGCTTCTTAGATAAATATTATATTTGGTGCATTGTTGAGGTTTCTATCCTATTTTATGTTTGGGCTAAATAAAATACTAACCCTAAAACTAAACCCAATTAAACTATAAGTTTAAGCCTTAATATAAAACCAAAATATAAACCAATGAAACAATCTTCCCACTGACTCAACACAACTACTATTGCACTGCCACTTACATCACATTCAACTTGGAATATCTTATTGAAATCAAGTAAAGCTAACATAGGCAATCGAACAACCTTCTCTTTCAAAGTCTCAACAACTTACAATAGGTAGTTGAAGTATAATCCTAAATAACCCTACCCCTACTAGAACAATAACACTTACAGTTATGATTTATGCTCTCTCTCTCTCTCTCTCTCTCTCTCTCTCTCTCACACACACACACACATACACAGTTCCTTCTCTACTTCTCATGTCACCCTCCCCCTCTCACCATGTCTTCCACCTATTTATAATCTATCTCTAACTCATGTCCCTCACCTTCTCCCTCTTCTCCCACTCATTCTCTCACAGATCTTTCTCCCCTCCCTCCTCTCACCATCTCTTCCCCTCTATTTTTTGTCTATCTACCTCCTACCTCACCAACCCTCTCCCCCTTCTCTCACTATCTTTTGTTCAATTTTACTTACAATTCACACTGTGGTTTGATATGGTTTGAAAGTTAGATTACATTTAGATTAATCAAAGGGTTCCGTTTGGATTGATATTTTATTAGTTTGAGGGTTAGTGTTGGGTTTAACTTATCTTCAAGTTAGGGTTCAATTAGGATTCATTGCTACTGTTAACGTATAAAAAAAATTTGTGGTTGGGTTCAATCTCACCTAATTTTTTATTATGCTAATGCTTATGGCTCAAAATGTTTTAGTATTCAAGTTTTTTAAGGGTTCAGGTTTACATTTGTTTTAGTGATAGTTTTATATTAGTTTAAAAAATTATTATTCTTTTACGATTCAAGTTTACGATTATGTTTACTTGTGAAGTTATTATTGGAAACTATAATTGAAACAATTGTTATATTGTCATTGATGTGAAACCTTAATTGTTAAGACAGTTTCTATCTAGTAGAGTACCATATCTATTGATTGATGAAAAGGATTTGAAAAGAGGAGATAATAAGAGGACCTAAGGAAAGGTTGAGTTATGTATTACTTCAATGGGTACTTGATTAGTTGGCACATTGACAAGGTAATATGTTGTTTATCTTTAACACCAAGTGAAGAAGAAAGACTGGAAACATAAGCTTAACTGAGTAAAAGTGAAGAAATCTAGTTAAAGCTTAGTGATGCTAGTGTCGACCAAGCGCCAATATATGCCGAGAAAATCTAGTGTCGACCAAGCATCAATAATCATCAAGCGATAGATAATTAGTTGAGCAAACACAGTATCTTTCGACAACAAAAGTTTTAGCGATGACTGAGATATCTAGTAATGACTGAGGAGATGAATACAGTATTGAACAAGTGTCAGTAATTTACAATTTGTGAAATAATTGAGAATCCAAGCTGACATAGTTGAATTATTGGGATATGTAAAACATGTTGAAATTTTTAATGAATGGTATGGATTCGATGAATCTGACCTAAACCTAAGATGTATGGAAGATATTAAGAGGCAAAAGATTAATTTACCTGATCAAGGAGGTATAAGGATGACCTAATTGTGAGGTTAAAATAGTGAGTGGAAGAGGTTGATGTTATTGACTGATGAATCTAAGCAGAAGGCTAAGGTGAAGCTATGAAGAGCTGAACAAAGTTGTGGTGATTTCTTGAAGAGAATTCTGAGCAAATAAGAGTGGAGATGGAAATGAAGGTTAATCAATAAATCATCATATGAGAGAATTGGATCTGTATTTACAAAGTGATTTGTATATTTTGGATCATAATCTACTGTTACTTTCTAACCATTGTATCAATCTAAATCCTTTAATCAAGGTTGACCTAACAGTCATTGTGAAAACCCTTTAATCAAGGTGACATTTTGATGGAATGTTCTTAAGCCCTCTAACCAGGCCACTCTTAATAGGGTCACACCTAACAGTGTGTATTATAAACCTTTAACAGGGTTGGCTTCTCACAGAGCTCACTTGACAAGAGTGAAAATCAGTAGCATGATACAAGTGGTTTTTCCCAAATTGGGTTTCCACATTAAATCCTAGTGTTATACTTGTGTGGATGTTATTTGATGTGAATGTTGTTGAAAGTTTTATATTCTGCAAGTTGATTACTTTTGCACAGTGGACTGCATGTTTTATGTAACTGATATATGCTATAGAGACCAAGTGAATTGCTAATTAGATATGAGTTTGTTAAAGAGCTAGAAAGTTGAATTTGTACATCTAGACCTGAGGATAATTGATTCACCCCCCTCTCAGTTATTCTAAAATCATTCTAACAGCTATGTTTACATTTTGTTCTACCAAACATGGTGCAAAAACAAATATTGATTTAAAAATTTGATTGAAAAAATTGTACATTAATTTATACTACTTTAATGGTTCAGATGTCTACTTTTTATATGAATAGGGTTACTATTGGTTCACGATTCTACTTAGATTCATATTTAATTACATGTAGGTTTAAGATTTAATTTACAATTTTTAGTTTGCTTTTATTTTTGTCTTCGATTTGTATGGCTAAGATCCATCTAAAATGCACCTTTGACCAAATTTCAAAAATCCGAAAACACAACATATTTATGCAAAAATTTCAGCATCTATTCTTCATGATCTACGCATTTTGTGATCAAAAACCACAAAAAAATTGCAAAAAAAAATCACTACGTTTTTGCAAATCTTAAAAAAAAGTTTGACTTATTTTCTGTTTTGGTACATTTTGGATGGAGCTTAGCCACCACCCAATTTGTATAGAGGAAAAATTTACTTTACGTAGGTATTATGGTTAGTGTTTGATTTTTGTCATAAAGTAAGATATACTTTATTCATAAAAGAGATCCAAAATTTAAACTCTAAATAGTACAAAAAATTTAACTGTGGCCTTATACTGAAGTCAAAAAAAGATAAAAACCTCGATTCAAATTGCCCACTCGGTCAAAGTAAACCCTAACCTTTAACTAACTTAAATCAATATCCTAATTTTGAAGAACCAAATTGAACCCAAACTCCTAGATCGAGCTGAATAAATGCTAACCCTAAAACTAAACCCAATTAAATTATAAGTTTAAGCCTTAATATAAGACCCAATTATAAACCAAATATATCATAAAGGTTTTACTAAACAAAAAAATGAATTGTAATTAAATATAATTAAGTGTACAACCATACTTCAGAGTTGTACATCCACCCGCAACCCTCACACTTAATGGATATTATTCATTTTGTATAGTTTTTGGTTAGGTCTAGGTTTCCATCATGGTTAGGGTTAGGGTTAAGTTTTGGATTAAGGATACATTTAGGTTTAGGGTCATTCTTGGGTTAGAGAAATAGTTAGGGGTACGATTTATGCTATGGCTAGACTTATGGGGAGTGTTAACGTTTACAATATGCTTAGAGATGGGATTACTGTTACTATTGGGGTTAGGGTTATTTTTAGGGATAGTGTTAGTGTTTAGGTTATGCTTGGAGTTAGATTTATAGTTAGGGTTAGGGTTTAGGTTAAGTTTAGTGTTAGGGTTTAAGATTAGGTCCACTATTAGGGTTTACCAATTAGGCTTAACATTAGGGTTTATCATTAAGTATTGGGGTTTAAAATTTGGGATTTTGGGTTATGAATAGGGTTAGGGTTAGGGTTAGGGTTAGGGTATGACTTTACATCATGATTAGTATATTTTTTAAAGTTAGGGTTTGTATTAGGGTTATGATTTAAGATTAGCTCTTAGCATTTAGGATTGGAATTGGGATTATGGTTTATCATTTATGATTAGGGTTTCACTTTTAGTATTTTGGACAAATTTGAAAAGGTAATAATCTAAAACTTGTGCACTATTTCAGGATAATAAAATGACTTACATTGGGATTTAGGATTTATTGTTTGGATTAAGCTTAGGTTTTAGATTATATTTCTTTGATTTAGGATTTAGTGTTAGGATTAGGATTAGGATTAGTGTAAGGATTATGATTTGGGTAAGGGTAAGAGATTAGATCATGAATACTATTATTTTCAGGAATAAGATTGAGTTGGAGGTAAGGATTATGATTATAGTAAGGGTAAGACTTTACATCGTGGTTAGTATTATTTTTAATATTTAGAGTTTTGATTAGGATTACTGTTAGGATTTAATATTTAGGTTATGATATTTTTTAGGATTAGGAACACTATTAGGATTAGAGTAAGGGTTTACCATTTTTATTAGTATTCATGGTTTATGATTATGAATATGGTTAGGATGATGGTTAGGGTTAGGTAGATAGTCGTATGGCTACGGTTACTATTTTGTTCAAAGTTAGGATTAGGAGTGGAGTAGAGGTTATGATTATGGTTAGCGTAAGTTCTAATGTGATGTTACTATTATGGTTGGGGTTACAATTACTGTTAACATGATAGATAAACCCCTTATTAGAGCCCTATTCACCTCATGTATACATTTATTGAATGAGTCACTTTTTTGGGTATAACAATACGTTGTATAAGTTTAAATTTGAGCAATTTTTTTTCTATTTTTTGTGTTTTTTGTGAGTTCCTTCTTTGTTCGTAAAATTTCAAATAGTAATATTGCAAGTACTATTAAAATATAAATACTATTAAAATACAAATATTACAATTAGTATTAATGTTGGGGTTAGGATTTGGGGTTAAGATAATGTTTAATATAATGGTTTTAGGTTTACATTTATATCATGGTGGGAATTGCCGTATACAATTAGTGTTAAGATTACAGATAGACGCCTACCTAAGAACCCAAATCACCTAATATACGCATTTCTTAAATGAGCCTTTTTTCGTACAATAGTATGGTGCATAAGTTTAAATTCGAACAATACATTTTAGTTTAATTTTGATTTTTTTGTGTTTTCCTTCAATCCATCTTTGTATACTAAAATTTAATTCTACCAATTAATCCTTCTTAAGATATAATTCTATTATATAGACTTCTAAAAATTGTGGACATATCAACTAATTTTTCATATTTTTTAGATTTTCTTCGTCAAACATTATATATATATATGTGTGTGTGTGTGTGTGTGTGTGTGTGTGTGTGTGTGTGTGTGTGTGTGTGTGTGTGTGTGTGTTTGTGTTTTCAACTATGAGTATTATTGCTAGCAAGGTTTACATCGAAGTTAATATTTTTGAAGAAATAAAAGAAAAAGAAAAAAACCATTATGGGGGAAATAATAAAACCGAACCCTAACATCCAAGTGTCTTATAAAAGACTTGGGCGCCGCATCCTAACTTATACCACAACAGCGGCTAAATAGCTAAAAATTTGCACTGCCTAGTAAGTCATGCCTCATGTCTCAAACCATGCCCATCCATGCCATTGTGCAACCAACTGCAGTACTCGAGATGATGTGACTGCTTCTTTACATGCAAATGAGTCATGTCCAATCAAACTATATCGTTTAGAGGATACGGTAGTATTTTAGGAAAAAGTATTATGTTTTTTATTTAATTTATTTTATGGTTTTTATTTTATGTTATTTAATGAGATAATTTTAAAACTTTAAAAACTAATTTATTTAAATGGTCATAAATTAGTTTTTATTTTCTGTTTTATGTTTTTTTAATTTCATGTTATTTTATGAGATAATTTTAAAGTTTTAAATTTTAAACTTTAAAAATTAATTTATTTAAATGATTTTTTATGTTAGTTTAAAATTTTAATAAAAGATAATAAAAAATAAATTTACTATTTTATTTTACATATTTACATTTTTAAGTATATTTGTCCTTTTAATAACTAAGGTAAATTTTTTGAAAATATACTTAAAAATGCAAATATGTAAAATAAAATAGTAAATTTATTTTCTATTATCTTTTATTGAAATTTTAAACTAACATAAAAAAATCATTTAAATAAATTAATTTTTTGGCTGACATGACTCATTTGCACATAAAGTAGTCACGACATCCCGAGTACTACAGTTAGTTGCACAATGGCATGGATGGGCATGGTTTGAGACAAGAGGCATGACTTACCAAGCAATGCAAATTTTTGGCTATTCAGTCACTGCCCTCACATGGTAACAGCTATCCAGCCATATCATTTGATATGGCTAGATGCGGATGCAAGTATGCTCATACCTATGCCTTAATTTTGTGTCGTGCCCCTGACAACATGCTAACTTGACTTGACTCTACACTCCTGCATATAATAGTTACTGATGTATACCTACCAATTAGGCACCAATTAATTTTGTTTTAGATATTTTAAATAATATATGAGTAGATCAACATAATTTTAATTTTATATTTAAACTACTTTAAAACTTTATCTACGTTAGTAATATTGGCTGCAGTCTGGAGGTAATTGATAATAGTACAAGTTTTTAACCACAAACATTACTCTTTTTCTCAATCACAATTTTATTGTAGATACTTTAAACTTTTTATTTTTATTTTTTACTTTAGTAAAATATAAATTAATATATTAATAGAATTTGTTTTTATTTATAGTATCTATAAACAATAATATTATTTAACTTTTTAAAAATATATAATGTTATTAAAGTTTAGAAAATATTTTTCAAGTTTGTTTTTAATTTCAAGTTTACATAAATTATAATAGAAAAAATGAATTCATATAACAAGATTTTTATTTAATTTAGTTTAAAATATAATTATATATATAATTTTTTTCATATTAAAAATTGAGGGATCAAAAAAGAGTTACAAAGCGAGGAATGGGGAGGCGGTGCCTCAACCCACCAAAGTAGCACAACTAATCAAAATATTACAGCACAGTATAGATCATCAAAGTATATAACAGTTTTCGTAAGTATGGACACAAAAAAAAACTAGTGAGACGCAATATTCTTATAGCAAAATTTCATCATAATTTTTAACCCAGGAGGTCCATCCTTGAGTGCCCTCCATCCAAACCACTTTCTTTCTTTCCAAAATATGGGTGAACATCTCAAGCTTGTCAAAATAAGGACCTATGTTATCCTGGATCTCCTTAATCAGCTTTTTGAGCACATCATCAAAGGCCGATTGATTCTCCACAATACTGGCACATTCAAAGCCATCTTTCATTTCGTAAATGAACATAATGGCATGACCATCTTTGAGGAACCTCAACAACTTTTCCTTTTCTAACTTCGTCACATAGAAAACCTACGAAATAATTTTAAAACGTATGAGTTTTCTAAGAAAACCACTAAGAGCTCTACCATTGCCTTGAAATTTATCCTCATTTCTAAACTTCCATATAAACCAAAGGATGTAAGAAGAAAGAATTTGCCAGAACAAATTAGCATCTTTTTTGAGACCATGTATAAATCCAGTAATAATATCAAGAGTGCAAGCATGTTCAGTAAGAGATATTCCAAACATCAGCCACACTTCCCTAGAAAAAGAACAGTAAAAAAAAATGTGTCTCATAGTCTCGAGCATCCTACAGACAAGGAAAGTGTTAAAGTCAGCAGGATGACTTCTAATGGGAAATCTATCTAGCATGAGCTACCATTTAAAACATTTAATTTTGGGGGGGGGATGGGAGATTTCCAGAATTTTTCAAAGGTTTTCTATCAGTCAAGGGGACTAGAACCAACATACCAGATGGAGTTGATGTGATCAATGATTGAAGAGTCATGATTGAGAAGTCTGTAAATGTCCTTAGCTTTAACTTTAGGGAGGAGGGATCCATCATTCCAACGAAAAGAAAGGTATCTATGGGAGTCCACGTCAATATTATGGGGAAGGTTAAGGGGAGCACAAGCATTCTTAATCATGTTGTGGGTTTTTTTATGAGAATCAGGAAGGTCATAGTCATTACTAATAATTTCCTCACTGATGAGGTTGTTGTTCTCCAAAATGTCCATAATACATGTAATCCCTTTATTATGCTAGTGTCTAGCAGAACATCCTTGGGTTAAGGCAAGAGGCTTGTCATTGTGGAAGAGATTCTACCATATTGAATGTTCCCCATTCAAGGTATAATTATAATAAAAATTAGAGTTGTCAATAAACCCACAAACATGCTCCCAAGCTGTCCATATAAACTTAATGACCCAAGTGCCTTGGACAGAGACATGGAAGGAACCAGCCACAAGATCACAAAGAGGGAGCACCTTCCAAGATTTGGGAATCTTAGGAACACCATTTTGAATATTTTTCCTTATCAACACCTTCCAGGGCTCTTGTCCTTTGAGGGCCTAGAAGATCCATTTGGTAGCAAGGGACATCCCTTGCAGCCTAAGATCCTTCAGACCCAGCCCTCCAAGTTTTTTGTCAATATGGCACCAACTCCATTTGACCATGTGAGTCTTCCTTTTACCCTTCCCATCAGACCACAGGAAACGTTTGATGGATTTTTGGATTTCAAACACTTGATAGTTACTAAACATCCAGGTAGAGGAATAATATATGCTATAGGAGGAGAGGATCTTTTGGCAGACTTGGACCCTTCCGGCAAGGGAAAGCACCCTATTGTTCCATTTATTGAGTTTCCTATCAATTATTTCTTTAACCCATATCCACATATCCTTAAGGGAGGGAGAAATAGAGAAGGGTATGCCAAGATACCTAACAATTTTATTAGGTCCTCCCCAAGAGAAACCAAATTGATGAAGCCAGTCTAGGGGTTCCTCTTTCCATTCAAGCAAGATGGATTTGGAGTTGGAGATACGGGCACCTAAGGCTTTTCCAAAGATATCCAACTTTTGAGTAAGGCAAAGAATATTGTGTCTAGAAAGCTCAAGGAAGAGTGAGGTATCATCAACAAACTAAATCTTAAGTAATTCAGAGTCATCAGGCAGCTTAATACAATGAACTTTAGGAGACAAGGTATCATCTCTGAAGAGGTAAAACAGAGCATCTGAGGCAATCACAAAAAAAGCAGGGGCAAGAGGGCACCCTTGTCTAATAGGTCTAGAAAGAGGGATAGGATGAGAGAGATTCCCATTGACCTCAATTAGGGCATATGCATCCTTAAGGACTTGGACATATTTGCAAAACTCATCAGGGAAGTCGAACACATTAAGCATCATGAGAATGAAATCCCATTCCACTCTATCGTAGGCTTTCTCAAAGTCAACAAGAAACATGGTAGCCTCTTGATTGGAGGACTTGGCCCATTCCATAGTCTCCCAACTGGTAATAAGGTTCTCTAAGATATACCTACCCTTAATGAATCCAGTTTGAGTGGAACAGATAAACTTGGGAAGAATACTTTCAAGACAAGAAGCAAGGACTTTGGCAAGGATTTTATAGGAAACATTGAGGAGCGTAATAGGACGCCAATTTTAATAAGAGCTTTATCCCCATCTTTTCAGATAAGTTTAACAATGCCCATATTAATGGAATTCCCAAGGGTACCAGAGTCAAATGCTTCTGCATATAAGTCATAAAGGTCCTTAGCAATCTAGTTAATGTTAGCCTTATAAAATTCAGCAGGAAGATCGTCTGAGCCAAGGGCTTTATTTTCTTTGAGTGCACTAATGGCATCAATAATTTCTTGGAGGGAAACCTTGGTCTTGAGAAGGAGGGCGTCAATTTCAAAGATCCTGTTGGGGATGATGTTTTGGCATTTATTCCTCATATCCTTTGAAGCTTCATTATCCTCTGAGGTAAACAGAGTTCTATAGAACATTTCAAAAGCATCAGTAATATCATTGATGTTTAGAAGCTCCTTATCTTCAACAACAATCCTATCAATTCTTTCTTTGTTCTGTTTATGCTTCAAAAGGTTGAAGAAAAGTTTGGAGCCTTTGTCTCCATACTGGAGCTAGTGGTTGCGAGCTCTAATGAAGGCTCCCCTTATTTTAACTTGTTGATATTTTCTAAGGGAATTCCTAGCTTGAGAGACTTGTTCGATAAGGTCAGGGGAAGCAGGATTCGATTAAATTTCCCATTTAGCAAGGTGGAGACGTTCATTGAGAAGGTTTTCTTGATATCTATAATCCTTGGCTTTATTTTTCCCAAGGGTTTGAAAAAAAAATTTCCAAGAGGCCACATTCATATTCCATCGGGCAGTGTGGGAGGGAAATTGATTATGCAAGTTAAAGGACCTGACCATTCTTATGGCAGTTAGAGCATCTTGGTCTTTCAGTAAGGAAGAGTTAAGGATAAACTTCTTCTTGCAGGGGCTACTAACAACAATGGAATATCTAATGGTAATATCAGCTATGATGGGGAAATGGTCAGAGAGGGTAGAAGGGGTGATAGAGACTGAATTCCCTAAATTATTAGGAGAAAAGGAGAAGTGATTCGTATTAACATAAAACCTGTCAAGTCTGGAGTAAATCTGGTTAGGCCCTTGCTGGAAGTTGCACAAGGTATACCAGAGGGCAGAAGTCTCAAATTTAAGGCCATCAAGGGGTTCAAAGAGGTTTAAATGTTGTTTAAAATGATCCCAATGTGACTTTTCAGGGAGTTTCCATTCTAAGGGGATACCCCCGATCTTGTCATCCTAACTCTCAATCATGTTAAAGTCCCCAGCAACAATCCAGGGGATGTTAGGGAGAGCATACAACATATCCAAAGGGATATCCTTTCCTTAGATTCATTAGGAGCATGTAAAGAGAAAATACCAAAGAAAGATCCTATAATATCAAGGATAGCTCAAGCCACACAATTACATGGGGAGGTTCTAACATCTTTAATATACGTTGCCCAGCAGGGGTTAATGAGCAAAGCAACTCCACCCTTTCCTTTAGGGTGGTTAGTATAAATTTTAATAGCATCTTTCCATATACAATCAAGAGAAGAATTAAGATAAAAGTCAACAGCTTTGATCTCTTGAAGCATGAGAAAATTAGTATTCTTATGACACATCAAAAATCTCTTAACAATAAACTTCCTATTAGGAGACTCAAGGCCTCTAATATTCCATGAAATGAACTTCATAAGGAAAGAGGGTTAAGAGAGCTAAGAGGGAGAGCATTAAGATCTCCATTCTTCTTGTTTTTAGAGCCAATAGGTCTACCTTTCTTTTTAGAGGTATTGCTCCCCTTAACTAGCTCATCATCATCCTCACTTTTGTCAGTTTGATCAATCTTAAATTCAGGATTGTTCCTAACATTATACCCTGCCATACAGGATTCTGAGGGACCCGGGAGCAGATGATCAGACTTCATACTTTCCAATCCACTTTTAGCATAAATAACTTCAATAATTAGATTGTCCTCTATCTCATTAAGCATAGAGGTTGAGGGGTTGGTGATGTTATCATCGGGGGAATGCCCTGCAACAAGATTAGTATCAAGACTTCTATGGTTCATTGATTTGCTAATCTTAGTTGCAGGGTCTTCACTCATGGTAACATCACCAATCCTATTTTTGCTATCTTCATGGTCCTCCTGGTGAGAAGTCACAGGATTTGGCACATTTTCAATCATAAAAGTAGGGTGAAATTCACCCCTGCAACCATTATTATTCTGATTAAAAATAGCAAGTTTACTAACATTATGAGTTTCAGGTGGCACATCTTTAATCACTAGAGTAGGAACATTATTCAGAGCTGAGAAGGGGTTAGAATTTTGGTTGACAGCACGTATTTTCTCCAGATCAAGTTGCTGAGCATTTTTCCATCTGCACTTCCTATTAGTAACCATTTGGAAGCCATCAGTATCAGAGCTCTTAGTGTTTTGGTTTGAGATACTTATGGGATTACCAGGTTTAGTGGCTCTAATAGAGTTGTTAGTCTCATTGGGTAGCATTCTATCATTTTAATGCCAAAAGTGGAAGAGGAGGGACGATGCTTAGGGTTTAAATCTTATTCATTTTCAATAGTATTTGACTCCTTACCTTTATTAGAGCTATCGTGGGTTTCCACGGGGCTAGATTTATTAGGGCTTTTACCCATATCGACAACATTATGGGTTTTAGGTTTGTGCGGGTTAGCAAAGAGCTCTTCCTCAATGATGGGGATTTCATTGGTAGCTTCCACAGGTTAGATTTGGGTTTCCTTCTAGTAATAATAGGGCAATTTTTCCTAAGATGCCCTTCTTTTTTGCAAAGGAAACAAGCGTTTAACCCTCCAAGGATTTCCACAATGCAGGAATAAATAACTCCATTAAAAATAAGATTAATACAAGTTGGGATGTCGAACCCAAGCTTGATTGAAATGAGCATCCTAGCATCAAGGTTAGAGACCAGTTTGGTTATCTCATCTATCCGGACAACATTTCTTAATGGTTCCAGAAGCTGGGGAAGGAAGCACCACAGGAAGGGAGGGACATCTTTGAGGATGACCCACCTAGGGCAGGACAACGCCAGGAGCTCATCATTAACCGTTTCTTGAGTCCAGGCAAGCGCTCGAAATGAAGTTTTTCCTATCATCCAATACTGTCGTTTCAGGGCTTCAAGCTGAGATTCATGATTATTGAAGAAAATGATAAATAACCCTTTCTGGATCTGCCTACAGAATGAGATTTTAAGCCCTAATTTCAAATTCCATAGGTTATGAAACCAATCATCAAGAAACTTTCTAGACGAACACTTATCCACATCAATGCAAGTAAAGAAAATAGTAGTATCACATAACCTGTTCTTTTCTATGGCTATTTCATTCAACATTACATCATTTGGCAAAATGACAAATTCGTTCGAGGTAATGCCAAAGCTCTTACCTTCTTGACAAGGTTGTTCTCCTCTAGAAATCAGAAGAAATCGCACAATAGAGGGCACACCATTACCAGTTGGGGCGATTATTTCCACAAACGATTTCTTAAGGGAAGAATGAGTGGAGACCGTAGGGTTAGGGTTACTAATAGTTTGGTCGTCTAATTCCGGCTCCATTGGGAGTCGAGGGCAGGTCACACGGATAAGCAATAAAAATCACAGAGGAACCATACACTCAACCGCCAAAGTAAATGAAAATAAAGTGCAGAGGAGAGAGAAGGATGCAAACCACGTGGAGGAGATTAACTCCTCCACAACACTGATGTAGAAAATGCTACGTCGCTCAATCAGGTCACATCAATTCGCAGCTTCACTCCGATTTGCGCTCTAAATTCTAATTCATATATATATAATTTAATAAATAATTTAGTTAATATATACATATGTTATAATATTATTTTTAATTTTAAATGTTTTATTTATATTGTACTATATATCAAATCTATAATTTAAAAATATACAAGAGATTTATAATTATCCACAAATTAATATATTTATATAAATTTTGATAATACATTTAAATTAAATTGAAATAAATAATTTATTCAATACTTATAATTTAAATTTAGTGTACACATAATATTTTTTTAATTATGTTTATATTAAATTTAATTTACTTTGTATTTATTTAAATATTATATTATTTATATTATTAAAAATAAATATGGTGTATAATTTAATGATTTTAGTATATATGTTATATGAAAACTTCTATATTATTATTATTTAAATTTTAAAAATACATATAATATATAGATAATAAAAAGTTTTCAAAAGTATAATTATTTTTAAAATTATTTATTTAACAATTTTAAATAATAAATTTTTAATTTTTGTTCTTATTTATCTAAATTAAACATATAATCTATTAATAATAATATTTAAATAGTAATTAAAAATAAATATATTTTTAAAAATTTATTATTATTTATCTATATATTTATTTTTAAAAATTACCATTAAAAAATCTTGATATATGTAATTTCAAAAATAATTTTATTAATTAACAACTTACTATTGTTATTATTTATTTAATTTTTATTAAAAATTAAATAATAATATTAATAAAAATTTAATATTGTATGGATCTCAAAATAATTAGTTATATATTATAGTTTAAAAATATAAATAGAAATTAATAAAAAATTTATATAAATATTTTTTAAAATTAAAATATTATAATTAAATTTTTTTACTCTCACACATAAATATGTATAAATTTATTAATACTATATTAAAAACAAATAAAAATAATTGACAAGAAATTAGAAAATCAAAATAAATTATTTATAAAATTAAAACAATAGAAAAAATCTACTCTAAATATAATAAATTTGAAGTTAAATAAAATAATTTTAAAGTAATGTTTTAATGACATTTCTTTTACAAAACTCCACGGCATTTCTATTTCCTACAAACCGTACGTTTCTTCCCAGAAATACTGACGGTACAGTGTCCTATGCATGAATATCCACATCCATCCAGCCATATCGAATATAGCCGTTGCCCCCTCACAGCACACCCTACGAGCAGGAGGACGGACGAGTTGGAGAAGGAAGGAGTCTTGGAAACCCTACGAGCACAGGCTAAGGAGGCGGCCAGCAAGTGAGCCATACAGAGTGCAGGTGAGTCGTACAGCACAAGGATACAGGAGCCGACAAAACCAGCCCGTTCTCTCCAAGCCGTGCAAGGAGACCGTACGCCGTACTCCTGGAGCTAGGAGGCCATACGCCATACACCTCTTGGTCGTACGAAGGAAGGAGGCCGTAAGGAGGGTGGCAGGACAATTCAAGAAAAGGAGGCACAAAACACACAAAACAGTTGGCAAGGCATACGGCGGCTGGCCAGATACCATAAGATGGTAAAGTTAAGAGTTGGGAACCGGAACAAAGGGAAAATTATTGATTCCAAACAGAAAAATCTAGTCTTGCAGGTGAGAAAGGTGACGAAGAATGCAAACAAGAAAGGCAAAATAGCCAAAAAGTCTATTGCAGGCCATATCACTTTTGAGAGTATAATGGGAAGAGAATGTCGTGCTTGGTGGGAAAATGCAGTAGACAACCACATCTTGAAGGAGGCACTACGCAAAGCAGAGGTAGACAAATTATCTCTATGCCCATTTTTTATTTAAAGGAGTTTGAGACTATATTACGAACCATGGTAGCGCGCTATGACAAGAAGGAGCATAAGTCAGTTATCCAGTATTCCCAACAAACTCTGACAATTTCTTACGCAGCCCAAGAGATAAGCAAAGTCTTCGGCATTCCCAACCGTGGACAAGAATTAATAAAAACAGTGATGACAATGGAAGAAAAAAAGAAGTGGTTAGGGCTCATGTGCAGAAAAGATCTCACGACACAAGAGTGGGAAAGCATTCTCAGCAAAAAGAATAGTCGGGGTCTAAAGAAAATTTTCATAGCTAACGATGAATGGCGATGCATTGTAGACTTGGTTAAAAGTAAACTTACAGCCGGTAGTCGCACTTCAGATATTGTTTTCTGGATGTTACCCGTGGTTGATGGATTGAACAGGGGACAGGTGTACAATTGGGCGCAATTTCTCTCAAAAAGGTTACATGAATTCATGGAGTTGAAGCATAAGACATTCTACATGCCGCATCACGCCATAGCTCTATTTCTAGAAGCAGTTCGTACTCAGGTGGTTGCTGAGCATAGAGGGGCTTTGGTTCCCGCTCACACTGTGGAACCCTATAAACCAGCAATGACATATTGGGTTCACCTGGACACCTTCGGAGCAGGAGCGGGTGGTTCGGGTGGGGGAGAACCATGGATAAAGAAACCAAGAGAGGCAGCAACAGGAAGGAAACCAATAGTATCTGTGGAGAGTTGTTCAAGCGAGGAGAAGATTGGGGAGGACACTTCAGAAGAGGAGACTACATCTTCAAATTCTCAAGAGGAAGAAATCCAAGGCACACCTGGACAGGAGGAGCAACGTACCATCATTAGCACAGAGAAAGGCATCCTTACCACTCCTAGTACGCAAGGAAGTGAAGTTGTCTGTACCAAGGAGGGCAGCTATACTGAAGAAGAAAAAGCAAGGAATGAACTCATATTTGACAAGGAAGACACATCGGTTAAGGAGACTGGGGAGGATACTGTTCTGGAAGAGGCAGATAGGCTGCTTGAGGAAGTTGGGGTGGGACCACCTCCCTTGCCACCTCCCACAAAGGTAGAAGGGGAAAACATAACAGAAATACAAAATAAGGCAGGAGTACATTTAGAGATGACCTCATTCGAAGATAAAGCAGATAGATTCCTCAAAGAGTTACAAGCTATGGAGCACACCACGAAGGAAATGATAATGCAAGCAAAAAATCAGAATGTGGAGGCCATAGTGAGAGCAGCGGAATCCTTGGCAACATTTATGAAGGGAAAATGCCATACAGATTGGAGTCTATTTCAGCACAGTGGGTACACACAAGAACTAGCTGAGATGTGGACAGCCCCATGCATCACACCTCTAGTACAGGAGCAGCCACCCCTTATGCACATACTTACAGAAATGGAGGTAGCATTTAGGAGGACATACTTAGAACTTCAGCAAGAAAAGCAACTGACAAACCAATTGAGGAAGGAATGGAAAGAAGAAAGGGCTGTGTGGGAAGCTAAATGTACGATGGAACTAGCTGGTCTGGAAGAGAAATTAGCAGCAGCAGAAGAAAAAAAGATGGATGCATTGCGTGTACTCCAAGGAGTTCGGGCCAAACAGAAGGCTGTTGAACGAGACCTCCTACGTCTCCGGGAATGAGCTCCAAGTCCAGGGTTGTCTTCACAACCCAATTCTGAAGCCTGATTTCTTTTTTGTTTTGTTGGGTAGTCGTCTGGAAGATGACTTCTTTTCTTTTTGGGGGGGATATATGTAGTACGTAATAAAGTAATATTGTATTTAGACTTAGTAATGCTCTATTGGGAGGGTAGTTAGATGCGTTTGTTGGTTTCCCAACCAACCGACCATTATATAAGAACTCTATTTTATTGTTGTTGGGACATTATGGTTTGGCTGGTAATAAAGAAAGTAACAACATTTCCTCGCCATCTTGGTATTCTGGTAGGGTATTGGTAATAAAGGTCTTATTGGTACTATTGAATCTATGTTGCATTATTTTATATATTATGCATTAATAAACATTCTACAATCATAGAGTGAAGACAATACAAAAAAAAACAAGATCAACCATTTTCAAGAGAGTATGAACCAACAAATACAGTTGCTTCATCAAGGCATTTGTTTTCTTGCCAGTTTTGTGGAACCCAATACAAGATAACTGTTGCTAGCATAGCTACTAGAAAATTCCATAAAATGTTCATATAAAGAGATTCCCAGAACTACAAGCATGAGTATTTGAGAAACCTCTAATAATATAGAATTTTTAAACTCTGCCTAATCTCTCTTCTGTTGTTGCATCCCATCAGCCACACTTCTTCCCTGATCTGGTGTAAGAGCACTTAGTGCATACGGGTCACCATGAGACCCTAATGAAGAGTACAAAGGAGATGAGGCCAAATAGGATATCCAAGGTCTTTTCTTAATGTAAGCATGATCTATAAGATCATAATGATGTTGTAAGGGGGCTAATAAAGCCATTTTGTTGATTTTGTTCCAAAGTCCCAAGATTGGTAAATATAGCCTATAAGGACTAATGTAAAGGTTTCAAAGGCTATATGTAGGTGTGTTATATGTTAAAGGTCATAAAAAAAATCCATATTTAAGTGTAATGGGGGTCATGTGACTCCTAGTTGTCAATGTCAACTTGATAACATTTCTACATCTTTTATGGTTGCAAAGTTATGGGACAGTCAGTTTGTAACTGTTTTTAGTTGGTTTTGAAGTAGTTGTGTTGGTTGTGAGGAAAGAGAGTTTTTTTAAAAACAAAAGGTAAGGGCCCCGATCCAAGGGGGTTAGTAGTGGTGATAATATAGTCCAAACCAATAAAGATTGGTTTTTTGGTTTTCTGAGCAATAATCTGGAATCTGTCTGAGGAACAGTGGTAGTTTTGATGTTTTTAAAATGACTAAATAGTGTTTCTTTTGGTTGGTGTTGGGAATCTTTACATTGGCACTTTGAATCTTTTTCATTTTTGCATGATATCGTAGTTTTCCATTAAGTTTTAAGATAGAAACAAAACTTTGTCTTGTTGACTATCCATGTACAGATTTCCTGGACAGTTTGGTAACAAGTAGTGTAACTTTGTGAAAATCGTTACTCCTCCCTCGTAAGTGTTTATTGTGGATTGGGAAATGAGTTTAGGAACTTGTTCTATAGTTCTCCTTATTTGTTTGATTGTAGGGATGGTCGACAAGGTGGAAAAGATGACCATTGTTTGTCAAATGTGAAGATTGAGGGGATGATTGTCTCAAAAATATAGTCCTAATGCGGGGGAAATATCTCCAAAATGAACCGTTGGATTTGGTTGAATTTGGGATATGTTGGTCATAGTCAAATTTCTACGGGTCTCACCAGAGTGGGGCTAGATTTCTCCCGTGCAGCACCGGCCCTCAGACAAGTCCAGACTACACCTACATCCTAAACTATCCAAGCC
This sequence comes from Chamaecyparis obtusa, assembly GCA_027943335.1. Lineage (NCBI taxonomy): Eukaryota > Viridiplantae > Streptophyta > Pinopsida > Cupressales > Cupressaceae > Chamaecyparis > Chamaecyparis obtusa. The sequence goes on from BSBK01002033.1 coordinate 85,744, forward strand.
TTGACACCTACAATCACCTTTGTCGATACACAATAACTTTGCACAGCAAAATATTTACTCAATTACATTGAACACAGATCTTGGGGCAATTAAGTAGCTTTATTGATTTCAACAGAAAAACCCCTGACCTGGTCTACATCAATCTCAACTATGTTGTTGATCACTACCCAAGTACTTCCCAAAGCACTCTATACAAGTTCCCACCCCTAGGTCTGCATCCACTCTTGGAACACTAGCACACACCTTATGCACCTCACCGCCTTGGCTGTAGCTCCGCATGAAGATTCCAAACCCCCAACACCCTGTGCTATTGGAACCCGCTGACGCAACCCTATTCAATTTGAGCTGAGCTGACTTACTCGGAACAAGACCCAGGCCCCGCCCTGATCGAGGGACTCCAAGTCACTTCTAATAACTCACACAACTTCGCTGCTTCTCTCCACACTGCTCAACACTGCTATGAACTACTACTTGCTAAATGTTGTTTTGTGCCTCCTTGGATTTCTCCACCATGACACTTCGCCTGTGAATAAAAGCACACAATGTCGAACATTCTCTTGAACGGTTAGCCTACTCTTATTTGGCTATATAAGTTATTAGTATGAGTGTGACTCTACGATAGAAAGTAACCACATGTTGACCACCATCCAAAATTTGCAATTTTAGCCTTAGAAGCCTGGATACCAAATCCAGGTGCAGCTTCTCCCCTTAAGGATTAGCAACCCCTTACATCCTCCCCCACTCTAAAACAAGTGACGTCCTCGACGCCGGCAACACTGACCATACAATGTTGCGGAGGCACCCAACACCTTACTGAATGTTTAAAGAGGTAAGTTAGAGTCTTGTTCAAGGAACTCCAAAACCTTGTCTTCATACTTTCACATGTTCTTAGCTCGTTCCCAAGATGCTTCATCCCGGGTCTGGCCCTCCCAGTGAACTAAGAATTTGCGCCACTTCCTGTTACCAAATCCCCGCTCTCTTACAACTATCACTTCCTACACCTCCAAACTTGATCTGTCTTTAACAAAGGCAGGTCCACGAGTAGGGATGTTCTTGCTGCTATCCACTTTATCTTCATGATATGGGCGGAGCTGACTGACATGGAACACGTTGTGAACTCTCATGTGGCCTGGCAACTTTAGTTTATATGCAACTTTCCCAATTTTTTGAATCACTGAGAATGGCCCATCGAAAGGACGACCAAGTGCTGCACTCATGCCCTTAGGTGGTTTGAACTGAACTGGATCCATCTTCAAAAAGACCCTGTCACCAAGTTATGTCTCGCAAGATCCACCTGGTCATGCCACTCCTGCAATATTTTCCTAGCATCTAGACATTCTCCCATATATCCACTCATAACTGTATGAGGATTCAATGGTTGTTGGCCTGTTGCAAACTCAAAAGGTGAGAACTGACTCGATGTGCTCTTCTGCATGTTGTAGTTAAACTGAGCTAGATCCAATAGCCTTGGCCAATTGGACTGGTCCGATCAAACAAAGTGCCTCAGATAGTCCTCCAAAATCCCATTGATCCTTTCAGTTTGTCCATTTGTCTCCGGATGGTGACTCGTAGACATGAGTAATCTTGTTCCAATCAATTTAAACAACTCCTTCCAAAAATTACTGGTAAAGCAGGCATCCCGATCACTAATGATACTTAATGGAACACCCCAGTACTTCACCACATTCTGAAAAAAGTAGTCAGCAGCATCCTTCGCCTTGCACAATACAAATGTGGCATATTTAGAGAACCTGTCAACCACAACTATGATACTTGTACACCCATCCAGTATCAAGAAAACCTGTGATAAAATCCATACTTACACTTGCCCATGGTCTTACTAGCATGGGTAGAGGCTGCAACAATCCTCCTGGAGGCCTTGTTACCGCTGTGTCCTGCTGACAAATGAGACAACTCCTAACATACTCATCCATGTCTTTCCTCATATTCTGCCAGTAGAAGCCTCGTTCAAGCAATGTGAGGATTCTTTTCTGTCCTGGGTGACCTGCCCAAACACTGTCATGACATTCATGTAGAACCTCCTTTCTCACATTCTTCCATTTTGGAAGGTAGACTTGATCTTGGGTAAAGACCAATAGCCCATCCTTGATACTGAATTTGCGAGTCCTACCCTCCTGTGCTTTCTTATACAGTTCCACTGCCTGAAGATCCATCTAGTAGCCTTCCTTGACGGACTCCAAAACTTCCATTTTCTGTCCTTCAAGAGATCTGTCAAGGGGGCAACAAGCTTGGAATACCCCTCAACAAACTTCCTGTAGTAATTTGCTAGACCTAGAAACTATCTTACTTCGTGCACATTTTGTAATGGCCCCCAATCCCTAATTGCTTGCAGTTTCTCCGGCTCTGGACGAATCAGACCTTTACCCACAATGTGACCCAAGAAGTGCACCTCTTCCTGAGCAAAGGAACATTTCTTCTTCTTCACAAATAACTTATGTTCCTTGAGCAGCTCAAACACCTATGCTAAATGTTGCTTGTGTTCCTCCATATTTTTGTTGTAGACCAAGATGTCTTCCAAATATACCACCACAAACTTATCCAATAACGACTGAAACACATCATTCATAATTGTGCAAAATGTTGCTGGTGCATTGCATAGCCCAAAGGGCATCACCATGAACTCGTATGACCCATACCTTGTCACACATGCAACTTTCTCTTCATCCCCAACAGCAATCCTCACTCGATAATAGCCCTGCTTCAGATCAAGCTTGTTGAATACCCTTGCTCTAGACAATCGATCAAAACAATCTGCAATGAGCGGTAGGGGATATTTGTTTTTGATGGTCAACTTATTTAGAGCCCTGAAGTCGATGCATAACCTCAATGTTCCATCTTTCTTCTTCTGAAACAACATGGGCGCTCCATATGGAGAATGGGATGGTCTGATATATCCCGCCTCAAGCAACTCTTCTAGCTGCTTCTTAAGCTCAACCATCTCTGGACCAAACAACCGATATGGTGCCTGGGTTGGACACCTTGCCCCCGGAACTAACTCAATTTTGTGATCTATGGCCCTTCTTTGGGGAAGTTGAGCAGGCAACTTTTCTGGCATTAGATCCTTATACTCCGTTGTGACCTCTTCTACTTTTGTTGGGATCGGCGTCTCCTTAACTCCTAGTTCATCCCAACCCCCAAGTAGTGCTGCCAAGAACATTGGTTCTTTCAGACATTTCTTGGACGGAGCGCTGAGATCCCTGGAACCTTCCCAAAATGGCGTCTTTCTATAGTCTTCGCCATGCATGACTACTGCGGATCCAAAAACAACAAAGACTCCAAGTGCGGTGTCACTACCACTTTGCCTTTTCTCAAGAACTCCTGTCCCAAAATCAATTCAAAATCATCCATTTCGATGACCATAAGATCCATGCGGCCTTGCCACATGCCTACTTTCACCAACTTGTCCCTGACTACACTGACTACTTTCTTAGCGAGAGAGTTGACCGCTTTGAAGGAACTTGTGCCTGGTTGCACTTTAAGTCCCAGTTCTGCACCCTCTTAGCTACAAGATAGTTGTGTGTGGCCCCTGAATCAACCATTCCAATGGTGATCGGTTGATGCTGTGAGTTTTCTATAGCACTCAAACCTTGAATCACACCCATTGCTGAAGCTAACCCATCATTCTCTGCAGTCTCTGCGGAACTAAGCCTTTGTTGCTCTGGACACTCCTTAGACCAATGATTTTGGTTCCCACCGATAAAACACCCACGTTTCTTCTAAGTCTTGGACTCTACATCCTTTGAATTACTCTTGCCCAAATCCTTCTTGTTTGTCAACTTTGATGTTGATGCTGACTTGTTGCTCAAAATAAGTTGACCATCAAAAACAAATATCCCCTACCGCTCATTGCAGATTGTTTTGATCGATTGTTTGGAGCAAGGGTATTCAGGAAGCTTGATCTGAAGTAGGTCTATTATCAAGTGAGGATTGCTGTTGGGGATGAAGAGAAAGTTGCATGTCAGAGCAATTGAAGAAAAAATGTCAGGTGAAAAAGTTATGATCCACTGGGTACGGGTCTATATAAAAGGACAGTGACAGTGTAGTTTGAGTTGAGTTTTCTTCATGCATGTGTCAAGGGAGTTGTGTGAAGAAGGTAGGGGTTTAGAATGGTATATTTATGTGTCCCCAAGGTATTTTAGGATGTTTAGCGGGAGTTTGGAAAGAGTCTTAGTGCTCATGAGTGGGATCCAAGGTAGAGTGGCTTAAGGGTATGGAGCCTAGTGGTAGCTGAGTTTTTGAGTTAACCATTGATAAGTCTAAAGAGTGGTTGGGTCTATGGAATTGATCCATGCTTAGGGAAATTTGAATGATATTTAAAGACCATGGAGTGATTTGAAGCCTCTTTTGAAGTTTGAAGGTTAAATCCACTAGTCTCCCTATCAGCACCCTCATCATCATCACAGATATTATATTTGGGGTTAACAATGAAATTAGAAATATCAACTATAGCATCATTTGATTCCAAGGTGGATAATATGATACCAATATCTATGGAACAAGGCATCATCTCATCAAAACGTTTCTCATAATCCATGACAACATCAACTTGAATTCAAATTTCACACCATTCTTGCCTTGGAGAAAATTCTTACTTCTCCGCTAACCATCATGACCCACACATTATGGAAATGAGATTTTTCATATTCTTAAGGAAATAGATCATTATACCCAAACATCACGATCCATGTTTTATGACACCTAGTCACTAGCAAAATATCAACTAGTTATTCCATGTTTAATCTAAAGGCATATTCATAGAACTTTTAAATGGACATGCAATTGGCTAAATAATCTTGTTCTTTATTGATTGCTCGGGGTTGAAGTCAAACCCATGGTGGCACAACAGACATAGTCCACAATATATCATTACACCAAGGAGACCATCCTTCTTGTACTTTACAATGATCTTACCATATTATGATTTTGTATATGCAAAAAGCCATTGATGATTGATTCACTACCATAACATCCACACAAAGGTTAATTGATCACTTCCAGAGGGTTGATCTTGTCTAATAAACATAATATCTAGAAATTCTCTGAGTTACCAGGACATGGAGATAGTGTTTCAGGGATGGCACAATTTCCAAGATGTTTGGGGACAAGAGGGTTACAGTTAATAAAATAATATTGACAATATTTATATTTAAACAAGTAAAAAAAAGATATCAAGTATTTCATAATGGTTTCTCGAGCAGAAAGTAACAATTGGAAATTATAGAATCAAATTATAAAGTCAATTGCTAGAAAATTGATGGCTGCTGAGAGTTCTGCTGCAAACTCCGAACAATGTTTAATGCACCCAGAGTTAGAAAAATGTGGTGTATGTCATCTTGGAAAAATAAGTTATAGTTTTACAGATTGATACACCATTGTAAAAAACATTTATAATTCTTCACTCATGTTGTTTTCTATTCATTTTTCCAAATCAGATACTTGACAGAGCATCGTGTTGAAACACTGCTTTCTGTCATCAATAATCTTTTCAAGTATCTAACACATAAAGTTGAGATTTCTATTTAAAGAAACCTAGCTGCTTCTCACCCAGATAAATATCATTTTGGAAGCAATCCAAATATCAGATAAAACATCTTCCAAATTTCTATGATGTTTAAATTTAAAACTGTCCACACTAAAACCAATATTAAACATACAACTGAAGTAAAATTTTATTTCAGATTTTGGACCTTGACTAACTTGCTGTATATCCAGCCTGACTCTGCAACCCATTGTTGGCCTGCTACAGATTTTACTTGCCATTTACTCAACCATGCTATTAATTACATCCCTTTGTGGCTCCAAGGTCTTCTATGGCAAATGCTTACCCACATTTTCCCATGGCTACATTTTCTTGAATATTGCCAAAATGTTCTGGACATAGGAACCAAAATGATAAGGATTCAAGAAAGGACATTGAAACACACATGATTTGAACTATAGGTTCTTGCGGGTTCAACTAAATAATTCTGAACCTTCTAGGATACAAAAATGGATGAAATTCAGACGAAACATTTCTCAAGTCTCACCATTTTGTTGGAGCTGTCTTAAATTACTTTGGATAAATTCTCTACTTTTTGGTTTCTATTTACAAGTTCTTTGTAACTTGGGTCTTATTGCTTTTGGCATTCAAATCCATTCTTGTTTGTTTGAGGTACAGCTCTCAACAAGAATCTTCCTTAAGCTCATTTTAATGTACTTTTGTCTCATCTTAATTTTTAGCTGTGACCAATTCCCAATGTTTAACTAGTGTTATATAATCATCTTTTACTTCACTATATAAATGACACGTGAGTTGCATGCATGGTCAATGGCTACTTTAATTTATTTCAAAGAGGTATTTGTTTCTCCTAAACTTATATTTGCCTCAAGTTGGCATCATTTTCTCATCACATGTCTCTATTTTATTTCATATTTAGAACTTATCTGCAGCATAAGAACCACAATGCTCAAGATAGTATAATTTCTCATCTATCCTTTATCCAATGCCTTTTTCTGCTTTAGGATGTAGCTTAGTTTCTCTGGTATTTGATGTTTTTGATTAAAACAAATAGCACCTTTAATGTTCTGTTTTGTTTTCATGTATTGCATCTATTAGAGACTATATATTATCTTCGGTTAATTGTGGGTTGTGTGAAGGCACCAGATTTGAGTGCTCACAATCTTCTTTTCTAGATTCATGTTCTTCCTTCAACATCTTCAGAAGCAAAATGAAATAAATCAAATACAAAATGATATTTCAATTGGCAATTAACATAGTCTATATTCAACTGCTAAATTTAATTCATGACTCTCCTCTACTGGATTCAATTTTATATTGGGCTTATTATTTGGTTTGGCATCTCCATTCTTTTACACCTATCCTACATATGTTTTCACAAGCATATCTGGGAGTATTGATTTTCCCTGCAGAATTATGACAGTAGAATAAATGTTTTAATATGAGAGTAGGGGAACATGGAATGTTGATATAGGATACGAGAGAAGTACCACTAAAATATGATTTTGTTTTCTATTCATTAGCTACGTATAAATATGTGTAGAAAGATTAAATTTCAGTAGATGCAAAGAACTCTTGAACTTAGCATGCATAGAAACCTCAACTAGTCTAGCTTATGTGGAGTTAGTCAACTGCTCATGTTGTTATAAGCAAGAATGCCTCATTCAATTTGACATATAGGTAGGAAATAATACATGTGCACGGATGCTTCATTTATTCTAACTGAAACACTGCAAATACTTAATTCATTCTAACCGAGATAACATGTTAACTATTGTGATCTTGACTTCCAGGTGAGGTGTACTACTTAAAATCTATAATGTGAGGAGTTTTACAAGGAGAAAATAACCATTCATTAATCTCATCATGCATAGTTTTCTAGTTATGTTAATTAAAATCTGTGATTGGCAATTGGTTGAATGGGCTATATGGTAGCTATATTTTTTTATTTGTTTCCAACCACCTTGGTTATCAGCTTATGCTCTAGAAACTATTGGTCAATTAAAACTTGTTAATGTGGTTGCCATTCTGTATGTGAGTTAACTAACCTTTTAGGGAGGCAGTCACTAATAATCAAATCAAATAGTTGCCATATTCTTTTGTGAAAATATTCAATTTCTATGCTTGTATGTGCACACTCAAGTACACATGTAGCACTAAACCTAGAGAAATGTAATTTGGGAGATGATTTAAGATTATTGTATTAAACACAAGATGACAAATCCTTTGAGAATGTTCTTTAGGTGCAATGTATTATTTTGAGACGCTTATTAAACAAAAATATTGAGATGTTTTATAGAATGACTTTCTAAAACAATCAAACCATTTCAGAGCCCAAATGTTATTATAATTTTATATATCAAAAGCTTTAAAAAGCCAACCAAGATTGGACACTCACCATAAGCATGCCCAATTTGAGTGGTATTCTTGAATCCAACAGTTATCACTAAAAAAAGTATCATCAGGATCTAATTGATTCTAGGAATTTAAATTTGTCCTGAAAACTGTTTTAACGTATGGACCACCTTAACCACAGTGAAACAACCAAGAGCCACTGATTGCTTGATAATTACAAACATTGCAGATATTGTTTCCTGACTTCCAATAATAGCTGCAACAGTTGCAATTACAAAAATCAACCAATATATAGTATCTACAGGAGAATTATCTTCAAATTAATAATAAAGTGAATCATGCATATTTACTGACAAGTTAATTGGTCTTTAGTATGCATGGTGTTAACAGATGTATTCAAATTTTCATGCCTAGAATGGACCTATAGAAGGCTTCCGAGACATCATATAGGTGTTTTGTACATAATTATTTCCATACCTGCACAGACAATGAAGAAAAGTGACCCAAGTCTACAAACAAAGCTTCAGTTCCTGTATTTTGATAGCAAGACTCAGACATGTAAAGAGGGAAGAGTTTAAAATAAAATTAAAGATTCAATAATCATAACACTAGTACAAAAACAACAATATATGACTAAATAAACTACTAAAAATTATAGATAAATGACTAATTTTGATCACGTGACCATTAGGAGTTTATTGTCAATCATTTATCTCGCGACGAAATTTATGACTAAACTATTTTAGTCATTGATTTGGTCGTTCATTTAGTCGTTTATTTAGTCGTTTATTTGGTCATTTATTTGGTCATTGATTTACTCATTTATTTAGTCATTTATTTGGTCATTGAATTAGTCATTTATTTAGTCATTTATTTGGTCGTTTATTTAGTCATTTATTTAGTCATTTATGTAGTATTTTTTTAGTCATATATTTAGTCATTAATTTAGTCATATTAGGACACGATGGAATCGAACCACCATCCTCCTACTTGTAAAGTAGGTGCTCTTCCATTGAGCTAGTACCCTTTAAAGAATAATCATACCATGTATACTAGTACTTTCCATTATACACAATTTCAAGTTTTTTCATCTATTGTTCAAGGGTAGCAAAGCCTAAGGGGAGCATTTAGTTCAAAATACATAAATCTTGACTATGTTTATCAGAAGGATGGAATATATAAAAGATTTTCAATATCTGATATCGTATTTGATTTCAGATTTCCAAGCAGGAAGCAAAAAGTATTTTCTATTTTTCCTAGAACCAGTGAGATAAGTTATTACTTAATCTTTGGTTTGACTCTCTAAAATGTTCAAACTCATGTCATGAGTCATAATTTTGGATAGTTGTAATAATTGTAAAGAATTTGGCATCTACATAGGAATATTGTGATATTGCTATCAGGATTCAACTGTGTAGTTTTTTTAGTCTAACTTATTGACCCATGTTTCATGAGTAGTGGTTTACAAGAACCCATCTCTCATGATAATGAATGGAACACTTAGCACCCATTACATCTAGGTGATGTTCACAGGGGTGAAGCACCGAGACTTTCTAGGAGGTCACCCATCCCAGTACTACTCCAATTGAAGCGCGCTTAACTGCGGAGTTTCAAGCGCGCTCTAGCTGGAGTAGTACTCCCAGGAAGTCCCGGTGCTTCACCTTTGTGAGCATCACTTTGATGCAATGGGTGATAAGTGTTCCATTCATTCTCATGAGAGAGGGGTTCTTGTGAACCACTACTCATGAAACACGGGTCAATAAGTTTGACTCAAAAAACTACACAGTTGAATCCTAATAGCAATATCACAATTTGACTTGTGGAAAATATCTCATACTTATAGATAGGAGTTACTATAAGGATGAGAAGACTGATATCACATTTATTGTTGGAGATAATAATTCTGGTCAACATGCACCACAAAACAACTACCTTTAATAGAAAAGAGATTATTGAAAATATATTTATTCTTGAACATTGAGTACAAAGGGCTATAGAAGCAATGTATCACTTTCAAGAAATGTAATTGTTGAAGATTTCACTTTGGCTGTATTCATAAAGATATGCAAGTTCTAGAAAGGCATACAAGATTTAATTTCCTTTGGCTTCTTGGAATGATCATCAGTGCAATCAGAACAGTCTAGTACAAACTGCACTATTTTTCTCAGAGCTTTTGAGCTTACCCGTCGTCCAACACCAAATGAATTGAGATGAGTAGTATATCCAGGGATCCCAATCACTGACTGGAGAGATGACGAAGCAACTAATGTAACAAAAATTTCATTTTCTATAACCATCCAACAAGAAGTATCAGGGCAAGATTATATAAGAACAATCTTCTCAATGCATAGACTGAACCTGGTGGTCTGGACCAATAGTTAAATTTCATACTATTTGCTACAATAATGTGTTTTATGGTATCTAGATAATAAGGAGAACAACTCTATAAAACATACCTGGAAAGTAAAATGTTTCAGATGCCATAGTATAAGATGTGGAATGGATAACTCATTGCTTCTAATAATGGACAAATCATATTTTGCATTGAACAAGATGTAAAATATTTTCTACAATAAGAATTGCTGCTTGTCTTCCCGATAACATTTGAAGAATTGTAGACATAACTAATGAGCATAAAAGAAAAATGGTATCAAAGATTATAGTTTGTATGTTTACATGGCAATACCTAAATAAAGTATTTGAATTTCTATATGAGATATTCTGAGCGTCTACTGCTAAATACCATGAGAGGGATCTATCACATTTGTACCTGGAATTGCATCACCATGGAAACCCTAGGTTCATACAAAATTATGTATAAACATAAGAATGTTCCCATTATCATGGAGAGGAAAAATTATAAGTCTTAAGTTAACCAAACCTACAAAGAAGAGTAACTTTTTTCAAACTGAAAGAGGATAGCATCATTTATCCAATAGTCAGATCATTTAAATTTGTACATAAGTAATAAACATGTTTAAGTAAAGATGAATATTGGACTCACTTGGGAGAACATAGTGCTTTTAATATCTTGGAATAGTATCTAGTAGTTGTTGTTGCTTGATTCCCTCTTTATCAGTATTTTCTTGGCATGTATGAAGTCTCTGAAACTGCAAACAATGGTGTTATACTGGATGTGGTCAGAATATGTAATATTTAAATGCAACCCAAACATAACAAATAAATTTAGTGTTTTAGTTGAATGTGGTGATTTCAAAACGTAATGTTATTCTGGATGGTGTGAGAATATGTAATAACTTAAATGAAACCCAAACATAGAAAACATTTTTAAACTGTCTTGGCTCAATGTTCTGCAATGTGAAATAACCAGTGAGGAATGATATTTTCAAGTCTTCATTGAGAGTCTACCAACTAAGCTACTATTTACTATGCATGTAAGTACCTGATCAAGGAAATCTATATGCAGTTCCACATTTGAGGGCTTAGAATGCTGACTGAGGAGATCATTAAGCTTGTAGTCAACAGTGCCTAGATAATCAACAACATTCACCAATGCCTTTACCGCATATTCTTTTAAATTGTTCAATACCTTACACAAAGAAATGTGATGAAGCTCCATTAAAACAATTCAAGAGGAGGTTATATTTTCCATCTAGTTCTTCAAATATTTTTTCCTCAATATTTGATTGACTCCCACAACTTATATTCCTTTTGATGGGAGGGTGACAAGTTCAAATGCCAAGGAGTGTAGAAAGCATAAAATCCACTCACCATTTACTCGTCTAATTGTTTGGTTCTGTTTAGAGGAGTTGCCTTCAAAAAAGTGAGCGTGCAATGAGACCATCGTGACCTGCATGTTATGCAGAGGATGCTCAAAGATTTGAAGGTCTCTGAGGAGAAATTCATCCAGTTAATGAAGAATGGAACAAGAGAAAATAGAGGAGAGTAAATTTGCTGCACATTGGCCCTCCAATGAAACTAACAATATAACCTTCAGAAAAGGCTACTTGGAGTCATAGACAAAGTATAGCAGCAACAATAGTAGGAAACATAACAGCTACAGTGTTAGGAAACATGATTCCAACAGTAATCTATGTCATGTGTAACAAAGCAATAGTGGCAGAAAATAGGACTGTAATGACAATTTTGTTGTCCTTTTAATTTTATGTTATATCTAAGAATAGTGGCATGTACATGCAAGTAAATATTTATGTAAAATCATAACTCTGTTATTTTATACTATCCTAGAATCCTGTGTGGTTTGCACAGGACCATGGTAGAATATAAAATGTAAACATGTAACTATTGATATTCTATGTTTAATACAAAAAAGAAACAGTTATGTACCTTGTCTATGCTTCCACACTTTGCATGCATGTCTGCCAGGATATTTGCAACTGCGTCTTACAAAAGTTCCCCTTTTGTTATGCTTTGATGGATGTCCCTTCACTATTACAGGATATCTGACACGACGCACATAATCATAGTGCAAGCCTATTTTTCAGGTTGTTTCATTTAGCATCACCAGTAATCTCCACAAGAAAAGAAAAGAAAAATAAAATGAGGACTCCATTAATCTTGTGATACAAAGGCAAGATACCAATTGGTCACAGATTATAGACTATATTGGAGTTGCAGTAGGTCTAAACACAGAAAGAGATTAGTCAGGGATCACATAAATGAAACAAGAAGAGATATAAAGCTTAGAACATTAATATTCCCATTGTTATATATAGTACAAGTTAAGCCATATGTAGATATATAAAGGATACTTAGGGAATGAAAAAGGAAATGGATAACCAACTTATATAATGGGCGTGTCCAATGAAATTGGGAACAATCCAAAAGAATGTGAAATAAGAGAAGAGAATTCAAGAAAAGAAATCAATATCTAGAAGAATGTATATTGATCCTTACGATACCTTTATGTTGTTTGTCTCATTGCTCCCAAATCTGGAAACCATTATGTCGTCAACATGTTGAGTTTGAGGGCTAGGGTGAGTAGTGTAACTTTAAGCCATATGGTGGTTGTTGCTACATTATCAATTATTGAAAGAAAGTCAATCATGGTTGATTTTCTATTTCTAAATTCTTTTGGGATCTATTTTCAGAAAAATGTTATCTGTTAAGAGTTTTATTGGATCCACAAGTAAACATAATATAGCTTCTTGCACGACACAATTGTAAAAAGGAAACTTCCTCTGTGTTTCCAGGCTTCTCGTCACTTTTTAAAATCAGCACCTGACGTTTTGGAGATTTTGACAACAAAATGAAAATCACTCTCCCAAGGATACATCAACAAACCATGGTCAGTCATAATTAAATATCATCCTCAAAGACATATCAATTGGACACATGAGCACATAAAAGTCCTATAAGCACTCACAGATCTTTTTCAACCATGAAAAGGATATGTCAAACTAATTAAACTAGTTCTACTTTAAAGGACCATAAACATCTAGAAAATATAATCAAAATTTTGATTTTCATAAATCTTCCTAAATCAGTCCAAGACAACCACTTCGATAAAGGTGTTTTTGGATTAACAGGATTCATTGTTTTACAGAATTTTTTTTCATTTGACAATGTAGAGGGATACATGAACTCTAGAACTAGTTGCCACAAATGGAAAGAAACTTTTGGTTTTAGCTGTAGCTCTGAACACAACCCTTGTCACTTTCAATATGGAGAGGGCCTAGCATCTACAATTTTATCTTTAGAGGTAATTGAGGGGTGAGATCGTTGGGAGAAGGGGGGGCGCCTGATCGGTCCACCCAGCTTGAAGGGGAAATAAGTAGAATGATGCGTGTATCTACAACAAGAGAAAGGAAAGGAAAGAAAAGAACAAGAAGAAAAATAAGACAAGGAGAGAGCTAGGAAAGCAGAGAGAAGAAAGATAAGAAGGTGATGAAAAGTAGCTACAAGGAATCTCCAATCTTGGTCTCTTCAATGGTGACTAAAAAAATTCTATAAAATAGTACTATCACTATCTCCTTAATTGCTTCCTTGTTATACCTCTCAAGTACTTATGGTCTTCAATTAGTTTATGTTCCTCATTTCCTAGCTTTTAGATATATAAGCTGGTTGCCAAGGTTAGGAAAGTACCATAAACCTAAACCCTGTAATGAATGATGCTTAAAGTCCCATGTACAACTTAAAATATTCAAAAAATGCGGCTTGATGGTCTACACTCTATAGCATATACAATAAAAATGATTCTTTACAATATTCTTACCATGAAGTTGTTACGATGTTATCTATCTGTCTATTTCTTGTATACCTCATTAAAAAGTTAATGATAATATAATTTAAAAATTCTTTCATAAACCTTTCTGAAAGTTTAACATATTTCAAATATTTCCTTCTAGCAAACTTCCATGACATTTCAAACTCTAGTAACTAAAATTTGAATGAAGGAAAATAGAATTCTAACCTTTTGATTAATGTTGGGTTATATGATGCAAAAAAGATACTTGGACAATTTATACACTAAAGATTTTAGGAATATATGAGGAACTATTCCTTCCTATATTTTTATGATGTGTAGAGTTCAGGTTTGTAACATCCAATTTTATGCGTAGGTCTCATAGCTTTTGGTTCAAGAAGGTTATGATTTTGTACATTCTATTTCCTAGGTATACTACCCATAGCCAACTTTTCAATTCAAAATTGGGGAAATAATCAATGTTTCCATTGTCCAACCATCCTGGTATTTTAAATACTGGAATTTTCAGTGTTTATTATTTTATCTTTTAAACTCTTTTAGTTGTTCCTATAAGTACATGTAATACTATATGGGATCTGTTAGCCGGAAAGACTACTTTATTATATGTCGCGTATTATTTATGTTGTTCCGATGGTAATTAGTTATTACCGAAGGGTAGTTGGGTTGGGCAGTGACGTTTGGTCACACCCCTTCAAGTAGATAAATATGTACCACCTACGGGTGAAGGGGGGACGATAATGATTATAATGTGAATGTTTTCATACATTGGAATGATTAATGAAAGTATATATTATTCTCTGATATGTTTTGTGTTTATTATATTTCCTACACTTCGTCTATGCAATATTAAGTTTACCCCAGCGGGCAAACATCTGGCGCCATTGCCAAACGAATCTGGCAAGTGACGGAATGAGTGGGTGAACGGGAATACCACTTGAGGACGAATGAGGACGGAACCACAGAACTTTTTGAAGAAGAGCATAATTTGACAATCAATGATTGAATAGAATTTATGCCTAATCAATTGAATAAAAATAGAAATTTAAAGAAGGAACTCGAAGAAGAACAAGCCACTAGAATTGTCGTACTCGCACAACAACAAGCCGAGCAAAGGGAGAGATTCAAAAGATGCGTCGAAGGACTACCAAAGGTAGTAAGTGAAGGCCTGCGTCTGGAGGAATCTAACCGGGAGGAGGAATCTAACCGGGAGGCTGGAAAAAGTGACGAGGAACGCCTGGAGGAAACAAGGAGCTTGTTCGGGTCCTTAACCTTAGCCCCATGGACGGAAGCAAGAGAAGCCCGAAGGAAGGAAGGAAGAAGAGGAAGCCGCACGGAGGGAGGCTCGGGATACCGTTGCCGCCGAGAGTATCGAAGTGACAGAGGGGCACGAGGATCACAGTAGCCCACCAGGCTTGGACAATTCCAGTAGTTCGGGGACATCAAGTGGTACGGTACCAAACATTTTCGGGGTACCGACGCTGGCAGGACCATCCCAATCTATCGTACAACCAGCACAGCAAATACTTCCAATGACCCAACCGGCAACGCAACAGGTGGTACATACCACCGTCCCACCCCCAAGGGTGAATATGGCGACTAACAAGGAGAAGTTACCCAAGTTCCATGGCGATGGAAAAGAAGACCTTGTTCGGCATTGTCGCACATGTGAGACAATTTGGTCCACGAATGGAGTCGCTGACTAGGCGGAATGGATGAAACAATTTTCGGCAACCCTCCGAGGGGTAGCAATCGATTGTTACTCTGACTTAGACAAAAGCAGAGTGACCACCTGGGACTTATTGAAGAAGGCATTCGAAAAGGAGTTTAGGCTCTTGCAAGACATAATGAAATCGTCTCTAAAATATATGGAACCAAGCAAGGGAAAAAAGAGACTGTGCGGGCTTATAGTCGCCGACTAAAGGAGTTAGTCGGAAAAATGGATAGCTAGCCATCAGATGGCCTGAATAAAAGATGGTTCGTGGAGGGCCTGAAATCTAACCTACGGAGGAAAATGAAGATAGTGCCCCCCACCTCATACGTAGATGCCTATAACCAAGCAATGAACTTGGAGAGCAAACAGAAGACCTCCAAGAAGAAAAGAAGCAAGTCCTCTTCCGACGAAGATAACACTTCGGACGATGACAGTGGCAGTGATGGTGAGTCGAAGAAAAAAGTCATGGCACTCCAAAAGGACATGGAGAGAATGATGAAGGAGTTCAAGACCATGAAAGGGGGTACTAGCAAGGGGGAAGATGACATATGGTGTACGGACTACAAGGCGAGCAGCCATACAAAGGGGTCGTGTCCCAAAATGGCATTTTGTGATATTTGCCAGATCATGGGCCATTCCACCAAGGAATGCCCATACAACATTAAGGTGAGGAATCAACAAGTGCTATTTACCCAAGAGCAACCATCTACATCAGGGGCAAAGACTAACAATAACACATCCTCCAGCGGGTACGGAGGCAACCGACGTGGTGGCAGAAGGGGCAATACCAACAACACCAACACAAGGAGTCAAATACAATACGACTCCAAGGGTCGGTCGATGATCCAGTGCTGAGCTTGCAATCAGTGGGGCCACTTTGCAAGGGACTGCGACAAGGGCAACGCCCCGCAGAAGCTATGCCGCTGGTGTGGTCCTGGCAACCACGAGGATGCCAACTGCCCAAAATCCGGGATCAACTTGCTTAATATCGAGGGAACGAGAAGTGACGAGGGGTACTAGCCATTACCCGATCACAAGCAAAACAAGGGGCACGGGAGGGTAAGGAAGAAATAGAGAAGACAATGAAAGCACAGAAAGAAACACGGGAGATGGCAACCACCTCGGGCCGGAGGGGTGCAGAACATAATATTTTGAGACAAATGTTACAATTAGAGGTACCAGTGAAACTCCAAGACCTCCTGCAAACCATGCCTCACTTGGGAACGACACTATTGGGAAACTTGGCCACGCAGCCAAATACCACAAGTACGGACATCCCTGGAGGGTTTGCAACTGACTCAATGATACTTGTTGTAAACAGCGGAAAGTACCCAACAGTCGTCAAGATGGGCATCCTTGGCACTATCCTGACAGACACTATAGTAGACAGAGGGTCAAGAGTGAACGTCCTTCCAGAGGAGACAAGGAAGAAATTGGGCAAGCCAACCTTGTAGCCCCCAACCTTCAACTTATTAGGCGCTGATCAGCAAGGTATCAAACCCCTCGGAACGCTGATGGCACAACAGGTCACCATTGGCTCGCAACCATTTGTACTAGACTTTGTGGTGATACCTTTGAAAAAGAAGGGTTATGATGTCATTCTAGGTCGAGGGTGGCTGGTCACGGCGAAGGTAAACCACAATTGGAAGAAAAACACCCTCTCAATGGAGAATGGGGGGAGGAAGTTCACCATCGACCTTCAAACCCAGATGGTGAGCGAAGAGATAGCCTCTTCTTCAGACTCAAAATCTGACTTCGAAGAAGAAAACGATCGAAGGGATGAAGGGAGGCACGGAATGGAACCGAATAGTAAAGGTGTGCTAAAATTGGGGGAATACTCAGAGGATGATGCAAATTCACTGAACGGTCTCTTCCACTAGCAAATAGAGGATTACGAACTCTTCCGACCAGCATGCAATATACTAAGTATTGAGGAAGAGCCGGAAACATTTCCCCCTGAGTACGGTGAATACAAGAAAGAGGAACCTAAGATCATTCGTGTCCACGACGATTGGAATCCTGGGTGAACGACTGCAGCCTTCAGAATCTTTATTCTCATTCTTCTTATGTACGGGCAAGAGACCGTGGTTCCTGTAGAATTTATGGTTCCAAGCCTTTGGATCGCCATTGAAAATAGACTCGGCGACAGGGAAAGCTTGAGGGAGCGGCTGCTGTGTTCCTCCCCTAGCCAACTAGTGCTGAAGTACAAGGGAAAGAATGAGGCTACGATGGGGCTGTCAAGTTGTGGACTCTCAACGAACTGGAGATACATGAGGCCATCAACGGATCCAAAATTGATACCTTACCCGGAGAGAATAGACTCAAGCGGAGGGATAGAGCACCCGAGAAGATGGAAAGGGCCTCGAGAGGTCAGGCAGGCGACCCGAGAGTTGTCCAGATGGGCGACCAGAGAAGCGTCGGGAAGGTAATTAGACTAAGAATTTGATTAAAAGAAAAACCACACCAAACGACGAATGGTCGAACGACCATATGGCGAGAAAAAAAAGAAACACGTCGGAAGGCACCGAACGGTGGTCACCGAACGATGGTCACTGAGGCCACCGAACAGTGGTCACTAAGGCCACCGAACGGTGAGGACACCGAACGGTGGACACCGAATGGTGTGGTCACCAAACCGTGGTCACCGAACGGTGAAGCCACCGAATGGTGAAGTCACCAAAGGGTGGCTGTCACCGGTGACAACGCACCATTATAAGAAGGCCCGCACGTGGTTAGACAAAGACCGTTCGGTATGCAAAGAATTGAGGCAAACGGACAGTGCCATATGCAGGTGAAAGGAGGAATAAGGAATGGCAGCAGCCAAGGTGATTAAAAAAAAACGGCGACAAATAAAAACAGTTCATAGTGAATAACGTATGATACCGAAGGGAAGGACATAAGCAGGTAATGAAGAAAACATAAGTGGTTGGTAGAAAGAGTGGGATCGGAATAAAATCACAGAAATGGTGTGCCCCAGGACCTCGTGGGGCCGCTGCCCCTCGACACAACTGGAGGCGTTGCCCCCTAGACCCCCATTTTCATTTTGAGGTACACTACAATTGTGAGTTGGGGCATTGGAACGACATGAGGAAATTATTTAATTATCAGCCTTTGGAAAGTGTGACCAGTTGATGAGACCCGGAGTTACTGCAGGCATGGAGTGTCTACATATTAGAGGTGGAGAGAGCACTGGAGCAAGCCTTTCGAGAGGGATACTACGCTTTGAGGCACTTAGAGTAGGTGTTGGCTGGACGTGAGGCTGTCGTGGTGGATGCATAGAGTGCTCGAGAGGAGCTGACCACCCGATTGGAGGCAGTAGAGCGACACTTGGCTCAGCGTACCGAGGAGTTGGAAGCCAAGAAGGTGGCACCAGTGACTATCGAGGTCACATTGGCTAGGGAGACAGTATTGTGTTAGCAGAGGCTACAGCTGAAACATGTTTTTTGGAGACTAGTTTGGTGCAGGCACGGGAGGAATGTGATGTGAGGGAAAAAGAACTACTCAAAGCAACATTGATGGGGAGGGCGGCACTCCAACATTTTCAGGGACACCCCTCCACCCCTTCTCAGTGATTTTCTTATTCTATGTGGTGTATTTCATCTCCCTTTTGTTGTGAGTCGTCGGAGACAACTTTCTTTTTGGGGGAGATGATATTAGCTGGAAAGACTACTTTATTATATGTCGAGTATTAGTTATGTTGTTCCAACGGTAATTAGTTATTACCAAAGGGTAGTTGGGTTGGGCGGTGACATTTGGTCACACCCCTTCGGGTAGATAAATATGTACCACCTACGGTTGAAGGAGGGACGACAATGATTATAATGT
This sequence comes from Chamaecyparis obtusa, assembly GCA_027943335.1. NCBI lineage: Eukaryota > Viridiplantae > Streptophyta > Pinopsida > Cupressales > Cupressaceae > Chamaecyparis > Chamaecyparis obtusa. The sequence goes on from BSBK01002033.1 coordinate 105,340, forward strand.
GAATGTACTCATATGTTGGAATGATTAATGAAAGTATATATTATTCTCTGATATGTTTTGTGTTTATTATATTTCCTGCACTACATCTATGCAATATTAAGTTTACCGCAGCGAGCAAACAAATCTCCAAAGAAATTAATAGTTGTACAAAAATATTTTGCAAATTGTGCAATTCCACCTAGAAAGTGTTATCATTTATGAAGGAAAAAAAATGATCAAAAGTTTATCAACATGATAGAGTTCTTTGAGGAACTTTAACCTTTCTAATGCTTACATACATGTTGGGGAGATTGAGTGAGGTATTTTGTTTCTATTTTCATTTCTATATAATTAAAGCTAGAAATCCTTTTGACGTGTGCCTGAAAATTTCCAAAACTAACAGTGAAAAACTATAGTGACATTATGTAACATGAAATTTATATAGAATAGAAATACCTATGTTTTAAGGTGGCATAATATATAGTTCACTCATTGTGGATTTTATTTATGTTATATGAATGTTATTAATGTTTATGTTACTACTAGACAATTCTAATTTTAAGGTTTGTTGTCACTGGTGACCTTTTACTGTCCTAATTTCTTTTTAATTTGGTATATCAAATTATTTTAACATACACTCAAGAAACTTACCAATACACCTATACTTTCCTCTGTGGCATGGTTCCTACTCCTAAATATTTGAGTATTATGTAGCCTTGAAATCTAGATCCAGCTCAACAACATTAAGTAACCTGAAAGGAAAACATATCTTGATTTAGCACATGTTGCCACCAAATTTATCCATTAAATCAAGATTAGATCCCTCTTGTTATTTTCCAATCTAGTAGTCTCTAGCCATCTTTTTTCCAATCCATTTATCTCTAAAAAAATAACACACTCTATTCAAATAAATTCTTTTAGAACACAACATTCTCATAAAAATGGAGTGAAAAGATAAAAAGCATAATGATAGTAATTGTCCAACAAAGCCAAAGAGAATAAAGAACACGTGCCTCATGAAAAATTGAATAAAAATATAAAAAACATAATGAAAGTAATCATCCAACAAAGCTAAAGAAAAATAAAGAACAAGTGTTGTTCACTAAAGTATTCTTTTATCAAGTCATCAACTCAAAATGCTTCAAGGGGTTCACCTCTTACCTTACCCTGAGAAACTTTTGTTTTTCCACTGTGCACAGGTTCAGAACTCTTTGATGTATTCATCTGTTGTCATTTTTCATTTCTCTATTATCAGTCTGACATAATTGTTCATTATCATGTATTTCAATCAATATGTTTAGCTCGGTTGGGCTTGAAAATTTCTCAACCCTATCTGATGACTGATGATTATTAAGAGTAAAAATATGTAAATCTTTGGATGAAAATCCATGTGCAGAGGTTGAGACACTACTAACCCTGCTACAAATTTCACTTGAACTTTCCCCTTTCGTTGAAATATTTGTGTATGTTTCATATTTTTTAGTTGGTATTTGGAGGTTTTTTTCAATATATCCTTTTGATTTTAAGATGTGATTCTCAGAATATCTGTCCACATCTATAGTAAACAATGTTTTACCCTTTATTTCTCTCTCAACTTCTTTAAAATCTTTATCTTCCTCTTTGTCGGTAAACCCACCAAGCAAAGTATCCTTAGTTTGTGTTGCTTTGTCACACGTGTCTTGATAAATATCTTGAATTACCAGCTGAGAACATGTTTCTTTACTTTTTTGAGCACCAAAGTCTGCCAAACTTCTTATTGCCTCTTGGACCTCTTCCTCCTCGCTTAGGAATTTTCTTGATTTGGTTCTATTTCCAGGTGAATTGGTTTTGAGTACAATGCTATTATTTCCAATGTCCTAATCTGCCTCATTATTGTCATCTATAACAGCGTATTCAACTGAAATAGGTTCTAAAACCTTGCTAATATTAGAATTGGAAGCATGGAACTGAACTTTCCCATAAAGATTTTCTCCTATTTCTCCTTCCTCCAATTCACATTCTAATGCATCATCCTCTTGAGTGCTTACATGCATCATTCTGTCCATGTATATCATGCACAGATTCTCCATCTTCCCAGCCAATAAAGCTGCAAAAAAATCATCCTCATTTCCTAGCTTACCAATGTCATCCTTTGTAAAAGATATCTGCAAGGCCTTTGGAATCCGAACTTTAGAACTCTGATGCAAATCATCAAATGTCTTTCCACTTGTGTGTGCACAAGAAAATCTATCATTTCTAGACCTGACATTTGCAATATCCACATTATCAACCTTATCATTTTTTTACCATCATCCACAAAAACAGTTTCTTATTCCTGGATAGTTTTGTTTCCATCCATATTCTTAGCACTATTTTCTACATTTTTCATGGCCTGTTCCTTGGATTCTTTCATAAGATATAGGTTCCATTGTAAATCATGTGCCATAAGAACTCACATTCCCCTTAGTCTTCTGACATGGATGTTACCCTTCTCGTCAACATATGTTTGAACAGGCGCATCTGAGTCTTCACTAGAAACTTCATCTTGCAAAACTGACTTAGTTGAAAGCATTGATGAAGTCATATTAGATGATGAAGCACTAGAAACATCTGAATGTTTATCTTATTCGGTAGGCCTTTCTTCCATTTCACTTGTGTTACTTCCAGGATAGCACAATGCCTTGTACATCATCATCAACTTGCATGAGAAAGATATACGATCTTAGCATAGACATCCAAATATAATAAGAAACTACATAAAAGAATCACATAATAACCAAAGTGTAAGCACTTGTTATTGCATTGGTATAGTTAAAAATATTGTTTACCATTTTAACTTGATCATTAACAAGATTAGAAGTTAACATGGCTGACAGTACATTAGAAATGGCATGATTCTACTAGAGTTGTATTTAAGTAGCCCAAATTCCCAAAGAGGTGATGGCAATGACTGTTAATTGATAGTATTATGAGCTCAATTTTTTTTTGGTGGCCTAATATTGATATGCAAAGCCATTTAAACACCAGAGACTCCTACTGCATGCATATTCATATAGAACATTAATATTCCAACAGTCTTAAACATGCAATTTATATTCACTAAAATGTTCTTAACCTGTTGCCAGTTTCTTTTCCAATCTAAACAATATACTTAAGGCCTAAAAAATCTAAAAACTTTCCCAATCAACTTAAGGCCTTGATTTTATGTGCCATTGTTAGTTTGCATATTCATTTTTAAATTCTAAATTTTCAAAATAAGTATGGTCGCCACTGCCCTTGCAGTCCTTCTATGCATAGTCTTGTAAATAATTGTTAAAGAGTATGTTCTGTGGCATTGGAAGATTTGAGTTCATCTTTATTCAGTAGATTTTGTACTTGATAGGGAGAGTGACGGCTACAGCAAAGGCTTTGCACTAGAAGATTTTTAAATGTACACTTATTCTATTGTTATATTTGTCATTTTTCCTGGACAGTACATGGTTTTTAAAATTTTACATAATGCTTCTTACTGGAGGAACATTAACATGGTAAACTGACTGGTGAGTGTGATGGTTCTATAAATTGTCACAAGAAAGTATTGTCATTTAAGCTAATTATATTTGGAAAGGTGTGATTTAATTACCCCATATTTCTCACACTAGTTCTGTAGAAAAAAATGAGAAATGCAATATATTTGATGTTAGCCTACCTTGCATATCAAATTATGCATGAGAAAATTGAAGGTGAAGAGTCTACTCCACGAGAGGTTATGAAAAAGGGACTGATGTAGAGAAGATGTGAATTTTGGGGCATAATTTCTTGGTCATAAGAAGGAGGAAATGAAGTAGAGAGAAACTAGCTGTGGTTATATTTATGATGTTTACCCATTTATATTTATCTTGAATGTTTTAATATTTCCCTATAATGAGGGGTTCTCTTTTACTGTAAACTTTTTGTCAAAGGCAACTGAATTTTAGATTATGTTAAAAAGTCTCTAGCCGTGCATACATAGCAATACCATTTTAGATATTGTTAAATATAACATTTCAGTCAGTGTGAGAACCAACCATTTATTGATTAAAGATGAATATACAGTGTTGTGAGGCATCAGACTAGATAGATTAAACCCTTTTTCTGGTGCTTCTTTTGTTTTCCTTTATCATAATTATAAGCATCGAGATTGAACTCAACCCCAAAATAATTTTTCTACTTCCATGAACCTGAACCAAGATCTGTACCAGAGCCGCTAACTTAGTTCTAGAGGATAAGAAGAAAATGAAAAGTAGGAACCCACAAGAAGTATAAATAGCACTCTACATTCAAAAGTGATGGACACTTTCAAACAAGTCCAGATAGTTTAAGTCAGTTTCACTCTGACCAACTAAACTCACTGTTGTTAAATCTCTGGTGGAGGCACCATCCTTGGAACCGTCATCTATTAATAGTAGTTGAATAAGCTTCCTACTACGTATAGCACTCAAATTTCATTCATAGACTGATATGAAATAATGTTTTCTACATGTTTCATAATAAATAATTAATGTTACTTATTGGCTGATAGCTTTTAATATTGATCATAAAGTTTCATCACCCAATGCAAAGCACACAAACTTTTATAATAAGTACAACACACATAGCAGTGGAGTTATTTGTTGTAAATTTAATTTTTTCTTAAAATGTGGTGTGACTCAAAACAACTGCTTATGTTGAGGAATAATCACATCAAATATTCTAGTAAGCCAATTGAAATTTGGTTGAGATCACAATACTATAAGCAGGAACTTTCCAATATTGCAATGCCTTTGAAAAAATACTTACACCCATAATAATTATTTAAGGATGGGGGGACTATTTAAGGGTGTGGTGAACCTCAGTGAGGAGGTTAATGGAGGAGAAATCATTGTAGGCACGACAAGAAAGTAATATAGTTTCAGTTTCCTACACTTTCTCTTCTCTATCAGACACTCCTGACTGTTCTTTAATGTTTTTCCTTGTGATAATCTGCATTTTATGATTGCAAATCAATTGATACTATTATCCTTATGAATTGACTCTATTTTTGTTTTTGTTTCACTTATTTTTATTTGGTTTTGAGAAAGATACATCAGTTTTTCTAAAATCAGTCCATACCCTACCCTAGGGTAACTCGAGGCTGCTAAATTGCTTTTATGGCCAATTCCACGTTGAAAATGTGATTCAATGGATGGAATGGCCTTTGTACATATATATCTTTATTTATTTTTCTTGGCAGGGCACCATGAAGTGATTGTCACGTGCAAACAAGCAAGAGTGAACGGGTTTTTGAATCACAGACTGTTACTGCCCAAATGTTTTGGAGTTAAGAGTGGAATCAAATGAATGGAGGGTCCTTTGACAAGTGTTAGATGTCTTGAGGGATGTTTGAAGATTTTCCAAGTGAGTACCAAGTGGATGGTATCCAATAAACCAAGTAAACCATGAGAATTTATGACTCTCCCAAAAGAATGATTGATGACTGTCACTGTTGGACAGAGATTAAAAACCCTGTGCTTTGTAAGAATGAATGCAAGTTGATGATTGTGGTGGAGGTTATAAATAAATAGAGAGGTTCCTTCACTGTTTATAGCTTTTCAATTATCTTGGAGAGAGAATTGGTTATGTAAACTTGACTGTCCATATGTCTGGGTTGGGATTGTCTAATCCGTTTTTGCTAGTCACTGTGAGTTTGTTTATGACTTGCTGGAGAGGATGGGAGTTGGGAACAATAGTTATTTGTGAGGGAGAACCTTTTCAAATGCAATTTAATTTTCTTTGGTGGATGTATACCTTTTGACAATAAGGGTTGAGTTTGAGGAGAGGTTGAAATCCTAAATGAATGTAGACTTGTAAAGTGTATTTTGAGGATTGGGTATAAACCAAACAACCAACTTGATGTTTGGTTAAAAATAGTTGTAAGGGATTTTGATGTGCATTAATACCCTATTTTGGTTGAGGGATGGACATTATGTAGTTTGGAAGGAAGATTTCAATAAAAACATTGTTTTTCAAACGTCATTTTCCTGTGAATGTTGCTGATTAGTAACTCATATCTATTATAAATGAATTAATTTCATCCTAAAACCAATTGGAGATCAAAATATTGAGAGTTTACTTCAATTTCTATTTTATTTGAGGTTCTCATTTTGCATTTTATTTGAGGTTTTGTCATTGATCACAGAGGGAGATCAAACCTTTTCTTTCAAAACACTCAATGATAAGGGTTTGTATAAAGATTTGCTGATAACTTCACTTTGCACCATGGGAAAATTCTCTAATTCTGAATTTCGGTGGCGTTTTTGTAATGTCCCCGTTTTTAGTCTTATGGGATTAGCTTGGATTGGCAACCCTCGCAGGCTAATCAGGCGATCAGAGGGTGTCAGTTGGTGGAGCCAGTGTTGGGATTCCATTCTGGAGGTTCAAATTATCAGGTCTGCTCTTCGTTCGGGTCATTTTGGTCAACTTACTATTTTTAGTAAGTGGTATTTTGGGTATGGCCAAGATTAGCAAGGTGTCTGCACGGAGCGTCAGATATCTCAGGATCGAGTTTTAGAGAATCTCCAGTTTGAGAGACTTACTATTTATAGTAAGTCTATTTTTAGAAGTGGCTATTTCTGGCAGGGCAGTGCCTATTCTTAACTGGGCAGTTGGACTTGGTGCTTTGTCAGAAATTCGTTGATTGCAGTCAGACAGTTCAGTGGCTTATATTTTAAATGTGTTATTAAATTAAATTATTTTGATTTAATTTAATAACTTATGACTTTATAACTTTATGTTATAAAGTGATATTATTTTTAAAGCCAATTAAGTGAAAATATTAAAAAAGTGCTTTTCCCAAAAAGCCTATATATTCTACTCAAAAAAGCACTTTTCTCATCTTTTATGCAATCATTATTTTTCTTGGAATTTGGGAAGAAGACAGACCTGGCTAGGGTTTCGAGGACGGATTCCTCTTTTCGTATTTGCGCCATTGTCTATTGATGGTGAATTTTACAGCTGATTATTTATGAGATCACAATTCAGTGCTGTTGTATATCGATTGTGTGAGAATTTCTGAATCTGGAGTTTGAAGTTTATTGGGAATTGTGTCATAGAATCAACAAAGAATTCTGAAAGTTCTTGGAGGTCATTGGATAATTTCTTTTGATTATCGAAAGTGTCTGTGAAGAAGAAGTTTATTAAATTAAATGTACAAGTGCCGCTTTGGGAGCTGCGATTCAAAATAATGGGAAGACATTGGTGGCTGACAGCGAAATTCCTTTGCAAACTGCCCACGTGAATATTGTCTGCTGGCACGTGAGGTAATATATATGTGGCAGCTGTCTAATCTGGATGGGATCCTTACGTTAGCAGGGCCGTAAGTCATCAGTTGGGACGGCATTGTGTATTTGAACCAGTCACGTGCTGCTTTAAGCAATGATGTGATCACTACTTTGGTGGTGGCTGCAATACTTCAAAACGTAACCAGCAAAGAGGAGTTTTTTCGCAATACAGGTGCAAATGAGTATTAATAACATTTGTTAATTTCATAATATTGTTGAATATTGACAGTCAATACAGAAAATGGATTCTGAAAATAATTTATTGAATTAGTAAATTATAGTGCTGTGAGTGTTTCGTAATTAGCTTGCATAAATTGGTGAAAATAGTTCTAGTTGTATTCAATTCAAATATGTTTCCAGGAAGAGCCAAATTCGGTTCTTCACAGTTTTGAATGTTCTTTCAGTTTCCCTTGGTCTTAGACTAAATGGTTGAGTATGAAGAGAATAATATGAATCCCTAGGAGGGTTGGTTTGGCAATTTTCATAGAACAGTGACTGTAATAGCACATTTTCTATTAGTAACTAACATCTGGGTAGGTTTCTTTTGGCATTAGCATTTGAATAACATTTTAAACAATCCAAATGATCATCCCAAATAACTTGTGAAGGTTCTTAAATTGTTCTTTGATCTCTGATTTTGGATTCACTGTCTAAAACTCTCAACGTTGTGACAGTTTATTATAACAATTTGATTAATTAATGGCATGTTTGAATGTTCCAAGCATTGTGAGGGGTTGAATAAGTTTGTAACCAATATAAGAGTTCATTTCAAATTGCAGGATAAGGATTCTATAATGGCTCCAATTTTTTAGTTTAGATTGTTGATCAAACTGTCAACAAGACTGTGACAGTCACACTTAATGTATCATTTCATTGACAATGAACTTAGGATAATTGAAAAAATATAGTTATGGCCTTGAATATGTTAAGATCCTTTATATTGTTTGATGAAGGGTGCTCCCCTTAATACCACAAACACATTACAGATATAGAGAAACAACAACAATATGCAAGAACAGAAAATTGGCTTCTTATTATCTCCACAAATGTGGAATTACAAACTTTCAGAATTACAATATGCAAAGCCACATGGGCATTCCCTTACAATATTCTGTAGGACAAAGCCTCGAACTATTACCCAGATCTACTACCCAGAACTATTCTGAACTACTTAAGACAATAATACAGTCTTCCTTATATAGGCAATTTTCCACCGCCTGGGAAGGTTCCAGAATTTAGCCAACAAGGCCGACCAAACTTAGAATTATTTTATTTTACATTTTATTACATCATAGTCGGCTCAAGATAACCTTTGAAACCCGAACAGAAATTTTGAAGAAAATTATTTTCCGCCATTTCAGGTGGACCAACTTCCGAAGACCATAAGTCATCATCAGTTGACCCGATCGGCTATTATAACCCCATTTCGGAAACGCCACGAAGCGCTCTACAGGCTTATCCCGCGCAAGCGCTCGTCACCCAAATTTTCGACCTCATCCGGGGCCTCTAAAGCCTTCAAAACTGAGTTCAAAGTTTCTGTACCCTACTGCCAATACCGAAAATCTTCAATATCTTCCAATATACACTTGATCTGGCAATGAAACTTTACTGGCAGACTTATATGACCAAAATGAACCTCCAAGAAAGAAATCAGACCATTCTGAGCACATACGAAAATTACCAAAAATAGTAACTTTCCATAAATAGCAGCTCTGCACAAAATAACCCTTATTGAATATAAAAATAGAAATGTTTTTGGGTGATGCAAGATTGCTCTTACACCCAGGATGCTCCTGCATCAGACACCCAGGGTAATTTGAAAAGCGACCCTGTCACGACTCAGGTGTGCAGAGGAAAACCAAGACGGCTAGCCTCCTCCTTTGTCAGCCATGATGAATCTTCAACAGGTCGTCCTTTCCACTTGACCAGATATTCTTCATATGTCCTGTTCCTTGTGCTTCTGCCAACACGACTGTCTAGTATATCTTCGATCTCCTTAGTGTCTGAACTAGTTGCTGGAATATTCCACTGTGCTGCTGTGATCTCATCTTCAACACCTCCTTCATGATACTCTGTCAGATCTGAAATGTTAAAACACTGGTGAAATATTTAGCTCAGTAGGCAATTCTACCTCATATGCGTTTCCCGAATCATGTTTCTTCAGTATCCTACATGGTCCAAACTTCTTCATTTTCAGCTTGTTATATGTACCAACTGGAAACCGCTCCTTCCGCAAATGAACCATGACTTCATCACCAACTTGAAATTCCTTATACCTCCTTTTCTCATCTGCCTTAGCCTTATACTGTGCGTTCATCTTGGTAATATGCTTCCTCACCTCTTCATGGATGTTCTTCAAGTGTTCTGCAAAATCCTCAGCTTCAGCACTACTTATTTCTCCTTTATCTATCTTCCTCAATTCAGATGCATTTCTTGGACTACTGCCATATACAATCTGGAATGGTGATTTACCAGTGCTTCTATTGACAGAATTATTGTATGCAAATTCTGCCTGTGGTAAAATCAAATCCCATCCTGTTGGCTTATCTCCAACCAAACATCTCAGCAAATTTCCCAAACTCCTATTCACCACCTCTGTCTGTCCATCAGTCTGTGGATGATGTGATGAACTGAACTTCAAATCTGTCTTTAACTTCTTCCACAATGTACGCCAGAAATATCCAACAAACTTAGTGTCCCGATCTGAAACTATGGTCTTTGGCAAACCATGAAGTCTCACTACCTCTCTGAAAAACAATTCTGCTACATGAACAGCATCATTAGTCTTCTTGCAAGGAATGAAATGTGCCATCTTTGAAAATCTGTCAACCACCACAAAAATTGAATCATGTCCCCGCTGAGTCCTCGGTAAACCAAGAACAAAGTCCATACTGATATCCTCCCAAGGCTTCTCTGGTATAAGTAATGGCTGATACAACCCTGTATTCTGCTTCACTCCTTTCGCCATCTGACATACTCTGCAACTCTGTACAAACTTCTTCACATCTTGCTGCAATTGTGGCCAATAATAATTTTCACCAACCAAAGCAAGGGTTTTATCACGACCAAAATGTCCAGCCAATCCTCCACTATGCTTCTCCTTGATGAGATTCTCCCTCATAGAACTTCGTGGAATGCACAACTGACTCCCTCTGAATAGCATATCATCCTGGATGATGAAATCCAGCCATTTCATCCTATCTAGAGTAACAGGCTCTTTACAAGCTTTCCAAGCTCCACCAAAATCAGGATCCTCTGGATACAAATTCTTGAGTTCCTTGAACCCAACCACCTCAATCTGCATCTCTGTCAGCAATAGTTGCCTTCTGCTAAGAGCATCTGCAACCCTATTAGACTTTCCACTTCTGTGTTTCAAAACAAATGTATAACTCTGCAAAAACTCAACCCATTTCAAATGTCTTTGATTCAATTTTCCTTGACTATTCAAATATTGCAAAGCTTGATGATCAGTATACAAAACAAACTCCTTAGGAAGCAGATAGTGTCTCCACTTCTTTAATGCCTGAACTATAGCATAAAATTCCTAATCATAAACAGAATATTTCCTCTTGGCATCATTTAACTTCTCACTGAAATAAGCAACAGGTTTACCTTCTTGGCTCATAACAGCTCCTATTGCAGTACCATTAGCATCACAATCTACTTGAAACACCTTATTAAAATCTGGAAGTGCTAAAACGGGTTGTTCTGTAACTTTTCGTTTCAACAATTGAAAACTCTTTTCTGCCCCATTAGTCCACTTAAACTCTTTTCTATCCCCTCTCATTGTTTCAGTCAAGGGTCCACAAATACTACTAAAATTTCTGATAAACTTTCTGTAAAAGCTAGCTAGACCATGAAAAGATCTTACCTCAGTAGCACTCCTTGGAGTAGGCCATTCAAGGATAGCCTGTACCTTCTCTGGGTCCATTTTTAGACCTTCTGCTGAAACTACAAATCCCAAATACACTAACTCTTTCTTCACAAAACTGCACTTCTTCAAATTAATCAACAATTTCTCATCTCTGAACTTCTCAAACACCATACGAATATGCATCATATGTTCCTCCAATGTCTTGCTAAAAATCAAAATATCATCTAGGTAAACAATGACAAACTTACCTAGAAATTCTTTCAGAACCTCGTTCATGAGCCGCATGAAAGTGCTCGGTGCATTGGTTAGCCCAAAAGGCATGACTAACCACTCATATAGTCCTTCCTTTGTCTTGAAGGTAGTCTTCCATTCATCTCCTTCTCTAATCCGAATCTGATGATATCCACTCTTCAGATCTATCTTTGAGAAATACACAGCTCCACTCAAACAGTCCATAATATCATCCATTCGTGGCAATGGAAACCTGTAATTGATTGTGATCTTGTTTATTGCCCTAGAATCTGTACACATCCTCCATTCTCCATTCTTCTTTGGTGCTAATACCGCTGGTACAGCACAGGGACTCAGACTCTCACGGATCAATCCTTTCTGTAATAGTTCATGTACTTGTCTGTTCAACTCCTCACTTTCTGCAGGTGTCATTCTGTGTGCTGCCTTATTCAGCAAACTCGCTCCTGGGATCAAATCCATCTGATGACTGATCTTCCTTACCGGTGGTAATCCATCAGGTACATTATCAGATACAATATCCTGAAACTCATTCAACAAATCTGCAACCTCTACAGGTACATCCTCTGCTTCTTCTTTACCAACTTTTGGAATTAAAGCAAAACACACATGCTCATGCCTTATACCATCTAGGAATTTTCTTCCATCAACAAATGTTATTCTTGCATTACCACATACCTTTTCTTCGGTCTCCTTCAATGGCTTTAGCTTATGTCGCACTCCATCCTTTGTCAGGGAATAGGTATTCGCACGGCCATCGTGTACAGCACATCTGTCAAACTGTCATGGTCTACCCAATAACATATGACATGCATCCATAGATATGATATCACACAATACCTCATCTTGGTATCTGCCAATCTTGAACTTCACCAGGCATTGTTCATTGACCATGACCTTGTGGTCATCCTGTACCCAGGCAATCCGATATGGATGTGGGTGTTTCTGTCTCTTGAGCTTCAACTTTGTCACCATCTCTTCTGACACTAAATTGTCAGTGCTTCCACTATCAATAATCACATCGCAACATTTACCTTCACACTTGCACCTGGTGCGAAACAGGCTCCTCCTTTGTTCAGGTTCATTCTCACCACTCAGCAAGACTCTTCTGTTAATTAGCGTTTCTCCTCTTTCAGCATCTTCAGAATTTGACGATCTAGCATCTTCATCTACATGTGCAACTCTGGCCTGGCCTTCATTTCTCCTGTCTGTTCTGCCTTGGCGCTGAGGACATTCAAATGCCCTATGACCTTCTCCACAGTGAAAACATGTTCCACGGAAGCCTCCTCTTCCAGATCCTTGTCCTCTTCCTCTTCCTCTTCCTCTCTGATCTCTATTACTCTGATCCTCGAAACGATTGGAATTATTTCCTCTCTGATTCTGACTGCTACTGGCCTCATCCTTCTTTTTCGGATCTTCATTTCGGCCACCATATGACCGTCCACCAGATCGTCCACCGCGACCTCTTCCATTTTGTCTGCTCTCAAACTTCTTGTTTAGCTTTTCCTCTACTTTTAGGGCAAACTGGTATGCCTCTTCAATACTGTTCATTCGAACCAGATTCAGCTCCTCCTGAATGCTTGGCCTTAACCCATTAAGGTATCGGGCAACTTTCTCCTTATCAGCTTCTGCATGGCCTGTTCTGATGAGAAGTCAATAGAACTCCTCTGTATACTCCTGAACAGATCTTCCTGCTTGCTTCAAACTCTGCATTTTCTTCAGTAGGTCAAGCTCATAATCAACAAGAATGAACTGTCGCTTCAATTTATCCACCATCCGATCCCATCTTGTGATTTTATCTTTCCCTTTTCTATTTCGCTCCAATTGAATTTCTTGCCACCAGATCTTCGCATGACCTTTCAATCTGGCCTTCGCAAATTTGACCCTATCAGGATCCTCAACATCTTCATACTCAAAATATTCTTCACATTCATTGATCCAATCGATCAATTCCTCTGGGTTAAGATTTCCAAAAAATGTAGGAACCTCAATCTTAGGTCTTTTCCCAATCTTAGAAATCGCCCGAAAAAGTCTTTCTTCCTCCTGGTTCATAATTTCAGCTTCTCCTTCTTGATATTCTTCTTCGGCTTCATCCTCGCTTTCGTCTCTGACATTAAGATTCATTCCTCTACGAATCTCTTCTTGTAATGCTCGCACTTGTCTCTGCAGCTCTCTAACCTCAGGTGTTACAACACCAGCTCTTCTGCCACGTTCCCTTCGTGGAGGCATTTTTGCGATGCGCGCTGAAACCCTAGCCACGGTCCTGGTGCAAACTGCCTCACAGTCGGCGATCTGTTTACACACTCAAGAACTCCTGCTCTGATACCACCTTATGAAGGGTGCTCCCCTTAATACCACAAACACATTACAGATATAGAGAAACAACAACAATATGCAAGAACAGAAAATTGGCTTCTTATTATCTCTACAAATGTGGAATTACAAACTTTCAGAATTACAATATGCAAAGCCACATGGGCATTCCCTTATAATATTCTGTAGGACAAAGCCTCGAACTATTACCCAGATCTACTACCCAGAACTATTCTGAACTACCTAAGACAATAATACAGCCTTCCTTATATAGGCAATTTTCCACCGCCTGGGAAGGTTCCAGAATTTAGCCAACAAGGCCGACCAAACTTAGAATTATTTTATTTTACATTTTATTACATCATAGTCGGCTCAAGATAACCTTTGAAACCCGAACAGAAATTTTGAAGAAAATTATTTTTCGCCATTTCAGGTGGACCAACTTCCGAAGACCATAAGTCATCACCAGTTGACCCGATCGGCTATTATAACCCCATTTCGGAAACGCCACGAAGCGCTCTACAGGCTTGATCCGCGCAAGCGCCCGTTACCCAAATTTTTGACCTCATCCGGGGCCTCTAAAGCCTTCAAAACTGAGTTCAAAGTTTCTGTACCCTGCTGCCAATACCGAAAATCTTCAATATCTTCCAATATACACTTGATCTGGCAATGAAACTTTACTGGCAGACTTATATGACCAAAATGAACCTCCAAGAAAGAAATCAGACCATTCTGAGCACATACGAAAATTACCAAAAATAGTAACTTTCCATAAATAGCAGCTCTGCACAAAATAACCCTTATTGAATATAAAAATAGAAATGTTTTTGGGTGATGCAAGATTGCTCTTACACCCAGGATGCTCCTGCATCATTGTTTGAAATGAACATAAAGATGCAAGGAGTTGAGATTTTTGGAACCATACTATGAGCATTGTCTTATCACAAAAGTACAAAACAGTCACTGTAGAGTCTAATTTATAATTCCTTATTAGGTACCAACATATCTCACTTGCTACTCTCTTAATTGCTAATTAAGTGTACATTAGCCCCTTGAATGGGCATGAGGTTGTATTGGGAGGAACATTCATCATGGTTTTGAAATAAGGAAGTTTTTACAAAGTTTGATCAGACTTTGAAGATGTATGTGGACAGTCCAATAGGGTGTTGTTGAAGATTATTAAAGCCCATTTATGTTCTTTGATTTGTGACAATAATGATATTTAGTTCCTTTCAGACAATACTATATATGATAGTGGTAATTGAGTCCATTTGTTGGTGATAGAACCTATGGAGTGTTTGAATTATTGAAGATGCTATCAAAATTTGTTTGTAGCCTCATACAAGCAGGGTTATGGGAGAATGGTATGTGGTTGAAGGGATTGTTGAAGAGTTGGTATTGTAAGAAGTTGTGATCAGTCAATTGAAGGTGGAGGCCTAATGTTCTTAGGACTGATCATTGGGGTCAAATTGAACATAAGAGAGTTTACTGATTCCTTGAGGTTGTCAAGGGCATGTTGGAGTGCATTGTGAGTCCTTTGGGATCAAAGGTAAAAGTGCGTGTCTGTTGAACCTTGGGAGAGACCTTTGATAGAGATGGTGAACTGTCAGATTGAAGAGAGTTTTTAATATTGTTAGATGCCTCATTTGTGAAATTAAGAACCTTGAATGGAGTTTGTGTTGGAGTAGAATGCTCTGCATCATAATGTCTGATTTTGTATTGATCCATTGAAAGATGTATTGATCCTCAAACTTTCATAACAGTCACAGTTATAGTTAATGTATTGATCCATTGAAATATGAACTTATACTATTGTAAAATCATTTCTATTGTTCCTAAAGAGTGTTGATGTTCTTCATAAGGGTTGGAGTGCATATGAATATATAGAAAGATGGAATATTGAAACCATTGTATGGGCACTATTCTATCATAGAGGTATAAGACAATAATAGTTAAAAGTCTGTATGATAAAATGTTTCCAACAAAAGATTGGTGAAGCCTTGTCATAATAGGAACTGTTCAAATCCTTGTATCCAGTATTAGGAAGGAGGATCATGTGGCTTTTAAACACCTAAAAGGCTTGGTTCACTATCTGCCAGCGAATGGATAATGGTCCTAGATGTAAGAACTGCTATTCACTTTGAAGATGCCTATGTAAATAAATAAAAGACTGATCCCTTCCATGGTTCATAAGACGGGAATTTGATGGTGATGTTACTTTGGTTTTTGAGTTGATGTTGATCAGAACCTATTACTCTTTGCTAAAACTAATCTGATCTTGTGGCAGAGTTGTGACAGTGAGAAACTTCTGATTTTTTGAAAGGTTGTACAGGGTATATCAATGAAGTTTTTGGATGTTATGACTTACTTCAAATCTATTTGTGACTTATTAACAATAAGGGTCTTACTATCCATTTGGAAACCATGAAGCAAGGTGCTTTTGTGAAGAGGAAGTTTGAGGTTGTGAATTTGCTTGTCCTTAAAACTTTGTGACCAGCTATGGATGATAGTAGGGGAGACCCTTATTTTCTTGGTGAGTTGGGAAGTGAAGGAGTTTCTTTGTGAGCCTTTGGTTCAAGGATGATTATATGTTGTCAAGTAAAGTCCCTCGTGACATTGATTGTCAAGTTGAGAGGAGAATAATCTTGTTAGATGCTTGATCTCTAAGATACTTTGAATGGATTTTGGGTCAATTAGTACTTCTGGAGTTGTGCATTGTGTTGAATGCTCTGCATCAACAAGACACAAATGACTTCAGAAACACAGGAATAATAGGAAAACAATTCATGATCAAACACTTACCATCCTTCAAAATACTCTTCCTATAGACTGCCCACAACTCCTTGTAGCCTTTACTAGAGACAAAATCAGTCATGACTTTTTATAGCCAAGTCAATCCTAAAAACAGGATAGGGTTTTACATACCCATTAAGGTCCTCTAAGATATATCCCAAATTGAACATAGGTGTTTTAAAACATCTCTTTCAAAAGAGGGTAGATAGACTGATTTCTAGGCGTAATGGGGCCTCCTTCACAAGAAGCTCAATAAGTAATCTCTTCCAGCCTTCCAAACTATACCTTAACGGGTTGGTTCAATTCTAAAATGCTCCATTTAATATGGTCCTAGGATTTGGAGAGGCCACTTTTCTCTTGATCCGTGAGGTCCTTATCATAACATTGTCTAATGTGTTGAAATGTGCAAACTGTCGATCTAGGGCATCATGGTTTTGTTCACAAACACCATTCTTTAGGTCTACGACCACAAAAGTCATATACTAGTCACATTAAACTCACCAACGACTAGTTTGAGAGGAAGGGCATAGATACAGATTTTTCATAGGTCATAATACAGTGAGAGGAAGGGCATAGATAAGATGACTGTCATACATTTAGAACTATCCAAATAGTAGAAGGGGTGACATTGCCATGGTGATCGAGAAAAGGCATTATTATCAAATGGAAAAAAGTAGTTGCAATAAGTATATGACTATGCCGAAGGCATTTATCTGTTACAAAGATCTTCTAACAATGCTTAAAAGAAACAATTAAAACAGTGGGAACAAAGAGATAGTACAAGAACAATGAAAAACATGATGAAATAATCGAATGATAAGTGATCTTATAAGGATTTGAAATGCTATGTATTGCTGCTAAAGAAATAGCAAGGTCTCATAATAGTGAAAGATGTTAGTAACAATACCAATGATTCCAAAAGGTCATCAACATAGAAAAAATCAATATTTAAAAGATCCAGATCAATGGCACAAAGCAGTGAAGAGCATGAAAAAGATTAATGGCATCCAGATCAGTCAGCAAAATGAACCCTTAGAAAAAGAACAAAGTCATTGAGGGATGATGAAACCTGAGTGTTTTGTGCCACAAATGAGATTGAATCGAAGAAGCAATGAAGATGAATTAAATCTTTGAACAATATGCCATGAATTTCCCTACCCTCATTCTTCTATTTTGCCGCCAATCTTTCTATCCTTCTTGCGCGTGGGTAAAGAAGAATATTGTTTTGTGCCATTGTTATATATACCAAACCCAAAACCTTCTATTCTTCTTGCACGTGGGAAGTGAAAAGTATTGTTTTTTTCCATTTTTATATATACCAAATGCTGCAAAACACCCCATTTTTTTAATTTTTGATCGGTGTTCCTTTTGTATGATTATTATTAATTAATTAATTTTATTTTTGGATTAATTGGTAATTATAATAAATAATATATTTTTAGGTGATGCATAGACATTGGCACTATATTTCTTTTGTCTTTATTTTGTAATTTATAAAGACAATTAAAATAGTTTTGGTCATGAGTTAGTCTCAAGAGGCAACTATTCTAAGTCTAGTGTTCTTTATAATGTATAATCACTCTGGGCAAGTTTGCTAATGATTTAAGTTCAAATTCTGATTTTATTTTGTAACTTTATTTTATAATTCGATAAAGGAAAGTTTTTAATGTATCTTTGTAAGACTATGAGTGTCTCTATAAATTAAGAATGCATTTGGGAATGAGACTGTCATTGATTACTTGATCACTTTCAAGGTTGCAAAGGTATCTTTTAATTGTCTTGCATGGATTGCATTTTTCTATGATCTAGACAAATACAATCTCTTATGTCTTTTGTGCATAGAGTGTATCTTAGCTATGTAGATGCATAGCTCAGTCTTTGTTTCCCTCATTTTTATATTCCAACTTTTGATCACATATTCATTACTTAGTTATTTGAGATTCAACTCTGTAACCCAATAGGCTGAAGTAACCCAATAGGCTAAAGTCGCCAATTTCTTGTTTGACCTCTCATCATACCATTAATCATGGAGTCAACAATTTGTTTTTTGAATCTTTTTAGTCCTTTAGTGTTAGCCTATTGGCAAACAAGAATTACTAGTGAAATGGAACAGTCTATGATATTATCAAATGTTATTGTAAAGGAGTAATAATCATTCATTTAGTCATTTTTGTTTGGGTGACTAATTACTAATTATTACCGGCTAATTGATTAGTCATTTATTTGGTCATTTATTTAGTCATTTTTATTTGTCTGACCTTGTGATTTTACCAAATGACTAAATTAGTCATTTATACTTGTGAATTGTAAAAAAATTAGTAGAATTTGATCATTTTTAGTCATGTAGTCACATATTTGCCAAATTCTACTAGTGTAAGTGAAGGAAGATTAAACCCTAAAAACTAGTATATATATAATTTAATATTAACAGGGTATTAACAAGCACCCATCAAACCATAGTGGAAGGGGGATTAAAGTCAAATATTATAAAATCTAGGGATGCTCTAGTTGTTAGCTGGAAAGACTACTTTATGTTATGTCATGTATTAGTTATGTGTTCCCGATGGGAATTAGTTATTATCATAGGGCAGTCGGGTTGGGTGGTGACGTTTGGTCACACTCCTTCAGGTAGATAATTATGTACCACCTACGGGTGAAGGAATATTATTATGACTATTATCATTATGTGAATGTACTCATATGTTGGAATGATTAATGAAAGTATCTATTATTCTCTAATATATTATGTGTTTATTATATTTCTTGTACTATGTCTATGCAATATTAAGTTTACCCCAGCGGGCAAACATCTGGCACCGTTGCCAAGCAAATCTGGCAAGTGACGAAATAAATGGATGAACAGGAATACCACTTGAGGACGAATGAGGATGGAAACACATAAATTTTTGAAGAGGAGTATGCTATAACAATAAATAATTGAATAGAATTATGCCTAATCAATTGAATAAAAAATGAAATTTAAATAAGGAACTCGAGGAGGAACAAGCCGCTAGAAAAGCCGTACTCGCACAATAGCAAGTTGAGCAAAGGGAGAGTTTCAAAAGACGCGTTGAAGGACTACCGAAGGGAGTAAGTGAAGGCGAGGGTTTGGAGGAATTTGACCGGGAGGCCGGAAGAAGTGACGAGGACCGCCTAGAGGAAACAAGGAGCTTGTTCGGATCCTTAACCTTAACACCACGAACGGAAGCAAGACAAGCCCGAAGGAAGGAAGAAGAGGAAGCTGCACGAAGGGAGGCTTAGGATACCGCTGCCGCTGAGAGTATAGAAGTGATAAAGGGGCACGGGGATCACAGTAGCCCACCAGGCTTGGACAGTTCCTGTAGTTCAGGGGCATCAAGTGATACGGTACCAAACATTTCCAAGGTACCAATGCCGGCAGTACCATCCTAGCCTATAACACAACTGGTGTTGCAAACACAGTCGACACCTAGAAAAGTAGACATGGCGACTAACAAAGAAAAGCTGCCAAAATTCCATGGCGATGGGAAGGAAGATCCAATATGGCATTGTCGTACATGCAAGACAATTTGGTTGACAAATGGACTCATTGACCACGTAGAATGGGTAAAATAGTTTCCCGGCAAACTCAGAGGTGTAGCCATTGACTGGTACTCCGCTGTGGACAAAACAAAGGTGACCACTTGGGACGAACTCAAGATAGAATTCTAGACGGAGTTTCGACTCCTAAGGGATGACAATGAAATTATTTCTGAGATATACGGTACCAAACAAGGCAAGGAGACTGTGCAGGCTTACAATCGCCGATTGAAGGAGTTAGTTGGAAAAATAGATAGCCAACCAACGGATGGCCTGAAGAAAAGATGGTTTGTGGAGGGCCTGAAATCTAGCCTACAGAGGAAAATGAAAATAGTGCCCCCCACCTCATACGTAGACGCCTATAACCGAGCGATGGACTTGGAGAGCAAATAGAAGACCTCCAAGAAGAAAAGAAGCAAGTCCTCTTCCAACGATGATGACACTTCAGACAATGATAGTGGTAGTGATGGCAAGTTGAAGAAAAAAGTCAGGGCACTCCAAAAGGACATGGAGAGAATGATGGAGTTCAAGACCATGAAAGGGGGTACCGGCAAGGGGGAAGATGAAATGTGGTGCATAGACTGCAAGGTGAGCGACCATACAATGGGGTCATGTCCCAAAAAGGCATTTTGTGACATTTGCTAGATCATGGGCCATTCCACCAAGGAATGCCCATACAACATGAAGGTGAGGAATCAACAAGTGTTGTTTACCCAAGAGCAACTATCTACATTGGGGATAAAGACTAACAATAATGCATCCTCGAGCGGGTACAGAGGCAACTGACGTGGTGGCAAAAGGGGCAATAACAACAACACCAACACAATGAGTCAAATACAATATGACTCCAAGGGTCGGCCAATAATCCAGTGCTGAGCCTGCAATCAGTGGGGCCACTTTGCAAGGGACTGCGACAAGGGCGACACTGACACAACATAGGTCCAGAGAATCCAATTAAGGACAATCCAAACAAGTAGCCAAACAACAACCATAGTGGAATAACACAACAATATAATGATTCAACTAAATTTTCATTAACATGCCCGGTTGTAAGGCCTTCCAGGTTAGGGCCGAATACAATCAAAGTATTTCTGCAACCTCTCAACTAGTCCAGCTCTGAAACAAATCAGCAACTGATGGAAACCCTAAGGCAGATTTGAACTTGAGCTTGCAAGCCTCCAAGCAATCTCCTTGTCTCCAAGCAAACCACCACTAGCTCTACTATTACAACTATCAGATGACAATCTAATCTTCAAGATCTCGCAGGATCCAAGTTTATCAGATCTACTTCCCAATCTTAATCCACTTCAATCTGACTCCCTAACCATCTACCCAAACACATCTTAAATACATTTCCTCAACCACAAGTCGGCTGGAAGAAACAATTAACTCCTAAGCCAAGTCGGCTTCTACTACAAACAAATATTAAATGCAACATCAATCGGCTCTCAAATAGCCTTACAATTATTTAATTCTCCATGTCGGCCTCTAGATCTACGTAGGAGAATACAACAAAAGCTACCAATAATAAATGCACCAAGTCGACCAACCAAATCTTAAAGAACTCCAGTCGGTAAACCAGAACTACCGAGCACCAAGGAAACAACCAAGCACCAATGAAACAACTGACCATGCCAAGCATCACCGAGCATAGGCATTGCCGAGTACAAGTTCCATCAAGCACAAGAGGTTTCATCGAGTTCCTTCAACGACCGAGCTCCCTTCAATAACCAAGACCATCGGTTAAAGCTGCAACCGAGTAACACAGAACCAAAATAACACACCACCATGCAAATTTGTCGAGTACCCTAGAATGCCCCTACATTAGACACCCCAGGTTTGAAAAGATGTTCTCATAGGCTGGAAGAACATCTTCTGGGATTCAGCACATAAACCTCGAACTAGTTCTTCACATACAAGCCCTTTAAGTCTTCACCTTGCATACTCTTCCACTTCTGCTTTCTCTATCTTTTCAAATCTTTCCTTGATAACAAACAGGTTTGTTCTCCATACTGATCATCCATCCTCTCAAGATCCGACAACTCAACTCGGCTACCAATACTCAGGCTTCTCCTACCAAGTGTTGCATCTAGCAAAGGCATTAGTAAACACATTCTTCACATAATCATACATAGCTTTGCAATCATTCTACCAAGGTCTACCGAGCAATATATGACAACTATTCATCTCCACAATATCACACAACACTAGATCCTTATACTGGCCAATTTGAAAATCAACAAAGCACTATTCCCTTACTTCCAGAGCATGAACATCTTGTAACCAGCCAATCCTATAAGGATAAGAATGCTTCATTCTCTTCAAACCAAGTTTCTAAACTAGATCCTCAGCAACAAGGTTATCAGTACTACCACTATCAACAATAACATCAAAAAGTTCACCTCCGGACTTGCACCAAATTCTGAACAAGTTACTCCTTTGACAAGGTTCCACCTTTGCACCCAGCAATGTTCTTCGAACTAGCAAGTTCTCAAATTCAGGTTCATTCTGAATATTCTCATTTACCACAGTATTCCTTTGATCACCAAACTTCTTCTATGTACACTCAAAAGATCGGTGTCCTTCTTCACCACAATTATAACAAGTACCTTTAAAGATAACCCTACCTCTCTTTTTCTTCAGTTCCCACAGGTTTCAGTTCATCTTCTGCAATCGGTTTGCCCCTCACCAAGTGATCAATCTTTTCCTTCCCTCGGGGATTACCATGTTGTTTCCTTTTCAGCTTACCAAGTTAATTATTATTGGTTGATTGATGAGAAAAACAGGACTGATCATAATAATATTCACATTTTTTTTCTCCCACAAAATATTTGATGTGAAGAATCCATCGCACAAATCTTTGTCACTTCCACATTCCTATCTTGTGCACATTATTAGTTCCTTCCATGGAACTATTACCAAGGATATAGCTTTAAACAGTGATTAATCAATACTCAAGCAACCAATCAGATTCAATCATTTTTAAATATTTGTTCTACCTTTGCTAGTTGTATCTCTTAAATTGCATATTTTTTAGGCAATTATTGTTGATGGCTTTATCTAGCGCTTTTTGATTGGGCTTTCAATCGGCTCCATAGGTTGTCAGAGGTTCTGCAGATGTTTCAAGGCAACAGAAGGCACAAATATTAAGGTGTGGGATTATTGAGACAGGAACCTTGCAAATGGTTGGAAGGTTCCTATAAATATTACAAGGTAGAATGTGCAGAAACCTATATAGCAAATCCATGGTTTGGACAGTTGCCGATTATGGTTTAACTGTGTTGAGAAGTTGGCATATTAGCAGTTTCTGCATGCACGCAGAGGAGACATGGATGGTGTTGCTAGAAATTTGAGCATTCTTTGTGAGAAGCCAGGTTTCTTAATTGTATTTTGTTACTTAAAGAGACTTGCATCTAAAACTTATTTGTTAGACCCGTGCCTTTTTTCAGCTTCATCTGACATATACATTCTTCTTTCAGGAAATAAAAGGTTGGCTTTCTTCATCTCTACTGTTGCATAGATGCCATCTTGCAATAAGGCTCAATTTGTCTTGTGGGACTATTTCTCAATTCAGCTTTTGTAATCCTTTGTGCATCCCTCATATTTATTGGCTCACTGCAGATAGGGTGCTTGATACGGACAAAATAAAATTGATGAATTTGCTACTACTGGGAATTGTTTATTTGTATGCGCTCCTTTTTGTCCCTCCATGGTAAGTTGTACCTTTTATCCAATATCTGCTTCAACTTCAATGCTTCAAATGATTTTACATGCTTTATATTCTATTGATTACAGATAAAGGGGTGTTGGAGGCGGCCTTGTTGCTAAGGATGCCTTCGGAAACTATATCAATTATTCTGCAAATTGCAATAACATAATAAAACATTGCCAATGAACTGCAAACTATATGAACTACAACCATTTAATAACTACGGTGCCTTCTATGGGAGGGTTCTGCGCATACCACAGAAACAAAAGTTTGATGTTTAACTTTTTGACAAGCCTAAATCTCCAAGGGTAGAGGAATTTTGTCAAATGTTGTAGTTGCAACTGCCCTGGTGTACATCTATGCAAAATATGGAAGTAGACAAGGCAGTTGAACTGTTTGACACAATGCCTCAAAGAAATGTGGTCATATGAAATGCCATGACTGCAGGATATGCTCAAAATGGATTTGTTGAAAAGGTGTAAGCCAGACTTGACATCATTTATCAGCATCTTTCCTGTATGTGCCAAAATGGGAGCTATGGAATATGGTATAGACATCCATCAAAGCATGAAAGATGGAGAAATTTTGTCAAATCTTGTTGTTGCAACTGCCTTGGTAGACATGTATGGAAAATGTCAAAGAAGAGACATAGCTCATGAAATGTTTAATAGAATGCCTCAAAAAGATGTTATTATTTGGACTGCAATGATAGCAGGCTCTCAGCAACTGGGGATTGCAGTATGCAAAACATGATAGAAACTTCCTTAGACACAATCTCAATAAATAACAAAAACTGAATGTCTACAAGAAACTGCAATCAAAAGTCACTGAGAAGTGCATTAATGCAGATTGCCTGCACAATATCAAAATTGAATGTCTACATGAAACTATACCCCATAGTCACCTAGATGTACACAAATACAGCATGCCTAAACAATAACATCACTTTGAATCATGGTACAATAAGAAATCAGCAAAGGCGTAGTTATGTTTCATTAATAAAATAATTAAAGTCACCAGAAGATGTGTATAGAAGGATGTCATGGGAAGGTCATTTTGAATCAGGGTACAAGGAAATGAGTAAAGGTATGGTTGTTTGATATAAAAATTATTGTCACCAGAAGATGTAAATTGGAGGATCTGGGTAGTGGGACAAAAGACAGAGCCCCCATCATTGTATCAAAGTCTCCTAGTTTGTCTATGTTATCCTCACACTTTTGGTCTTCAATCTTCTATAAATCTAAGCCATTTTATATTCTCAAAATTGAGAAACACTACTAGCACAACAGTGCTCATTCAGAAAATCATAAAATTTTTACTCAATAATCACAATTTCCTATAACCTCTAGAAAAAGGTGAAACTGAATTTGTCTCTAACAAATGGCCTAGCATCTCCACTGATAGAGGTTCCTCGATATGCTCTCGTATCACATTTAATAACCAAATCCCAAGTTATCCCTTTAGGACTCATCATCACGGTGAAAACGCTTCAACCTTAGATGCTTTCAGAATGAAAAACAATCACAGTGCATTGATTTGTCATCAGGGTGAACAAAAACAATCATTGTTCATTGACCATGAATAAAGAATTAAATGCTAATGGGTTAATCATACACCCATCTGGGTCTGAGTGTTGGTATTTTAAAGAACATGTTCTTAAAACCTTAGATTGTTAACCTTTGGCAAGAAACTTTTTACTAGTTAATCCATCTTACAATATTTTGATTAGTAATGTAAACAGTGAAAAGCTCCTCTTTCAAAACATAATCTTTTGTAGATCACATTTTCTACATTTCTTCTAAACCATTCCTTCTTGGAATAGTAAAAGTTGAGTTTCCACTGGGCTAACAACAATCCTGAGATGCTAGGAACAAGATGTATCATTTTTAATTGTAATGGATTTCTAACTAGAGAAACATCTATCAAACCTTTGATACAATGAAATAATGAAGCGAAACTATTGGAAGTGGTAGAATGCCTAAGTTTGACACTTAGATGTGGGACAGGCAAGTTAATGGTCACACAAGATTCACAAATAAACATTGGAGCATTAGACAAAGGAAAATTAGACAAAGTTTCCTTCCAGATGAGAACATGAATAATATTTTTTTCTTGTAAAATTTTCAAACCATGAATAATATTTTTCTTGTAAAAGTTTACCCAACAATTCAGAAATATATCCCTTGCTCTTTGTTTCATAGAGGGAAATTTTCTAGCAGACATGACAACAAATACAGTGGGGCCAACCAAATTCAATGGTGGTAAATAATATCATCCATGCACTGTCTAAGACTCTAGACCAAATATTCTTCTTGAAAATTCCTCTTGCACAATGAAATTGTTTTGGGGAATAAAAATAAATCAAGCCACACCTTGAATCAATTGTTCAGATGTTTTTTATGAACCCACAAAGTTGTATATATGCAGGTGGCAAAGAAGCCAACTGTGTTGAAGATATCATCCATGAAGGACAAACACTCACATATACATTTGGCATGTCATTGTTGAAATAGCCCGGTCAAATCTAACATTATGTAAAAAATCAAAACTACAAAATTGTTCTTCCATTCTAGTAGGAACTTTGTTGCACTGCAACACTTGTTACTAAGGTCTACATCACACTTTAATTTTGTAGTAATGTTTTGTAAATGGTATATTTGAACTTAGATTAGTTGGGCTGCAACTTTTCAAATTAAAAAAGCATTTAACTTGCATCATAAGAACTTTCATGGCTAGCTGTCGGTAGTTTGAGATAGACATGCTTGGAAAAAAGCAATAGAGAGATTAGAAAACTAGGCTTGTCACGATGACCAATTTGGGATTAGTGATGATCAACATGGAAATTTTTATAGTTAAAAAACCAATTTAATTCGGGTTAGCTTTGGAGAAGCGTCCTTTTCCATGTCACTTCTTGTGACATGGATTCCTTAAACCAGGCCCATTACGTGGTATCAGCTTTTTGTTCACACCAAGATAGACTAGCTTTTGTTTTCCTCAAGGATCTCAATGTTTTGAGTAGCAAAGACTTCAAATTCGTATTTTGGTATCCATATGTATGGCATTCATTGTATTATCTCCATCTACTTGATTCATTCATGTGTTTAATAGTACTAGTTGGGTTTTCGGCCTAGGTTAAGCATTGAGCTGCTTAATCCAAGCGGTTTCGTGATACAGACAATCAAGAAGAATAGGCGGAACTTGGGGTTGGTAGCCCAGATTTGGATGTCCAACACTGTTTTCAAAGCAGTCGTACAAAGGTTTAGGGTCTGATTTGGCATTGAAGGATACATGAAGTTTTGGGTGTAGGTCTGACCAAATACACATGTTTGGTAATATACAGAGTTCCCTGACTCGGACTCGCCCATGACTCGGCAGGGTCGAGTCGACTCGTGACTTGCCGATGACTCAGCTATGACTCAGCAAAAAAAAAAGAGATTTTTTACAATTTAAAACTTGTTTCAGGCACAGAATATGTATTTGTATTTTGTAATGAATATATGGTATTTGTAATGAATATGTTTGATTGAGAAATAAACAAGGGTTTTCTGAGATCAATCCATAGTAATGAATATGTTTGTTTCTAATGAAATAGTAACTTGTTATTGTTGTTGAATTAAAGCTCTTCCCATCAGATGAACCCTCTTGTTCTAGTCTTTATGCAGGCACATATTTAATAAATAATGGATCTATGTTTATGTTCTAAGTTGGTTAGCTATTGGTCCATAAATAAATTCTATGATGGTCTAAGTAATCACTACGATAGTAAGAAACTTCTGATGGTGTCAAAAGCATGTACACTTAAGTAGTCTAAGCAAGTATATTGATTGAAGAATCATTTTGGAAAATTGTCTACAAGCCAACAAACGATATAGATCATATATATTTCTTTACATTTATAACAAAGTTGATATATCTGGTGAGTAGATTGATCTTCATTTTCCATTCGTAAGGCCATACTTTGCTATAAATTTCACAAAAAGTGAAATCCTTCTTGACAATCATCAATATTTTGCAATTTATGGTATTTGCAGCGCAAGTTATGGACCACAGACCTAGCGGGTCATGGCATGACCCGCTGACTCGGCAAGTCATGACCCATGACCCGGTCGGGTCATGAAAACTCAGGAGGGTTGGCTCGGCCCACGGGTTAGCATAACTCGCCTGACCCATGGCGAGTCAGGGAACTCTGGTAATATGAGATAAAAGAAACACATTCTATGCATTTCTTTGGGTCACCACCTAGAGTCATTTTGCAAAAATGTTGCAACTGCAACTAGTGTTCATCCACAAAAGTCAAAGAAAGAATCAAGAACTATAACTATAGCTATTGTATTGGGCATTATTGGTGGTATTGTGGGATTTTTCGCAGTGTGGGGACTTCTTTTATTAGTGTTACTTAGAAATGCAGAGTGCAAAAAACTAACAATGAAGCCGCCAAGAAGATTAGTGGCAAAAATGTTTCTACAGGCTTCTCCTTGGATCTGCTAGCTAATGCACATAAGCTCTATCTCTGTCGCTTTCCTTTACCTTTTACATCTTCTAAAGGAAATTTATGTAAGGAATACATATGTCCAATAAAACTTAGTTCATTTATTGTGTATATATGATATGTCATTTGGTTGCTTGGGTAATGGTTAGGACTTAATGAGAAATTTTCGTATCACAAAAGAGGGCAGGCATAGATCTTGTCATCATTTGAGTATGATATTTCCTTTGATTCCAAGAGTAGGATAACTTTCTTGAAATGCTTCAATTTCCCTTCCCACCATCATTTATCAATCTGAATAAAATGAGAGTTGACAAATTAGTTTTGAGTCAATGCTTGGAATTTTTAGTTTATCAACACCTCTCAATATGTACCTCTTTTGATTGGCAAGAAATAAAAAGTAGAACATTGCAATATTATCACATTACAAAACTCTAGTTATATTTGGAATAACAATAAGAAAGAATATTGTAGAATAGAGAAAATTATGTGGATTTCCTTTAACTAATTTTAATTTTTATGAAAGGATATATATCTCAAACAATGAGACTGGGTGCTCTGGGTCTCCCATAGTACCGACCCTTTTCTATAGAAGAGCTTGAAGAAATAACTCATAACTTCAGTCCCTCTTTTCTAATTGGTGAAGGTTCTCATGGAAAGGTATGACCTCTGTCAGTGGTGTGCCTTTGTTTTCAAATATACACAATCTTAATGGTTATAATCCATATTATCTAGAGTTATGAGCTTCTGGCAATGTGACTTATTGTCATCTCTATTTGGTTTTTTCCTTTTGAATTTTTGTAACTACGTTATAGAGCACTATTGATGATACCCTTTTCCATTCCTAAACTTTCATCAAGAGTTCCTTCAATAATATAACTTGCCTAATTTCTATGCCTACAATTTCCTGGCAAAATAGATTCTTACTGAAATTTGGGATGCATGGAAGTAACACTGGTCTACCACTCAAGTCAAATAAGATTGGATGGTTCAACACGAGGCAAACCCCATGTTATTCTCATGAAGAGTGACTTAGTGGAGTCTAAGAAAATTATCTAATTTGTGGACACTGTAAATTAGTAAAAAACTCAGCTGGTTTATATCTTCCTACCTAAATTGTGATATGCTATTGAGAATGTGCCATGAGGATAAGATGCAGAGGATGGATCCACCTTACATTTCCCACAGAGGGTGGAAGAGGACAAGTCTCAAAGAGGATCACCTTGCTTTCCCGTAGAGGGTGAAAACAAATTTTCCACCTTACATTGCCCGCAAAGGGTGGTCTTACCAAATTAATTACATTGCCATCTTGCATTGCCCGTAGACAATGGACTTCAATTACAACATCACCTTGCATTGCCCGCAAAGGGAGGTAATAGAGAAAATACATAAGTACATCTCCACCTTGCATTGCCCACAGAGGATGGTTTTACATTTCTTCTCTCAAAGAAGATTTAAGGTACAACTAATACAATATCCACCTTGCATTACCCGCAGAGGGTGGTAAATCCAAATACATAATCAAGATAATCAATAAAGCTAAGACTCCCTCTCATCAATAGTAGGTACCTTTACAAGTCCAAGCCTTTCACGGAAGTATTCAAACTTCACCCTATTAAGTGGCTTGGTAAGAATATCTACCACTTGCTCATCAGTGTTGATGTATTTCAACTGGATGGCACCTCTCTGCACCACATCTCAAATGAAGTGATAATGAATTTCCACATATTTTGATCTATCATGGAATACAGGATTGACAGACATCTTTATACAACTCTAATTATCACAATGAATAATGGTAGGATCCAATGGTTGTCCAAACAGCTCAGTAAGAATCTTACGAAGCCACACAGCTTCCCTTGAAGCAACACTTGCTACAATGTACTTAGCTTTAGTTGTACTCAAGGCAACTGAAGACTGCTTCCTGATGGCCCAAGAGATCATGGCAAATCCCAAACTGAAACATAAACCCGAAATGCCCTTCTTTCCAATGACATCACCTACCCAATCTAAATCACAAAATCCTTTCAAGGTAATCATGTTGGAAGAGTACTTCAGCCCATAGTCAACTATGCCACGTAGATATCTCAAGATTTGTTTAGCAGTAACAAGATGAACATGCTTAGGTTTGTTCATGAACTAGCTATGTGCATTAATAGCATAGCATATGTCCATTCTAGTGTTAACTAGATACATCAAAGACTCGATTAGCTGCCTATTTTTTGTGGCATCTGCAAAATCAGAATTTTTTGCACATGCACTCAACTTTTTCAGATTAGTCTCCATAGGTGTAGACATAGGTTTGCAATACAACATGTCAAATCTTTTCAAAATGTCTATAGTATATTTTTCTTGACTTAACATAATTTCATTAGACCCTTGCCAAACTTCTAAGCCAAGAAAATAATACATAAGTCCTAAATCTTTCATTTCAAATTCAGAAGCTAACTCCTTACAGCTAATGATTAGATCTTTATTTCCAGATAGAAATCAGTCATCAACATATAAGACCAAAATCAACATCTCATCATTAAGAACTTTGAAATAAAGGTTAGGATTGACATTATTCTTACAAAATCCTAAGCCTATCAAATACTTATCAATTCTTTCATACCATGCAAGAGGAGCTTGTTTCAAACTGTAGAGAGCTTTCTTCAACCTGCACACATGAGTTTCTTTCTTGTGGAACTCATATCTCTCAGGTTGCTCAATATAGACTTCTTCCTCAATGACACCATTGAGAAAAGCAGTCTTGATGTCCATTTGATGCAACTTCCAACCTTTAGCTACAGTAATGGCTATAATAGACCTGATAGAAGTGCATCTAGCTACAGGAGCAAAGGTTTCTTCATAATCTATACCTTCATTTTGATAAAAATCACGAGCTACAAATATAGCTTTAAATTTCTCAGTACTACCATCAACAGAATGCTTAATTTTAAATAACCATTTAGAGGATATAATAGACTTACCTTTGGGTTTAGGCACAATCTCCCATACATCATTCTTGATGATGAACTCATATTCTTCATCCATAGCATTCTTCCACTCAAACTGATCCATAGCTTCCTTTGCATTGGCGGGTTCACTCTCAGCAAGGTTGCACATTAAAGCCACATAGTTGGTGAAGGCTTGAGGCCTCCTACTTTCTCAAAAAGTGCCAGGAGGAGTAGCAAAATGTTAAACTTCTTGAATGGTGTTCCTCATCCAAAGTGGTCTTTTCTTGCTTACGGCGATGTTTGTAGGACCATCTGTGGGGACTAAAGGTTCATCATGACTAATCAAATTGGGAGGACCTGTAGACTCCCTCTAAAACTCAACATCCATCTCATGATTTTTGTTAGTAACATTTTTATCTTCAATCAAAGAAATTTTAGATTTTCTTAATACAATATTTTCTTCAAAAGTAACATCTCTACTTACCTCAATATACCTTTGAACTAGAATATAGATTCTAATTGCTTTGGAATTTTCACTATTACCAAGTATACCTTTCTTACTAGACGGTTCCAATTTGGTTTTTTCTCCTCGGGGATTTGGATGTAGACAGGACTTCCAAAGATCCTCAAATGGTTGATGTCGGGTTTCACTCCTATGAATTCTTCTTCTGGAGTCATCTTTTAAGATGCTATGAGGACACCTCTTTTGAATGTAAACAACAGTCCTAGCAGCTTCATCCCAAAGGAACAATTGCAGATTCTGATAATGGATCATAGCTTTGGCTGACTCAACAATGGTTTTGTTCTTCCTTTCAACAATTCTATTTTGCTGAGGGTTGTAGGGAACACATAACTCTTTCTTGATCCCTGCTTCTACACAAAAATCATGAAAGACACTTGAAGTGTACTCACCTCCATTTTCAGATCTAAGAATCTTAATTTGTTTACTAGAAAGATTTTCAACTAGAGATTTAAACTCTTTGAACCTAGTTAGAACTTTATCAGATTCTTTTGTCCTTAAGAAATAAATCCAAATCTTTCTAGAGAAATCATCTATGAAAGTTGCATATTATAAATAGCCACTAGAAGATGTAACTAACATCGGACCACATAAATCAGAACAGACAAGAGCAAGCTTTTCGCTAGATCTAGATTCACTTTTCTGAAATGAACTTTTAATATTTTTACCTATTGCATAACCTTTGCATACATCATCATGAACATGACTAAGTTTAGGCATACCTTTGACCATCTTTTCAAGAGTAGGAAGAGCACAGTAATGCAGATGACCAAGTCTACGATGCCATAGATCACTAGACTCGACTGAAGAGCTAATAAGAGCTTGAAATGGATGAGCTGAAAGCTTGTAGAGGCTTTCAAATCTTCTACCAATTACTCTAGCAAATTTGATGTTAGATTTCTTAGGCCAGGCTAAAATTCTACCTTCAAAAAATGCAATTTGATATCCCTTATCTTAGAAATAGAGATCAAATTTCTTTTAATTTTGGAAATGAATAAGATATCAAATAACTATAATGAAATACCAAAATCCAATTTGAGAGTTGTGTTACCAAAACCTCTTATGGAGTATTGAGCATCATCCCTAATGACCAGGTAAAGATTTGATTCCTTCTCAAGTCAAATCTGTAAGTTGATTCCTATAACCTGTTATATGTCTAGAAGCACCACTATCAATCAGCCAAGTGTCACTGTCAATAGGGATATTACTAAATAAAGCAAAAATGAAAAGAAAGTCTTCCTTGTTTTCCTTATCATCAACTTCATTGATGTGTGCTTCTTGATGATTTGGTTGAATCTTGCATTCCTTGGCGTAGTGACCAAATTTGTCACATTTGAAATAGCAAATGTGAGAAAGATCCTTCGGTCTCTTCCTTGCATCATTGTTGTCTTGAGATCTGAAATTGTTGTTCCTTTTGAAGTTGTTTTTCTTCTAATTTCCACCTTTTTTAAAGGATTGAGCTACAAGAACTTGGTTATCTAATGAAGAAGAAGAAATTTTAAATCCTCTAGCATTTAAACGAGATTCTTCTTGAATACAATTAGCTCTAAGATAATCAAAGGAAGGAAGAATACCTTTACCACTCAAACCTTGAATGAATGGTTCCCAAGAATGAGGTAGGCCATTGAGAGCTAGCATAATAAGGTCCTTGTCCACTACTTCTCTGTCCATAGCTTGAATCTGATCCCTTAATTCAGCGATCCTCATGAAAAATCTCATTACGGTTTCTCCCTTGTCCATCTTGATTTGAAGAAGTTGCCTTCTTAGGGTGAGTGCCTTTCTTAGATTGTTGATCTCATACATACCTGTTGTCCTCAATTTTGAGATCACAAAATTGTGGCAACCCTACACAATTTTCTTGTGAATTCGTAGGTGTATCCTCTATGATTTGAATGTTTTGGATAATCTGTTATAAAGACAATTCGTCATCCCTGAAATGCTCTTTATAACACACATTTCACACATTCTTTAAGTCCTTTTCTTTGTTTTTCTCTTTCTTGTTAGCAATTTTTAATCTTGATTTTCCCTTGAGTCGATAGCCCTTTGAAATACGCTCGTTTCAAGCTATCTTAGACATCAAACAAAGTTGTACAACTCAAGTTATGATGTAAAAGGTGGGGTTTTTCTGGCTGACTACATATTCTTTAAAAATCCTTAAAAGGTGGGTTTTTTAAGGTCAATTGCACAAGTTCGAATTATATTTAATATATTAAATGGATTTTAAAGTTCAATTTTGAATTTCAACTCATTTCGAGTTAATTTGGCTATAGTTTTTAATGATTTCGTGAAATTAGCTTAAAAATAATCTAATTTCATGTTACTTTATTAAACACTATAGTTATATATTAAATTAATTCAAAATTAAATACTTAAGTTCGAAAAGGTGTGGTTTTTATTATTCATTGCATATCATCAACATGCAAAACACTTTTTAAAACCCACATCTTGAAATTAAGTCTTTTACACATTAAATACGTTGTTTTTATGTGTAACTGCATATATATAACATGTAAAAGTGGCTTTTTCTAGGCCAAAAATATATTTTATAAGGATTTGCAGTTAAACCTCAAATGAACGTATTTAATCCTTTTATGAGTGTTATTTTTATATGTGATTGCATATTAAAAATAACGTATTTAAAAACTCTTCAAGTGGCTTTTTCCTCATGAAAGGCATGTTCTAATCAATATGTAAATGCATTTGAAAAGTGTGTTTTTAATGGAGAACTACTAAGGGTGTTGTTTTTAAACCCAAATACATATCTTTTTATGTATTTTTACATATGCAAACACCCTCTTAAATCAGCGTATTTAATAATTCTTCCTAGGCGTCGAATTTGAAGAGGATTGCATGTGTTTAAGACTCATGTAAACACATCCCAAAAGTGCTCTCAGCCTTCCCTAGCAATAATTATTCCTAGGTGTCAAATTTTGAAGGCATTACACAATGTGCAAAGACATTTCAAAACAACATTTTTAATAGGGCATCAAATTTGAGAGTGATTGCATATTTTCAACAAGTGCAAAGTCTTCTCAAAAATAGCGTTTTTAATATGCTCTTTTGGACGTCTTTTCTCCAACCATTTGCATATTGATTTTAAATGATTTTGCATTCACTCAAAGGCATTTCCAGCCCTACGCGTCGAATTTGAAAGAGATTGCACGTTTTCTTTACATGCAAAGGCATGATAAAATAACGTATTTAATCTGCCTTCTTGGATGCCTTTTCTCAAAACATTTGCACTTTGTTTGTTTATGTTTTTGCATTCAAACAATGCGTACTCAGCCTTGAAGCTTTGGGGCATTGAATTTGGGGAAGATTACATGCTTCTTTGCAAGTGTCTTTGCATTATCAAAGTGTGTTTTTCCCTCTTGGTTGCGTTTCCATTCTTGGAAGTCAATTTTTAGAGGCATTGCATATGCTATTTGAAATACAAGGCATGTGCATTTTGATAAAAATAGTTCACCTTTGATCATTCTCCTTCAAAACCATTTCATGGTAGAAGGATTTGAGAATCTCCAATCAATTTCTCAGCCCTAGAATTGATTTTGGTGAGTTATTTCTTTCTTTCATTGAATTATTTCTTCATTTTGATTGGAATTTATGCCCTAGACACCGTTTTTCTTCCTCATTGCATATACATTAGAAATACTCAAAATGGTTGCTATTTCTTTGCATTTTATTTCTCATTCCTTCCCACTTGGTTGTATATGCATGTTGACTATCCACAATTGAAGAAAAAATACTAGGAATGTGATCTATATATACTCTTTCAATCCAATCTTTCCTAAATCCGAAAATCTATTGGATTTATTTCAGATTTTGCTCAAGATTTTGAAAGATTTCATCTTGAGGATTGAGGTAATTTCTTTCTTAAGTCTTTTTCTTATTTTTCTTCCCAAGTTATTTAACTAACATGTAAACTTTTATTTTTTATTTACATGTGATTAAATTCATGTTTCTTCTATTTCTATCTTTTATTCTTAAGATGCATATGCAAGAATCTCATCTTGCTTGCATATGCAGTCGGGATTAAAAATTTCGTTCTATGGTGAAGAAGAGAACAAATCCAATGCAAATCCATACATGTATTATTCTCCAAAAAGTTCACTTGCATAAATTGCTGTCCCTACCACTGCCATATGACATTAAACTCATGATGGTGGTTAGTTCATACTCCATTATAAGAATAAATGATATCCATCCATTCACTTACCTTCTTATCTTTCATGATTCTCGTTGTCTCCATATGCAATTACCCACAAGAAACTCGTTCTTGAGTTCTCTTTGAGTTGAAACTAATTCATTTCACAAAAAATTAGTCACCTCCATACACCATTCATCATTTTTTTTTTTTAAAGTTTTATGATGGATCCTTCTCAAGAAGACGTTCTCACTTTATGGGGTTTTATGTAATGGCTGCTCAATCTCATAAAGTTGCTATGTTTGAAGGGATTATGCTTGCCAAAGAAAAAGAGAAGAAGAAGATGAAATACCAATATATCTCATATCATAATTTTGTCCTGCCTTCACAAGTTATTTCTTATTATGAAGAGGTTAAAGACATCGATATCTCACATATGAACTTTGAAGATTTCCTTCAAAAGGTTGATGTTGTGGTTACATAAGACATGGTTTCCATCAAACAGAGCAGCATTCATCTTTTTTCCACTTTTCCATTGGCTGCCCTTGAGCCAGAATTCATGCTTGCATGTGCGAGGAACTTTGATCTATCATCCAGGACCATCAAAGATAACATGGTAAGACTAATATTAGTCTTGATCTAGAGGCCATTAATAGAATCTTTCAAGTGCCACAGGTTCCTGTGGTTATTAATATTACCAAGCAGAAAGCTCTTGATAGGTGGAATGAAGACACTTCTTCTTGTACAAAGTTTACTAATGACAATTGGTTGCTCAGCAAAAGGCCTAATATTACAAGGTGGCCAAAGGGAATCTGTTGCATTGAATTCAAGGAGGAGATTAGTGACCTCATCACCTTATGCAATCGCCTTGCAGGGTTAAAGGCATCAAACACCTTTGAACCTTGGATGTACAAATACCTTTCTCTCATTGTCCGATCAAAGAAGAAGATATTCTAGGAAGAAATGATCAGTGATATGCTATGTGAGCAGCTGTCTCAAGTTGTCAACACTTGTACTTTTTATATGAACTCATACCTAGTGTACATCACTGCCTTACTTGGTTCTTTTTCTGGTTTATGTACCAAAGGAGACAGCTCATTAGTTCCTATATGGGAATATTTCCCTTAGCTTGTGTTGAAGATTAGTCGGTCTCATTACCGCAAGGTGCAAGATGCTTTCTATGAGCATTTTATGTGCTTATTTGATAAAAGTCTTCCAAAACAAGTGTGTATCTGATGAGGCATGGGTCAAGGTGAATGAGCATGTGTTAGCCCTAACTGGTTACTGAGAGGGGGGGGTGAATCAGTAAATACTATTTCTATTCTCTATTAAACCTTGTATATGTATTCTTGTAGTGTAAATAGAATATAATTAAACATACATAAACAGAAATAGAAATGCTCAGATCAACACAACATATGTACATGGAAACCCTTGGATAGAAGGAAAAAACCATGGTGAGACAGAGCTCACAACTTCACTACTGTAGTATTGAAGGTGCCTTGTTAAGAGCTTACAAAGCACTTGTAAGAGTGCTACCCAGTAAAGGGATTTGATAGAAGACCTGTTAAGATCTTGACCCTGTTAGGAGTCACCTTGCAAAAGGACTTTAAACACCAATTAAGATGCTACATGGTTAAGGGATTTATACAACGAACCTATTAGGGTTCACCCTGATAGATGGATTTGAATATGCTTCACAATATTAAAGCAATGATCTCTAATGACACAATCTGTCTGATTAGATCATACCTATTACCCTTTTTGTTCTGCTTGGTTTTTGAATCTCTCTACCTTTCACCTCATATGACCGTAGCTTCTCTTAGAAGATATCTCTCTCCTGCTCTATATATTCATCAACGCTTCTTTTGTGTCCTATGACCTATATTTATAAGAAATTAATCTTAATAATTGCTCAACTCATAGCACCGCCAAGCTGTAAACTCACCCATAAATCATGCAGCAAAAAGCTTTGCAAAATGATCTTGAGTTTACCTTGAAACATTCGCATAGAAATAAAACCAACTCCTATTAAAAAGCTAACTCCAGTTCTAATAGTGAACGCTCCGTATAATCCGGTTTTAACTGAAACAGCTCCACATAATCCGGTGCAGATTATCATGCAGATGACCGGTATAGATCTTATACCCGGTTGATCATACATCCCCTATTTGTTCTATAAGACTGGTTGTAGACACTCTATTTGGGCTCCCAGTAAATATACTCTATCAGGTCTATTGGTACCTATTAAAAACTATGAATGGTCTACCAGTTTACCGGTGGGATTGATGTTTGCCTTAAACTTATCCTATGACAACTCAAATGTGCTAACAATCTTCCCCTTTGGCATTGGTGGAAAAACATCTCACTTTCCATTCTCCATCATGAAGACTTCCCCTATGCTCTGTAGCTGAATCTACTCTGAATCCGACCTTCTCTTCCTGATCTTCTGTCTGTTCTCCATCTTCATCTTCTTCTCAATCTTCCCCTTTTTGCCTCCATAGGACAAAGGGTTTATATCTGTAATTTTGCAAAGATATCTTTG
This sequence comes from Chamaecyparis obtusa, assembly GCA_027943335.1. Taxonomy (NCBI): domain Eukaryota; kingdom Viridiplantae; phylum Streptophyta; class Pinopsida; order Cupressales; family Cupressaceae; genus Chamaecyparis; species Chamaecyparis obtusa. The sequence continues at coordinate 143,744 of BSBK01002033.1, forward strand.
TAAATGTTCTTTGCTGCTTGAAGAAAAGAATTCCACTGACCAGTGACATGTTCCACATTTTTCTATGTTGCTTACAACAAGACGATGATATTCTCCATGTCTTCTATAGTCTTGTAGTCCAGTTCCTTGATCAGGGTCTCGACCTTTGTTGCAGTCCGTTGCATAAGATCAAATGGTGGGGACAGAAATAATTGGAATCCAATGAGATCTTGGATTCACTTAGTTCTTTCTTCAGATGCCTTTCTCAGAATGAGTGCTAGGCTTGTCATTTCCCTAGTGAAATCTGTTGCAGATGTCTTCTTTTCATCAAATTGGGTAGAAAGAACTCTTATGTCCTCTAAAGTCTTAGATGACTTCTCTATGATGTCTTGAACAAAAATATTGAAATTTGAAGTCCTTGTCATTAGACTTCCTGCTTCCTGTAGTTGTTGCTGAAGCACCCTTGTGTTTGTAGATACTGTTACTTTGATCTCTTCAACCTGTTTATGGAGAATTTCTACTCTCTTCTCATAATGATTGATGGCAACTGTTTATGGATCGGTGACATCTTCTCCGATCGCTTGTGCTAGAATCTCCAGTTGATCAATTACAGGTTCTTCTTCATCAATATCTACATCTGGTACAAAATTGTACAGGATGTTCCTTACATTATTGAGTACCATGTCCTGCTTTCTCTTTGTGAGCTCCTTGAGCTATCTAGGTGACATCTTACTTATGTCAACCATAGTGTTGCTAACTTTGCTTTTCTTGGCTTCTAATTCAGTTGCAAAGGTTAGCTTCCTCTTAGATGAGGATGAGCTTGGAACATCTACCGGTTCCTTTCGACTCTTTTCTTGCTCCGATTACTCTTTGAGAGACTTTTCTTGTTTAGTGTTGATAGGTACTTCTTGTTCCTGTTCATTCTTCTTCTCTTGATTTTCTTCTCCTCCAAGTAGCACTTCTTCCTCTGGGTGGACTTCCTCTTCTGGATGTAATTTCTCTTCTGGTGGAACTACCTGTTTCGATGGTGGCTTTGCGCGCTGCTCCTCAGCTATATGAAGCTCACCTACAACAATTTATTCTTCACCTATTGTGGTGTCAATTATCATCTTGACCGATGACTCTCCTAGTACTTGTTGCTCTAGTAGAGCTTGTTCTCCCAGATTTACCTGTTCACTGTATATGAACTATTCCTTAGGAACTTCTTGTTCACTAGTTGTAGGTTCTTCACGAGCAGTGAATTGAACTGGTGGTTCCTGTACTGTCCTAGGTTATTCCTGTGGACATGTTTCCTTTAGAGCACTACAACATATTGTTACCAGAAATATAGTGTTTCTTGATAGACTTCCTTCTCATAACCATTTATTATCTTGGCAACCCTATTCCTAGTATCCAAATTCATTGATGCTTCCTTTATCAGAAGCTTAATAGTGTCTTTACTAATAATAGGTCTTACCTGTGACAATGTCTCCTTAGCAATTCTAGTGTTGGAGCCTAGACCAGTTCTCCTTTTAGTCATGAGTCTTGATTGAGTTTTAGGAGGAAATTTATGTAAGGCAACTCAGGTGCGGAAATAGCTTCCTACGCTAATCTCTATAGGAAAGTATTGTGCAAATTCTTTTAAATCCTTACAATTTCAAATTCGTTAACTACTTTAACAAAGATATTGCAACCACATACCATGCATACAGAAAAATAGAGAATGACACAACGATATACCCTGGGGAAACCTTTCAATAAAAACCCCAGCACTCCAAAACCTGCACAATGTATTGGTCAAAACTATTGCAGCTTACAATACACTTGCAATGCAAGCTCTTTCAGAAGATTTCAAAACCTTGAAGACAAATCACGATAGCATAAAATGTTCCAACAATACACTCGCATCACACCTCTTCACAACCCTAAAAAATGCTTATATCATGCGCTTCACTTTTTAGGGCTACTCCCAAAGATAACCGTGTTAGGGTTTTACCATTCTCCGAGATTGGGGAAGAGTGTACAGTACTCAAATTTATCAGTGGCCACATGTCTTCACCTATCATTGAATCTTCCTGACATAGCTCTTACGTGTCATAGGAATCCGTCATAACTGTTTTAGCCATGATCTCTTTACACACAATTCAAGATGCTAACACATCAACATTATTTGCAAGAAACACATTTTACAAAACAAATAATAAGAATAAGAATTATCCAAGGTTGAGACACCTTATTCCTAACAATTTAGACCTATAGTCTCTTGGACTTCTGTCGTAATCCAAGAAGGTTTCCAACATAGCCACTATTATCACTTGTTTATCTTCCTCTCCTAGCACACTAAACCATTTAGCCTCATTGGCTACTTCACCAAAATCCATGACTTCATCTACAATATCATTTACAGTCATTGTACAAGCCTTACCTTTTTCTAGAGATACGAATATGCTTGGTGGAGCCAGATCGCCACCTTTTTCATCGGTGATATCGACGATGACTGGTTCAATCAATATCTTTTCTTTGACTTTTGCTTCCGCTCCTAGAATTCTCTTTCCTTTACCAGTATCTTTGACCGGTGGCTCAGTGTTCTTCTGACGTTCTTCTTATGCCTGTTGTTGGTGCTAAAGAAGTTTGGTCCATGTAGCAACACCTTCTCCATGCACTTTGTCAACTTCACCAATCAGCAATTGACTTATCCTTTTTCTTATCAGGAAGTTTTTCTTGTATAGTTCTACTTGATGAGTTGCCTCGTCTAGAGTTAGATGATTTTGAACCTCAAGTAGAGCCCTGACTCTTAGTTCCTTTTCCATTGAAGCTTTCCATCTTGCTTCAAGAATCTCTTGAAGATCGTTAGGTACAATCTTATGAAGTTCTATAGGAGAGAGGTTGAATTTGTGAATACAATGAACTACTGCTTCTATTTTTCTCCTATCTTCTTCATTTGCCAATTGATATCTTCTGCTGACTGATCCAATTCCACCAGATTCTTTTAACCCTGTCACAAATTCATCAATTATGGGAATCCTTCCTCTTGATGCATCCTACTTCACCGATTTAGCAGATTTTCTTCTACGAATAAGAGGAGTTGTATCTTCAATTTTTTTTTCCTCCTGTTCTTCCCCTTGAGTGTTGGACATCGGTTGTGCTCTCTTCCGCTAAGCTTTGGGTAGATCTGCTACCGGTTTCTTCTTTGGTGTGGGAGACCTCTTCACATATACCTTCTTCGATTCTTTTACTGAAGACTTCTTCAAATTTTCCATTATCTCCTCATATGTTCTAAACCGGTAGGCAAACAAATCCAGATCACTCTGTTGTAAGGCATCTGCATATGCCTTGGTTGTCTTTGCCAATATCTCATATCCAAATTCTAGTGCATACTCAGTTTTGGGCTCCACAACCTGAATGATGCAGTGATCAGTGGAGATGAGGAAACACACCTCATCTTTGTAAGATTCAATGATTGTTGAGGGAATCCTTTCCCTGGCATGCATCCTTAGTTGGAATGCCTCAAAATAGTCATTCATTATTTTACTAAACTTGTTTCCTAGTTTATTGGCCATGTCACTGATCTATATCATCCCTGGTTTATTGGTTTCCCATATTACCTTTCCTATTCCTAGAAATTAATTCTAATGGTAGAAGAATAGACATACTAGTAGGGTTCCGTATTTCAGGAACTTATTAACAATGTTGAGCTTCTTTAGATTTTCAAAGATTTGTCCTCGAAGCATGGCACAAAGGTCATATTGCGCATTGTTGTGCATAATCCAGTGAGTGGCATGAATGGCTCCTCCCAGCACACTATTCAAGTTGCTTGATTGATAGATTTTATAACCTATCACTACAGATGTGAACCGAACTCCTTCATCTTCAATATCGTTGATGGTCATTAGCTGACTATCAGATTTTGATTTTGTCAATTTCGCAACAACGACATTGGAGATGGTTTTGAGGGTGAGGGCTTCCCATTTTTTTATGTACCCAATCACTTTGTGTAGGTCCTCCTTGGTGATTTGAGTACATGTGCCTTTCGCAAGCCACAGACTAGGTTCATGCACGCGACTGAGAACTAGTCGTATCCAATCCAGTTGAAACACGGTGGGATAGCAGACTCCATTTATCAAGCCTGATGATACCAACTTCACGTACTTATCCTAAAGCTTTCCATCAATGTACAACAAGAGGTACTCTCTTTGGATGAAGGTTTCACCCAGTTCTTCTTGCTTAGCATGAATAAAGGTTGTGACGCCTTCAATCATTAGAACTCTATTTGACACAGTCGACAGTGCACCAGACATATCATTCTCCCTATTTTGTTCTACCATAATATCGTAAATAGGTCGGTCAACAAGATTCTCTTTGATCAGTTTGATAACAGAAGATGATGATGCCATTGCTATCGATTGGTTTACTTAGAAAATCACTTGATCGTCCTTAAGAAAATGACTCAATAGTAATCTTGAATCAAAGCATGAGAAAATTACTTAGGCATAAGAAATCATAAATCACAAATCCCAAAGTGATATGAGTAATCCTCTTTCCTTTATATAGATTTAGGGCCTAATGGTTATTACCAAATGGTAACTATTGGTTAACGGCTACAACATTAATTACCTTACCTAATCTTTCTTTCCTTTTTCAAACCAGTTATCAAGCTTTTTACCTGTTTGATCAAACCTCGATTGAGATGACATGATTTACCTATCCGGTTCATATGATAGACCGGTATCTTTTTCTAGTTATACTTACTAACTGAGTGAGTTATTGCTCACCAGTCCTACTAGGAACAGTAGGCGAGCTACCGGTTCCCTTTAAGCCTTTTAGGCTCAGTTTGTTGAAGAGATGTCACCGTCAATAGACGATGATCTTCCCTCTATCTTCTCCTTAGCAAATCTCTTTGATTCCTTCTTGAACCAAATCTACTTGACTTCTTTCTCGATCCCTTTTCCCTTGTTGTCTTTTTGATTGGGAGACAAGGTCTTTTTCACTAGTTTGACTGATCCTCTTCTTTTGTTCACTGGTTGGTTCCTACAATCTTTGGCCAGATGTCCAACTTTGTTGCAGGTGTAACAGACTATCCCGATTGCCTTCCATGGATTTACCCTTCCTTTATTGGGTGAATGACACCAGGAGTCATTATGGCTATGCAAGCCACAATTGGCACAATTGATTGTGCTCTGGTTCTCATTCCTCTTAGGCAATATCGGTCTTGGTGGGGATTTGAATGCCATTGTTTTGGATCTGCATTCATCAGCCTTGTGTCCAAACTTGTTGCATGCATAGCAATAGCCTTTGAAGCTTCCCCTACTTCCATTGGACACACTTGTGTGGTGAGACCAGCATTTAGTGGTCTCGTGGCCATACTTGTAACAGTTTTTACAGTAACTATTAGTTGGCTTAATTGGTACATTTCTGCAGTCACTTGTTCTATGTCCCGGTTTGCCACAGTGATTGCAAGAAGTATTGAAGGACTTTTTACCTTTTTTTCTACTGGTTCCTTCTTTTCTTTCTTTCTTTTCTTGGCTCCAGATGACTCACCGATTTCTTTCATGTTTTGACCAGTGAACCCAAGTCATGTGGGATCTTTGTGCTTTCTTTGAATTTTTAGTTGCTCATCAAGTTTTACTGAGCTTTCATTGTATCTTCTGAGGATTTCATTCCTTTCTTCGAGTGTTTTCATTTGTTCCTTTAGTTGATACAACTCAATTGCCAGCCTCTTGCATGCATCATCTTTATCATGCCAATTCTTTTGCATGTTGGCATTTTCTTGAGTGACTATTTGCATGTCTTCTTGAAGTTGCAGAATGACAAGATCACTTTCTCTTACAACTTCTGTCAGATTTCTTTCTCTCTCAGAGGCTGTTAGTGATTTCACTGCAATGTTTCTTTCATCTTCAGCTTTCCTCTTTTTCTTAATTAATTCAGTCATTCTTAGGGCATTATCTTCCTACTCCATTTTCAGGTTGGAGATCTGATCTGTTAGGATCTGATTCTTCTCCATAAGCTCAGAGACTGCCTCCTCAACTTCATCTAATCCACTTTTCCCAGAGAGTTCCTCAATCATTTCATTACTCTCACTCAACTACAGAGTCAGCTCCTTTCTTTTTGCAAGGGATCTTCTTAGCCTATTCTCAAGAGAGGCAATGATGTCATTGGCTTGCTCAAGTTGCTTCTGATACCTATAGCCCTCCATGATCTTTTACTCAAGCGGTTAAGCTTAATATCTTTGAGAACTAGGGCACTGATACCAATTGTTAGCCCTAACCAGTTACTAAGAGGGGGGGTGAATCAGTAAATACTATTTCTATTCTCTATTAAACCTTGTATATGTATTCTTGTAGTGTAAACAGAATATAATCAAACATACATAAATAGAAATATAAATGCTCAGATCAACACAACATATGTACATGAAAACCCTCGGTTAGAAGGAAAAAACCATGGTGAGACAGAGCTCACAACTTCACTATTGCAGTATTGAAGGTGCCCTATTAAGAGCTTACAAAGCACTTGTAAGAGTGCTACCCGATAAAGGGATTTGATAGAAGACATGTTAAGATCTTGACCCTGTTAGGAGTCGCCTTGCAAAAGGACTTTAAACATCAATTAAGATGCTACCCGGTTAAGGGATTTATTCAACAAACCTATTAGGGTTCACCATGATAGATGGATTTGAATATGCTTCACAATATTAAAGCAATGATCTCTAATGACACAATCTGTTTGATTAGATCATACCTATTACCCTTTTTGTTCTGCTTAGCTATTGAATCTCTCTGCCTTTCACCTCTTGTGACTATAGCTTCTCTCAAAAGATATCTCTCTCCTACTCTGTATATTCAACAACACTTCTTTTGTGTCCTATGACTTGTATTTATAAGAAATTAACCTTAATAAATGCTCAACTCATAGCACTGCCAAGCTGTAAACTCACCCATAAATCATGCAACAAAAAGCTTTGCAAAATGATCTTGAGTTTACCTTGAAACATCCACGTAGAAATAAAACTAACTATTGTTAAAAAGCTAACTCTAGTTCTAAGAGTGAACGCTCCGTATAATTAGATTTTAACTGAAACAACTCTGCATAATCTAGTGCGGATTATCATGCAGATGACCGGTATAGATCTTATACCTAGTTGATCATACATCCCCTATTTGTTCTATAAGACTGGTTGTAGACACTCTGTTTGGGCTATTGGTACATATACTCTATCAGGGCTATCGATGCCTATTAAGAACTATGAATGGTCTACTAGTTTACTGATGGGATTGATGTTTTCCTTAAACTTATCTAATGACAACTCAAATGTGCCAACAGTATGGCTGCCTAATTCTCCAGTTTCCTAATTAAACTCACATGTAGGTGGGCTACTTCAAAGGTAAACCTCATACACTCAAGGTATCCAAGAGATAAGATCATTCTCGTGGAGTTGGCTAGGAAACTCATGGCTGTCCAGATGCATCAAAACACATTACATAGGCCAGGTATGGGGATTTCCTCACGAAATCTACTAAAGATCAGGGGATACTCCATAGATACAGTGCCAAAAGCCAAGAACATGGAGTATGAGCTTCAGAGGATCACTTTGAAGAAATTCATGGCTCGGAGTCATTTTGATTAGTGAGGGCTTAATGATAAGATGAGGAGGCAGTTTGTGCATGTGTATTGACTAGAAGTCATATGGATTGATCTTCGCACTGAGGCAGATAAAAGGCGGATGGATTACTGTCACCTAACTACTAAATAGATTATTGACTTCAACCTTGCAGACATTCCTCTTGGGGTTGAAGATGATGGTGACATTCTTGATCCTGATTACACTCACAATCATGTTGAGAGTTTGCCTATTTTTTCTCCATCTTGGTCAGATAAAGAGAGTGTTTTTGTATGGGACCATTTTCAATCCATTCTTGCAAATACCAACATTTGGCTGAAAAGAAGGGTTTTGAAAAGTATCAAAATAAGATCAGGAAAAGATTTTGATCATGCTGGCCCGGTTGGTAAGAGATTAGAGATTAAAGGGAGAACTAAAGATGGTGCATCCTCTTCAGCAGCTGATCCTATCATTCCTATCATGTCTACCATTCCTAAGCTTACTATCAAGGGAGGTATGGAAGTTGGAAGAGTTGTTGAGGTTAAAAGCATAGAATCTAAGAAGGTTCAAGTGGTATCCAGTGATGATGAGATGTCTGATTCACCTAAGGTATCTTCACCTGATGTACCTCCTCATGTGGATACTTTAGTTACCACAGTGATTCCTGATTTTGCACCTGTGTCAGATGAGTCTCCTAATTCACCTTTGGCTACAGCTGTAGATGTATTTTCTACAGAGCAGATTCCTCCTATGGACTCAGTCATGGTGACACCTACCTTGCCTATTTCATCAGCTGCTCCTATTGTTATATCTGAGGACTCTTACCACAACTTTGAGAGTGTGTTTGATGCATACTCCATGACTATTCCCTCTATGGACATCTCTTCCATGACAGTGCTTGATACCGCTTTAGGGCAGTTGGAGCAATTCATGTTTGAGGTTACTCATAGCATCCCTACTCCTATGGAAATCTTAACAAAGGCTCCGCCTCTTGTGGCTATAGTTGCACAAGAGGATCCAGTTACCACTCTAGCCATTACATCTGCAGCAACAACATCTTTTTCATTTTCTTTTCCTTCTTGGCTAAGTGCCATAACTCAAAAAAGAAATAAGAAAGAGATTCCATTGGAGGGTTTTGATCTCAAACAAGTTTCCAAGCCAAAAGCTCCAAAGAACAAGAAGGCCAAAAAGTGTCAAGGATCATGGTGGAAGATAGTGCCAAGTATACTAAAATTGCTAAGCCTTTGATTGATAGACCTACAGAAGAGGGGCAGCTCTCTGATTATAAATTCACAAGGGTAGAGCTTGGTAAGTAGACACGTTTGAGTTGTCAACAAGATGCTTAGGATGTTGTTGCACAACTCATGCAGAGGAATGATAAACTATGGGAGAAAAAAAAAATGCTAAAAGAAGAAAATGCACGCCTCCTTGAAACTAATGGAATGATGAACAATTCTCAAAATGTTGCTCCTATTTCAGTATTAGGCCCTGAGGGTTATGAGAAGTGTCAAAAGAAGGCAAAAGCAATTGATGATTGGTGTGAACAAATAGAAACGCAAGGAATGCACGTGATTGAGGACTCATACAAGGTCTTGAGGCATATACACATGACTGTCAATGAAATAAGGGAACTTATTTCATCCTTTCATTAGTAGATGAAAGTTCTGAATGAAGATTTAAATGTCTGGAGGACCATGCAGGAGTTCAATCTCAGAAAGTTGTGTCAGTTTGAAATCATTTCTTCTGTTGACACATATTTTGAGTTTCTTGATTTAATGATCAATAAGGAAAGAGTTTTTGAGTAAATTGGTCACAGATTTACAATCAGCATTGAACTCATGGAATGAAGAAGAATGTCAGATGACAAAAGAGTTCAATAAATTGTCTTGTGAAGTTTTCTCAGAAGATGATAAACTGATTGAAGGAGTTATGATGACAAGGTTTTCAAAAATGATTCGCCTTCACCTTGATTCAGATGATTTCAGTCTCACCATTCTTGACCAATTCATGGAATATAAAATGTCCTTGAATCAACTACAAAGTCAAGTAACCGGCTATACTAGGTCACATGTCTTACACAAGGTTACTGCAATTGCTCAACATATGGGTGCACCTAATCCAGCTATTATACATGAGTCTCCTCGCAAGTTCGAGGCTTATGTAAATACTCTCTGATGTTGATTCCTAAGTGTCTGGGATGCTTTTTTCTTTGTTTTATTAGCATATGTTTGACAGATTACACGTATTATATGTGATGATTGTAATTATAGGAAAACATAATCATGTATACCAGTATTATGTAATCATGTTGCAAGCGTTGTAACATTGAATAAATCAAAGTAGTTAATAGGTTGTTGAATAAATTAAAGTGGTTAAGGGTTTCCCCTTTTCTCTCCACTTTTCTCTCTCCTATTTTCCTATATAAAGGAGAGAGCTCATTGTAAATATTTTCATCTTTTGGTTTGAAGCAAGAAAGCTATACTCGAGGATTTGTGTGGTGAAAACTTTGTGTTTCATTGTACAAATTTTCAAAAGTGAATAAAAGTAACAGGATTTTCCAAACTCTGTGTTGCAAATCTTGTGATCGAATGATGTTTTCTTATGTTACATTGTTTAATCGTTCTTGAATTCATTTCATAGCTTAACTTGTGTAAATCATTGGAGGTTTAGTTTTCCTTTTGAGAGACTTTGAGCTATAGGAGGAGGACTGCTATAGTTAATAGTGGCTGTAAATATTGAGAGTTGAAGACTTTGAGCTTCAATTTTTTATATTTTTTTTTAATTTCAGAATCATTTGTGAGAGACTTTGAACCTCACTATTAATTCTTGTTATCTTCAAATAGGATTAATTGCAAGAGACTTTGGGCCCTCATTTTAATCCACCAAATATATTTATAACTGCTACCTTAGGAGTTGTTCTTACGTTAATTGTTAAGTCACCGGTATTATCATAGCAGTAGGTAATCCGTGTAGAATTAATAAGTTGTCTTTGCTTGTGGATATTTTCTTTAAAAAAGAGGAAAAGGTTGAAAGAATCACCCTTATTCAATTTCAGACAAAATCCTACTGAAGCCACCTATGGTAAGAAGGGAGCCTCCCCTATTGCTGAGAGGAGAGATTTATCTCATTATATCGTTTCCTAAAATTACAATTTTGTAAAGTGTAGTCTTAGTAGCTTACAAAAATTTTAGCCAACAATACCCTCAAGTTGTTTGAACATATCACGTGCTAAAGACATCCTGGAGATGATTAGGAAAAGATGGTCTTTAACGGAGTCAGTCAGAATTTTCTTTGCCTTCACTACATTCTTCTTGAATTGATTTAACTCATCTAGATCAGATGGTTTAGTAGGAGTTGGACCTTGCACGAATTGAAGTAGATCATTTTCCTCTAGACCAAGGAGCACTTGAACTTTCCATGATGTGAAATTTACAACTCCTTCCAATTTGTCCTCTACCTTGAGCCCTGTCACCAATTTGAAAATAGCAACAAAGAGAAAAAAAAATATAATGTATAATGGGTTAGATCTGATCACAATTAGTAAGAACTAGGCTTTGATACCATGTTCATTTTAGGTAATCAGATCTAAATTAAATCAAAACAGTAATTTAAACAAATCAGAATAGTAAGACACAAAAGACACAACATAATTTACCTTGGGAAACCTCTAGGAAGAAAAACCTAGTATTCAGATCAAATTAATTATTTCTTCTCAAATTGCCTCACAATAACATCGTAGTGGATTTGTTGAGGATCCCTGATCCACGAAGCAAATCAAATGTAGAAGATTGATTCAATGTGATAGTCCAAATTCAATCAGATCTCAGCCTTGTGTATGCATGCCCTGATGTGATTGATGCAACACGGTGTCTATGTGGCCTGATGTGTGCCTAGTTAAATCAGATCTTAGGTATATACTTGATGATGAGGTTCACTACTTACTTGCTCAGATTGCTTCATGGATACACTAATGATAAGAACCAGTAGCCTAGGACTTCAATCATGCCACCAAACACTTGTTGTTGTATGGAAATCGCAATGGACAATATGTGTCTGTTGTTGGAGCAGATCTGGAGCAGATTGTATCAAGGGAAATTTGCTTATGGAGTAGATAGATTTAGCTGGTTTGAAGTGAGTATCATTTCCAATATCTGAAGGCCTCATTTATATGAGGTAATAATAATTACAAGGTAAGGTCAACCTCCAAGGCCGACCTTGAATTAATAAATCTGGTGCCATTAAGTAACGTCTATAGACATTTAAACATTGTAAAGGGCCCCAGCCCTCAATCGATATTATTATTTAAATTTAAATTAAATATATAAATTAAAATATTAAGTTAAATATTAGCTAGAATCTGAATCTAGCTATTTAAAAATTAACAATTAGAGACTCAGACATTTTGTCTCTAGGACCAAGGAATTACACCTTATGTTACACAAGGCAAGGAAGGAAATTGTGTCATGTGTGGCAATTATGTCCAAGTGAGTTGACATAGTTACATGAATAGTTGGGAGGCTACATAAATACTGTATAATTAATTAGCTCACATGGAAAGCTTTAGCCACTCTATTCTTTGGCTAAAGGGCTGTAAATTTTGGTGCCAATGTTCTGTGTGTCCTGTATATATAACTAAATTTTTTGCATGAAAGATTTTGCCACAAAGAAATCTTTGTTTCCTTTTAATTCATAGAATAAGAAAAAGGATCACCTTACAGAATGTTGAAAATCTAGCTTCAGGACTTTCCTATTTACCGTATTTCTCCTTCAACTTATAGCAAATAAATTTTAATATGGATTACTATACCAAATCTTAGAAATAAATGTAATATAAATATTGTATAATATATAAACTGAATTAGCATAGAAAATCTTACAAAAAACTATGAAACAAACATTACAATGGAATAAATAGGACAACTGAAGGATAAAGTGTTTTGATGGCAGACTAGTGGCATGCTACAATTAATGTGTTTGTGTTAAAAATAGATATATGTGCACTGCTGATACATTTGAGTTATAAAGACATATATGTGATAAATTGATAATCAATCTTAAGAGAGAGAATGCTTTGTTTTCCTTATTGTGAAAATCATTCTTATGTCGATCGATAGAAAAACATTCTTAGAATGATGGTAATCAATCTTAAGAGAAAGAATGCTTTGTTTTCCTTATTGTGAAAATCATTCTTATGTCGATCGATAAAAAAAAATTCTTAGAACGATGGTACATGCCTTGACCTCCCTATTTTCAATAGATGCATTTTGGTCTATAAGTTGAGTAGATAGATTGCCACTTAAATCTCTAAATTGCATGCAAAGTTTCAACTTAGAGGCATTGCCACCTAGCGCTTAAGTCAGCTTCAAACACCACCTAGATTATACCTCTACTAGTTTATATGTTGGTTATTTTTAATTGTAGATAACTGAGAAAATATTAGTTTATACCTTCATTTGGGTCACTCCCACCATAGCTAGCTACTAGGGCACTTATGTCCTATATACTTGTCTATCATACCTAGACATATCCTTGGGTTCCATTGATCTAGACTTGCTTATGCATCTATGAATGATAGAGAAGTATGCATATAGTGTATACTTTTATATGAACATCACCCAAATCCCCAGGGGTACATCCCCATGAGCCCTGATAAATAATCTGTGTGTTTGTGTGTGCATGTGTTTATATATGTACAACAGTACATGTATATAGACTTGTATGAATGTATATGTACTTTGTTTGTATGTGTGTACTGATGTGCATTTGTATAGGGAGAGGAAGGAAGAGGCTTAAAAATTTATCTTCACATTCACATTCTATTTATATATAGAGGGAGAGATAGGGGCCTTCTGAAAAAGCTACATAACTTTACCTTTTTTTAATGCTAAGACATGTTCCACAAATTTTTCCATTATCAAATTTTATAATCTAACCACTGTTTATTGGATGAAAATGCAAGTCAATAAAGCTGCTTATCTGGCTTGAAATCACAAAAAAAAAGTTATTTGTCTCTTTGCTAATACAAGGACAAAGACCTGATTAATGTTTTTCTATATGGAAATGTTATTGTATTTCTTTTTCCATTTCAATTTTTTATATGAATCTGTTATTTTGTTTTATTGCAGACAATCCAGTACTTTTTCATGATTCCTTGGAAGTGGAAAAATGTTGATTGAAACAAATTTCTTCCATGATACAGACTGGAACCTTTATTTTATGGATACTTCTTCAAAAGGAATTGAGCACTCTGATAACACGCTAGTAACTACCAATCCAATAAATAGCTGCAAAACTGAACCAAACATGTCTTCTATTAGTAAACCTGTTGCAGATGATGATGCAACGACATTGGAAAATCAGAGTAATGGTGGTGGCTGTGGTATAACCAACTTGGAAACTTCCTCATATAGAAATTCCAAAGCCAATGACTAGCCTAACGATGATTGTGAATTCAACAAAGATAATGAATTTACTAAAGCTATAGTAAATGATAGTCAGGTGAGCTTGAAGCTGGAAAATGTGTCAGGTTTTGAAGCTCATACAACATTGCGTTGCCAAGACATTACAGAAGAATCAAATGTTTTTCCCCTTCTACCTCTTGGAAATCTGATTCTCCAAGCAATGTAATTGCTCCTTGTGGTGATATTGTGTCTGAAACAGAAACATGCATTTCTTGTTCACAACATGCTGGGAACATTGTCAGAGACATCTCTGTCTATGATGGGACAACTTCAAAAGACAAACTCTATATAGTTTTTGGTCATGTTGTTGTTACAGAGAAAATGCAAAACTTCAAAACTTCAGTTGAAAATGAAATGAATTGTCATGAGCATGTTTCTGAAACCACGTTAAAAATGATAGAAGTGAAGGATGAGAAAAACAATTCTGAAGGGCTAGGGGCAGCTGTTGTTGAAGGACTTGGAGAGGAAAGATGAACTCAATTACATCAAGATGATAAGCTTATCTTGGAGGAATCAATTTGGAATAACAAGAAGAGAGAATATTGTAGAATAGAGAAAATTATGTGGATTTCCTTTAACTAATTTTATTTTTTATGAAAGGATATATATCTCAAACAATAAGATTGGGTGCTCTGGGTCTCCCATAGTACTAACCCTTTGATATGGAAGAGCTTGAAGAAGCAACCCATAACTTCAGTTCCTCTTTTCTGATTGATGAAGGTTCTCATGGAAAGGTACAATCTCTCTCAGTGGCATGCCTTTGTTTCCAAATATACACAATCTTAATGGTTATAATCCATATTATCTAGAGTTATGAGCTTCTGGCAATGTGACTTATTGTCATCTCTATTTGGGTTTTTCCTTTTGAGTTTTTGTAACTAAGTTATAGAGCAATATTGAAGATACCCTTTGCCATTCCTAAACTTTCATCAAGAGTTCCTTCAAGAATATGACTTGCTTAATTTCTATGCCTGCAATTTCCTGGCAAAATATATTCTTACTGAAATTTGGGATGCATGGAAGTAACACTGGTCTACCACTCAAGTTAGATAAGACTAGATGGTTCAACATGAGGCTAACCCCATGTTATTCTCATGAAGAGTGACTTAGTGGAGTCTGAGACTTACTATTTTATCTTTCTATTTTATCTAATTTGTGGACATTATAATTTTTATTTTTTTTTTATGGGTAATAGGCCGAAGCCAAAATCAACATGGGGTTCAAGAAGACTTGAACCCAAGACCTCCTAAATCAGAGGCTCGCAACTTACCATTGCATTGTGGGGTGTTCCCAATAAAATTTTGGGTAATAGGCAAAAGCCAATAATGTTCTTTAACCCTTGGTTGTAAGCACTACAGGCAAGAAGCCCCACTATTTCACCAAGGGTCAAAGTCAACAACTCTCAATTAAGAACCACAGTAGAGAGTGACCCTGTGGAGACTTGAACCTTGGTTGTAGGCACTATAGGAAAGAAGCCCCACCATTTCACCAAAAGCATAAGCCTTGTGGACACTATAAATTAGTAAAGAACTCAGCTGGTTTATATCTTCCTACCTAAGTTATGATATGCTATTGAGAATGTGCCATGAGGGTAAGATGCAAGCCCAAACTGTCTCTTTAGTAGAAAAAGCATGGATCAATTTCAACCTCTGCTAGGTAGAACATTGACGTTTCTTAATGTAAGTAATGTCGAATGTCCAACCAGTCATGGGTAGTACATTTGGGTAGTACATTTGATGTAGTCTATCTAGAATAATGCAAGTTATGCCATACAAACTGCTTTGGAAATATGTTCCAATTCATTATGCCATGAATTGCTAATGCAAATTAGTGTTTGGGTGCTTTGTGGATCCCTTTGGCTTATAATTGTTTTTTTGATTGGTAAGTTGATGGTTCTATAAGGAACCTCACCTACTAAAGTAGATAAAAGCTATACCAGTTACAACAACCAAGTAAATCAGAACATCAAAAATTACCTCTAATAGCCACTAATAGCCACCAACTGAAAATAGAAAAACTTTTATATTGACAAGAGTAGAGCCAGATTGCCCACTAACAGACCCCATGAAAAGAACAAAACAAAGCTTTTCACCAAAATCTACAACTCCTTGGGATAACTATCTATACAAGCAAGCTACGAATGAAAACCAATGGCCTATTCATCTGTTATAAGCAAATGGCCCTAACTCACCACTAGTAGGTGTAGGATAATAGGATTCTTACAACCCCCAACATCGTCACCTGCACTTTCCTTGGCATCAAAACTTGCTACAACTTGAACCCTTGGCTTTGAAAAGGTGTGTTTCTTAGCTAATATTAAGCCATCTTTAGAGATAGCTTAAACAATATTAAGCCATCAAATGGAAATGTTCTTCTGGAGTCAATTGCATAGTATTTTCTAGCTCTAGATCCATAAATATCAAAGTCAGCGCTCTCTCGAAAAATTGATGAAAATCCCATTTGTCTTTCTAGCATAAACATCTTGTCTGTGGATAAAGATGCACTGGTTTTGGCATGCGGAAGAATTTTTCCTATCGTTTAGTATATGCGGTCCCTATTTAAATCTCTTCCTATAAAATAAAGGTCCAAAATCACTTAAAATATTGACAACGTGATCAAGCTATACGTTAAACCACTGTAATTAGCTCTAAAACTCAAACAAATGTTCCACCAAACTGATTTAAATTAAAAATAAACAATGAAGACTAAACAGTACTATTAATTTGCCTCATAAAACACTGCAACTCTTAATTAAGACCTAACAATGAAGCCAATAGACAACACATAGGGCTTAAAATTGAAAAACAAACAGTAACAAGATAATTAAAAAAACTTCAAAAGATATAAGTACCTGCGTATTTAAAAATGGCGTCATAGCTTCCTGTGCATGGGATAAGAAGGGCAAAGTGAAAATTGTACATCATTGCTATCATACCGCGAAGAATCGCTTGCACCATTTGCCGTTATGTCATAGGTAGCCTTCTCGTTACCAATATTACTGTCAAATTTTTCGTCATCTGCCATATTTGAGCTTGTAATTGAGTTGTCAATGGTGCTGCCGCTGCTCTCATAACGCGTCAAATTGTTATATGTTCTTTTGCGAAGGCCTTCTTTTAGCGGAATATCCTTCTTTTACAATTTCTTCCATTGTTTCTGATGATTGAGGTGCCATTGCAGCCCTCAAATCCATTAAAACTGCTCTTCCTCTCAGATTTTGTGTGTAGATATTTTCAAATGGAAATTTTTTTTCTAAAAGCAAAATGCCTTCCACCGCTTTAATCTTGCCGAGACTACATCATGCATCTCGCTTGGGCCATGCAGAGGGATAAACCATACAAGTGTTTTCTTACTTTCTCGCAATTCGACTGTTGTTGTTTGCTTTTTACAAGAAGTCAAACCACTTTCGAAAACACTGGAAGGGAGTTTTGCTTTTTACTCGCCAAATATGGTTTGATTACAATAAAAACTTTCTTGAATAGCGAGCCATTTTCTTTTTAATGTTGGTGTTTTTTATTATTATTGGAGGATTAGCATCTAAGGTAGCATAAGAGGATATTCCTTAAGACATAAAAATTAAGGGCCCATTTGGTTGGGGAATTGGAAAATGAATCAAATCATGGTTATCCATAGTCTGGTTATGCAAACCCTGGTTTTCATTTTTTGGGACTATTTGGTTGCCCTGGAAGATGGATTTGTAAATCCACATTCTTCGTTTGGTTGTCAAACTGAAAATAAGAATTGGAATTTGTGAAATTCTCATTCTCTGTTTGGTTGGACATTTTTGAATTGGGATTGGAATGCAGGTCTCCATATTCTCTGTTTGGTTCTGCACTTCGAATTAGAATTGGAGTTTGGGTGTCCATCTTCTTCGTTTGGTTGTTCATTTTGAACTGGAGTTGGAATATGACACCAAATTTTTTTAAATTAATTTATGATTAATCCATTTTGATTTATTTATTATATTTTATTGACCTTTGTTAATTATATTTATTATATTTATTTATATTTAATTATATTTATTATTATTTTGAATTATATTTATTATATTATGTTAATTTATTATATTTATACAAAAAACTTGTATGCTGTCAAATTGAAAATAGGAATTGGAATTTATGAAATTCTCATTCTCTGTTTGGTTGAACATTTTCAAATTGGGATTGGAATGCAGGTCTCCATATTCTCTATTTGGTTCTGCACTTTGAATTAGAATTGGAGTTTGGGTCTCCATCTTCTTCGTTTGGTTGTTCATTTTGAATTGGAGTTGGAATATGACACCGATTTTTTTTTTATTTTTTTTTTAAATTAATTTATGATTAGTCCGTTTTGATATATTTATTATATTTTATTGACCTATGTTAATTATATTTATTATATTTTGTTAATTTATTATATTTATTTCAATTTTAAATTTTAAAGTTAATTGAACTTGAATTTGTGTATTTAATCCATCATAAGAAATCAATACAATGACAGTAAGAAGATTGCATTGCTCAATAATATAAAAATTGTATTGCTTCATATAATCACATTGATTTTACATTGCGATTTGGAAAAAAAAATAGATATTTGGCTATGGCCGCAGAATCAAAACAAAAAGTAGTAGGATAACAATGTAGAGAAGACAACGTATCCACATCGCATCCGTAGTGACTCTCTGGAGAGCTTCCGCTCTTGCAATAACACACCTCAGAGCCTTGCAACACTTGCAATCATCGTACGCTGCAAGTCTAGATGCATGCGTTGCCGAAGACGTAGACTGAGGTGTGTCGCCATCATCCCACTGAAAGAAGCCACACCCACCACCGTCCTACAAATAAACCAATGTTAGTATCGTAAACTATCATTGTTGTCCAATGTGCAGATAAATATAACCAAATTTAATAACCTTTTTCTTGTTCACACATGTCCAAAATCGACGATCCAGGTTCCCCTGTGTTCGCGACCTCCTCATGACGGCACACACTCCACCGCCACACTCACAAAAAGGGTTGCCTGCCATAGCCATTACCACTACAACCAAAAAAATATTTACTGCTCACGACCATAATTAGAACAAATTGGAAAATTAGAAGAAACAACTAATTAGATTGTAGATTGGGAATAACAATATCCATAAATTGGTGGTGTGAAAACACACCGTTGTGTCAAAAATCTGCGTTCGATGCCCTCGTGTCCCTGATCCGATGACCAATTGTCAATCTTGCATATACATTTATTTATTTTTTTGATCGGTAAAAGGCCGAGGCCCTATAAAGATTTTTATTAATATAAATTAATTTTTACATGTGACCCCGCTCGCTGCAGGCGCTGGTAGGAAAGAGTGGGGTCGAGAAAACCTCTAGCCTTGCCTGGGACCACAGGTCCTGTACTTATACAAAAATTACATGGGCATACCCATGACTCAACAATTGTCGAGATTTGTTTATATACATCGTTCTCGCAGGCTTTCCCACGTCTCTAGTACAATCGTTAACTATGTAGAATTACAAACTTACAGTGGGCATACCCACTGCTCAAAAATATCGAGGTTTTAATGATACATCTATTACATTGCTATTTTTATTTATACAACTCTGTGTTACATACAATTGAGTTGGTATTATTGTCAGAATCTGTTCTAGAATCTTTGTTTACAAGGTGCTATAGTTGTCTGCTTGATAGTATCTTCCTGAAAACCACAGTAAAAACCTTCCATATCTTATAGTTAAAGGCTTTAAAAATAAGTAATATTGAGAAATGAAGAGCTCCAAAATAGTAATATTACCTTCTTTCATAGATGTATTATTAAGATACCTGTCTCGCTAATAGAGAAGTAAATTTAACATTCCCATTTATGCTTTGTAGTGCCAAAGATCTATTCCAACATTTTAGATTTCTATAGCCTAGGGAGATTGAACATAATAAACACAAACAAAAATCTACAACACAACACACAACTAGAAAAGATCACTAGAATGTCAAAGGCAATCATAAGGAAATGAGGGGAGACTAAATAAAAGGTGGAAGTGAGTTAAAAGGAGAGATCAAAATAGGAAGAAGCTAAATGCCAAGGATAAAAGACTATCACTAGGTATTAAAGAGAACTAACACATAATAAAAAGTTAAGGTAGAAGCTCGATTATACCACTTGGTATGCATCCCCATTTAATTTTAACTCTATATTATTATTCTACATACCATGTATAGGTTGAATAAGATTAATTAGTCGGTTACCAAATTTTCATGCAGACTATTATTGGTAATGTTTGGGTTTGATTTTATATTCTAGTCCATTATAAAAATTTCATTTGCACCTTGGTTTGCTAGCATATCTACCTCTACATTCCCTTCCCTATATGTATGTCTGATTTCAAATTTGGGGATACTTTCTAGAATTTGGTTTATTTCCTCTATTTTTGAATTAAGGACCTAGTTAGGTGTTTTCTTAGATCGAATTGCGTTGATAATAACTTGTGAGTCTCCTTCTATTATTACTTTAGGTAAGTTTAAGTTCTTACATATTCTTAAACCCTCTAATGCCACCTTGCATTTTGCCATATTATTTGTGGTGGGCTTAATAGGCATAGAAAATTTAGCAATGACCTCAGCCTTCCAATTTCTAATTAAGCCTCCAATACCTGCTACCCCAGGATTACCTCTAGAAGTGCCATCAAAGTTAAGTTTATACCAACCTACCTTAGGAGGAGACCATTTGCACGAGGCTCTATCTGCCTTTGTTTTTGGTCCCCCTTGCCATATAAAGGTGGGATATCTAATTTAGGCCACTTGGACCTGATTTTGTTGTCCCAGGATTTGAATGACTCCTCATAGCTCAGACAATCTCTAAGTTTACTATTAATAATCTCCACAATTGAGGTTTCTATTTTATTGGTGACTATTTCCCATGTTAATTTTTGATCCGTGAAGATTCTCCTATTACGTTCCTTCCATATTTCCCAAACTAAAATTGATGGGGAAATAGTCCAAATATCTTTGTATAAGTTGTCTTTGTATAGAGATGGCCAAGCTTTGAGTGAGCTTAATAGATCTAGTTGAAGAGCGGATTTCCACCCTAGACACTGATGTAACCAGTTCCAGCAATTTTGGGAAAAGGTATAGTTTAGAAGGATGTGGTTACCATCTTCCGATTGCTTTTCACACAAAGGGCATCTAGAAGGCCCCTCAAAGCCCAATTTATTGAATCTGTCAGCTGTCAGAATCTTATTTTGCATCGCTGCCCATAGAAACATTCCTGCTTTGGGAAGACAAGATTTATTCCAACAAAGGTTCAAAGGTATATCTATGTTATCCATGTTTTGATCCTAAATGATAGACTTGTATCCCTCCTTTACCGAGTAAATACCATTGTTTTCTCCAACCCAAATTAATCTATCTGATATGATTTTGTGAGCTATCTCTCTGTCTTTCAACACCGTTTCAAGCTTTTGTTTCTCCTGGCTATCCAGGTCTAAACCTTCTAAATCTATCCATTTAGAATCTTCTTCCTTGCAGAGATAATCCTTGATGTAAACACCTATAGAATTTTTACAGACTTCCATGGACTCTTGAGAAAAACCTAATTTGTTTAAGGGGGTGAGGCCTACCCAAGAGTCATCCCAAAATAGGGCTTGGTCGCCGGAGCCTACATCCCATGACAAATATTTATTGATGATCCCACGATAATCCTTTATGAAGTTCTAGATCTGTGATCCTTTTACATGCGTTTGTGTCCTGAATATGTTGATAGGGTCCGCGTCAGGGACGTATTTGTATAGTAAAATCAAAGCCCATTTACTACTAGATTCTTGATAGAGTCTCCAGATAAGTTTAGCTCCAAGAGCTTGGTTTTTCCATAATAAGTTTTTGATGCCCAGTCCCCCATTGTTGATTGGTTTGCATAAAGTATCCCATTTGATAAGGGCTACTTTTTTGTCTTCAGAAGGGCCTTGCCAGTAGAAATCTCTAAACATTTTATCTAATTTTTTTTTAACATTAATCAGAAGGGGAAAAATTGACATATGATACGTGGGTATAGCTGATAGGACTGACTTAATCATGGTAGTCCTACCAGCTTTTGTAAGCCATCTTCCTTTCCACGAGCTTTTATTGTCTTGTATTTTGGTGAGAACCTATTGCCAATGTTTGGAGGATAAAAGACCTTTATCTAGGTCTATACCCAGGTATTTGCAGGGGAATTTACCGACTTTATACCCCATTACTTTACAAATTTCCATTTCTATTTTCATAGGTGTATTGATAAAGAAATTTTTTGACTTTGAGGGATTCACCCATTGACCAGAGGCTTTCGCATACATATTAAGGATGACTTTAAAAGCTTTAGCTTCTTGACAGTTGGCTATGCCTGGTAAAATTGTGTCATCAGCGAACTGTTGGTGAGTTATATTTGGTATGTTCTCTGATGCCTTTAACCCTGTGATTTTTCCTTCCAATTATCTCTTTGTTATTGATCTCCCTAGTGCTTCTGCCATAATGACATAGAGGAAAGGGGATAGAGGGTCCCATTGCCTAATTCCTCTTGAGATATTAAAGAAACCTTCCGGGGTACCATTTACAAGTATCAAGATTTTAGGGGTAGAAATGCAGCTGAAAATAAGGTTAATCCATTGTTTGGAGAATCCAAAGGCTTCCAAACATTTATAAAGAAATCTCCAATCTACTTTGTCATATGCTTTCTGGATGTCTACCTTAATAAGCATACTAGGATCCTTAGTTAATTGAGCAGTGTGAATTATTTCTTGGGCAATGATTATCCGTTCAAGGATCGATCTATTTGCTACAAAACTCGTTTGTTCTTCCGAAATTATATTTGGGAGAAGAGTTTTAAGTCTGTTTGCTAGGCACTTTGATAGAATTTTATAGATAGTATTGCATAGAGATATTGGTTTGAAATCTCCTGGGTCCGAGAAATCATTTTTCTTTGGAATTAGAGAAAAAAAAGTGTTGTTAATTTCATTTAACAATGAGCCTGAGTTTCTAGTAGCTTCTACCGCTTGCCACACCTCCTCCCCAACAAAATGCCAACATTTTTGAAAAAAACCCGCTTGAAAGCCATCTGGGCCTGGGGCTTTATCCGGATGGAGTTGGAAAACCTCTGATTTAACCTCATCTAAGGATAGTTTACTATTAATCATCTTGTTGTCTACTTCCGTTATCATCTTTGGGATAGACTTCAACATTTCATTTTGTGCTTTGAGGTCAGTTCCTTCAGTGTTATTCAGAAGAGATTGATAAAATTGTGTTAGTACGACTGATATCTGGAGCGGGTCCTCAGTAGTATGACCCTCGTTATTTTTAATTTTGGATATTCTATTGATGCTTCTTTTGAAATTAGTGGTATTGTGAAATTTTTATGTGTTGTTGTCTCCTTCCTTAAGCCAGGACTCCCTCGACTTCTGTTTCTAGAAGATCTCTTCCTTAAGGAGGATAGTGTTGTATTTAGCCATGAACTCTTTTTCTTTGTGGTAGCTTTGTTCGTTCATACCATTTTCTATTACTATATTATTAAGGTCTGTGATATCTTGTTCTATCTGATGTTTTTCTTCAAATATATTGTTGAAATTCCTATTATTCCATTCTAAAGCTTTATTTTTAATATTTTTTAATTTTGATGTTAAGCAAAACATTCTAGAGCCTTTTACTGAGATTTGGTTCCACCATTCTTCCAGAAGGTTAGTAAATTCCGAGTTTTGGAACCACATAAACTCAAATTTAAAAGGATTTCTAATTGGTTTAGCAACCTTAGTAATCGAGAGTTTGACGGGGAAGTGGTCAGACCCTGCCTCAGGAAGGATTTCTGAATTTATTAAATGATTGGCACTTTCAGAGCTTGTCTTTATAAAAAACCTATCCAATTTTTCTGCAATATGACTGAAACCTGTTCTTCTATTGTTCCAAGTATATATACCATTGGTTGTATTGATGTTGATCAAATGGTTATTGGAAACCCATTTGTTAAAATCTTTTTGAGCCTGTGAAATATATTTTGATCCCCCAAATTTTTCTTTAGGATCTAGGATTGCGTTAAAGTCTCCTCCAATAATGTGAAAAACTTCTAAGTTATTTATCAAGAAGTGATGAATCTCTTGCCAGACTCTTCTCTTATCTTCATTAGGAATGGGCCCATAGACATTAATTAAATTAAATTTTAGATTGGATTTAAGACTTTTAATTTCTAAGCTCATCCAGTTTTCATTTTTAGATGCAAGTTGTGCTGAAATTTTCTTAGGGTCCCATAAGACTGCTATCCCTCCAAAGGATCCTATAGCAGAGGCTATTTCTGATTTCCATATTCCTAATTTATTGCTGAACTTAGTACTTTCTTCTTTGCTAAGTTTAGTCTCTTGTAGTAGAATTATTTCTGACTTGAAGTTATTTAGATATCTTTTCATCAATCTCTATTTGTTAGAGGCATTTAATCCCCTAACGTTCCAAGTAGTGACTTTCATTGCTCCTGGGGAAGGCTCTTCCCCTTCCCTGTGTACAAAATGTCAGTAATTTTCTTTTGGTTGCCTGTGTTACCTGCTATATTTCTAAGTTCTACAACTGATTTCCTTCCTCTTTTCTTTTTCATTTTATTAATATTTGGGGTTCTCAGACTTCCTCTATTCATTGCTATGCCAAACTGTCTGTCCTCATTTGTAATCCCAAAGAGGCCATCAATAGAGTCCTTTACAGATAATAAATTTACATTATTTTTAATGTTGATCTTGTTTTGCTGTTCAGAGGAGAGATGATCAAAGTCTGCATGTAGATGCAAGTCCTCCTTTTCAATAATTTCCTTGCCATATGTCTCGATTAAATCTTCTATACTACCTGATAGATCCAAATCCAGAGTATCCATCTCTATAGGGATTGAGGTGGTTGGTTCCTCCCCCATTTGATTTGTGTTATTGGCTGTCTCCTGATCAAGGACATTTTTATTGAAATTTTCTTTATTTGTATTTTCTGTTTGAGTTAAGTCCTCATTACTCAGAATTGGATTAAAGTTGTCTTTATCTGTATCTTTATTGTTAAGATTAGAGGGTTCTGTGTATTTATCCGGGAGGACTTTATCCAAGACTCCCATTTCCAAGGGGGATGAATGAGTAGGTGAAGGTAACCTATCATTTTCTTCCTCTAGATCCTTTAGAATACATTTTTGAATCATTCTGATCAAAGTTTCCTTTTGGTATTTTAGTTCATCTAGATCACAGATTTCATCAAGGAATGTGTCCATGAGCTCATCTGTTAAAGACTCTCCAGGGTAATTAATAATAGTATTGACTTCTTCTTTGCATTTATCATTAGGTTCTTCTATAATTTTTGCATTCGGACAGTCATTTTTAACAACCTGATCCTGTCTTATGTCAGTCTTACTTATGTCCAGATCAGGCTTATCTATTTGTTGTTGACAAAAATCAAATATTTGATCTCCTATTATAAGATCTGTCCCTTTATCTATGTTATCTTTATCTGATGTGGTGGTGACTTTATTATCACTTGTAATATTGATTTCCTAGGCTAAAACCTCAGAACTTCTAATACTAAGAGTTTCAAGATCTTCTTTAAGAGGAGGGGAATCCAAGAATAAGGGATTGTCATAGATAATTATCGAGGTACAACTATTATCAAGAGAGGGAGGGGTAGATGCTGATTTTTCTTTTTCTGTGTCTTGAAAAAAGAAGCATCCTTTGTCCTTATTAAGGATTAACTTGACATTTCTATCAGTGCATGAGGGGGAATCTATGAGGTTCTGCTGAAGGTCAAAATTTAGTAATTGTTTTGCCTCCTGAGTTTCAATAAAATCATCCACAATTAATGGATTAATAATGATATGGTTTGAATTGTAGCATAACTGAAAAGGAGAAATGACTTTCTTATGAAAATTCATTTTGACTACAATGGTTGACTCAGCATGATCATGCTTAGTTTTAATTGTTCTTTTGTATTCTCCAATCCTATTTCCAATGTTTTTAAGAATCTCAGGTTGGTTAAATTCTAGTGGTAGGTTTCTTAGAACTATTGCTTTTTCAATCAAGAAATCTGCTACCTTAATAGGGTTAAATAAAGAGAACCAATTACAAACAAAGAAAGAGATCTTTCTATACTTTAAAAAACCTTTCTCCATAATTTTCTTTTTAAGACTACTACAATTACAATTCAAGAAAATAAAGTT
This sequence comes from Chamaecyparis obtusa, assembly GCA_027943335.1. NCBI lineage: Eukaryota > Viridiplantae > Streptophyta > Pinopsida > Cupressales > Cupressaceae > Chamaecyparis > Chamaecyparis obtusa. Next base: position 169,917 of record BSBK01002033.1, read on the forward strand.
TTCTGTCAGAATAGTAATACTTACCTTAGCCGGGAGTTGGGAGATTAGTCCATCAGCTATATCTATTATAGATGCCCCTGTTCCCAGCCACTTACATATTACACCTGTTTCTGCACAAACATTCTATTTTTGCAATATGCATTTACTGTCCAAATTAATCTTATGATAATTTTGCCCAAGAAATCCACAGATAGTGTTTGAAACTATGTTGTTGCCATGCCTATGTGGCGGAGAATATATATCTTTAGTGGTCTTAGGCATTGGTACCTTAGAGTTCCTATTGGGTTTACCCGAGATAGGGTTATGACCCTTCAGGAATTCCTTGTTTGTCCTCTTGTGTGGAGGAGAATAACCCTGATGGGCCTTATGAATAGAATCATAACCAGAATGCAATGTAGAGCTATCTATTACATTTTTATTCACCATAATTTTCCCTCCAGTTTTAGATCCTAGGGTTTTGTTAAGGAGAGGGGGAGACAAGCCCAAATCCGTATACAATTGCTTGCAAACCGGATTTGGTTTCTCCCGCTGTGTTCCTTCTCCTTTCAAAACCCCCTTATTCTAATTTTTCCTTTTCTTTGGTGTTTTCAATTTTTCCAGAATGCCAAAAGAATTTTTCAAATTAATTTTATTGGGACTTTTTTTGTCTTTAGATGATCTTACCACTTTCCTTATCGTAACTGTTTGCCATGTCTCCTTGTTGGTTATTCTGACACCGAGAGGCATCTGAGCCACCGTCGACCTTCCTCCCCCCTTTGCAGACAAAGGGTCATTAGAGTATGCTACCAGATTCCTGCTACATCTCGAGGCCCTGACGGTCTCGGTTACTGAATTTTTCCGTAATGCATATTTAGTCTTTGAGAAGATCTGTATCTACCGATCTAGGGCATCTACTGAAAATACTTTCAAGGATGGATGCTCATGTGTTTTTGCAAGACCCTTGGTGGCCGAAGTATATCTTCTGTTCTCAGCCAAGGGCTTTGCAATATCTCCTAATTCCATAGTTGTTGGGAGTTCTGTTGGCTTTGATTCCTTCATACTTCTTTCCTTTTGTTTAGCAATGAACCCCTTAAGATGATCATAATCTGGATGGGGTTGTACATTTTTTGCCCTACAATCTTCATGCTTATGACCGTAAAGCCAACATTTGAAATAATAACCAAAAAATTTCTCATTCGAAGCGGCTAGATTTTGAGCATCTCCCTTAGAAGTGGAATTGTCATGCTTTTTTGCAGCAATACAAGTTGAATCTAGATTGAAATGTATCAACCCTAGGTTTATCTGCCACTATTGGAAGGCCTTCTTCCTTCAAATATGAGTATTACACATTTTTTCTAAGATGAATATTTAACATTTCTGATGAGAAAATAGAAAGCAGTTCTATTGATGAATACCTAATAGCATTTGCCGGCAAACCATGAAGAAAAGGTCCAATATTTCTATCACTGTCAATGTTTATCTCAGCTAGGGTTTATTTTTCATCTTCTTCCCTTTGGAACAGACACTCGCATGAAATGGAAACCCTGTGGTGGCGGTTTGAATCACAGAAGAGCAAGGCGACTATATATATTATAACAGGAACCATCAATATGGCTGTTTGACAGAATAACTGCTGTTGCTTTGACAATTCTAAATTCGAAGAAAATCGTTGCTGCTACTTTGACAATTTCCGGATTTGGAGTTCTAATTGTATGCCTTCAAATCTGAATTTTATGATCTCTTAATTGTCTTCAAATCTGTGCCCTCAAATTTTTTGATATATTTGCTCGGTATTTAATCAAAATCTGCCCACCTAGGGCTTCTTTATGTTTATCCAAGATTGCTACTAATCTGCACTTTCATATGCAATCTGCTCTAAGTCTGATGTATAGATCACTTGTTTTCACTAAGACCAATGATCTTAATGTTCAAATTTCTGCTCTGAAATTCGCTTCTTGGAATTCTGTTCACACCTCAATTTTTTGAAATTTTGTAATCCTAATGAAGCCCTCCAATAATAAATATCCTGCATATACATTTTATCGCAGCATAAAGAACAATAAAAAAAATGCACCATGGAGTACCATCAGAATTCTGTACCTTCAAAAAGAAAACATCAGATAGCTCAGTTTTATCCATCATATTTGTTGTCTCAGAACTGTCTATCTTTAGAAATGTGTAAAACTGGAATGAATTAAATCAAACGCTAAAGATAACAAACACGAAAAAAATTATAGGCATTAGCATAAATAATTGGGCTTATAGAAAAATCATAAGGACTATTTAAAGACAAAATCAAAAAATTGACAGTTCTGTTGAGACATCATTGCAACATCTGAGCATTCATCACTTGGCACTCCTTGGTTTTACAATCAATAATAAAAAATAGCAATAAAAAGAAATAATGGGGATAATTTTAAAAACATACATACCATATCACCTTAAAATTAACTGTCAAAGAAGAAATTGTGTATACCAGGACCCAAGCATCATAGCGCAAATACAAGCAAAGGGCACACAATCAAAGGGTATAACAATTGGATTGAAAATGCAAGAAATGAGCAAAATGACTAGAAAAAAATGGCTCACAAGTGTGATTCAAAACATTGATGAAAATACTTGTAAAAGAAACCTTGATGTTTTAATAGATGTTGAAACATGAGTGCAACATAAAGCATGGAGATCATTTGAGACATAAACTGAAATGAAAGATAAGACAAACTGAAAAGAAAGATCGAGACAATAATAAAGTATCAAAGTATCAAGTGTTTTCTAAAGGCATGAGATGAAAATGACAAAATGTAACAACAATATAGAATGAAGATAAAGTAATCTTTGCATGAATCATGTATCCAACTGTGAATGATCATAATCTAACTGTGCAGGATCATCTAACTGTGCATGATCATCTAACATTGATAATAAGCAAGCACTGTGCACTAACAGATATAATAATTTAGGAATTAACCAAATTAATACATGACAAGATAATTTAAGATTAACCAAATTAATAATGATAGAACTAAAGCCATAGTAACAAAGTCCCAATGAAACACCAATATAGAAATATAGCAATAGTATTTTAACAGATTCCACCCTCATGCATCTGTGGATTGACAAATTCTATCTATCAACAATAGTCGGTCCTCATCGGTTTCCATGGACACAAACCCATTGAGGACGGCTGGCTTGTTCATCAAGGTCTCGTAGACAGTGATCGCATCGCTGTTGCTCACCTGAGGCATGGCTTTCAAAGTTTTCCATGCTCTACTTAACACGGCCTATTCCCAGGAATGGTCAACTATGACAACCTGAGGCTCTTTAAGGCCCTCTGTTAAGGTCTGCATTGTCTCACAAATCATATCCAAGGAAGAGGCCAAACTTGCCTTCCTCTTCCTTGCCCTCCTCTGCAATGATCCCATGCTCGGACATGATTGGGGAGTTGCAGTCTCATTTGACTACCCGAGGATATCATTGTCTAGACCAGGCTGAGTCTCAAAAGATGTGCCACACTCGGGCCCATCAGCATCAGCATCAACATCAGCATCATCATCTAACTGTGCATGGCGATTATAGTGCCCTTCATCGGTCTCGCTAGCAGTTGTTGTGCCAGTCCCATCAGCGATGTCATTGCCAACAATTATGGCAAGGTCATTGTAGTATGGGAAAGATGTTCTTCTGAACATCCTAGCTGACCTGTACTCTCAAGACTACACAAACACCAAAAAATGTGCATTGGACTATCAAAACAAGGCATAGTATAAGGAAACCAAATTTGCATAGTTAAGAAAGCGGATATAAAAGTCATGAAAAGACAAATTTACCTTGAAAAGTTTGTCCCAGACCGAATCCGCTGCCTCCACGATCTGCGTTGCTTTGTTCCAAACAAAGCCACTTTTGCTCTTCAAGTCTCTCACAAGCTTGAATCCTTGCTTCCAAGTTTTCAGCTTGTTCTTGAATTGGTCTTTGCTTAGGTTCAGAGTCAACTCCACATTGAACTGCCTTTCAATGGTAGCCCACGCTTCTTTTTTGAAGCCACCTTCGCATTTTCTGCCAAGGTGGACTTGGTCAATGAGAAAATTGAGGAAAACCCTTTCCATATGTTTGGTCCAGATCATTTTCTTACTGGACAAATGCTCTTCCAACAAAATCAGGTCTTGAGCACTGCCATCAATGCTCATGAGTAGCTCGGTCATTTCCATGTAGTAGTCTACACATGGCTATTAATGTTAGGAGATAAATACATACAAGGCATCGTATAATCAATATCATAGAACAAGAACAACATCACTAGGATAAAAATATCATTTCAAAGGAAATTTAAATGAAATACATCAAGGACTAACATCAGAAATATGGAGTTCTCAGCAAATTTGTTGTTCTATTGTTAAGGGTGGGCTTATGATCTTCATCATATGGTAGTCCTTGCTGTATTTCATTTAAATCGGGTGGTCCTAATGCACTAATGCTAACGAGAACCATACATCAAAAGGAAAATCAGAATCATGTATACAAGGCATAGTCAGAATCATGTATCCATCAAAAGGAAAACATACAACCATACATCAATATCTTTGCATATGTCATCCAAAGGAAAATCAAAATCATGTATCCATCAAAAGGAAAACATACAACCATACATCAATATCTCTGCATATATCATCCAAAGGAAAATTAGAATCATGTATCCATCAAAAGGAAAACATACAACCATACATCAATAGCTCTGCATATGTCATCAAAAGGAAACCATACAACCATACATCAAATATCAAAGAAAACCACTATCCTACACAGTCATTAACCAACAAGAAAGTACAACTATTATCTAGGTCTATAGTCTTCCCACATCCTACTCACCAGGTCATCCTGGAACTGTGAGCACTCAGTTCTATCCTGCTAAGAGAAGCCATATGTCTGTAACACTGGCACATCGACCCCACCACGATCATGATCATCCTCCTCTTCCACTTCCACCTCAGGTAGGTCATCCACTTCCATGATGTAATTGTGAAGTATGCAACACGCCAAAACAATATAGGCTTGTGTCATGATATCATAAGTCATTGCATGTCTTAGGATTGGAAAGTGCCGCTTCACAATACTGAAGGTGCATTCTACTACATTTCTAAGAGAGGCATGTCGGTTGTTAAACAACTCCCTGGCATTTTGTATTGGGTTTTCTCTTGAAAATTCCTTCAAGTGGTACCATGTAGCTCGGTAAGGAGCGAGAAATCCAGGGGCATTCGGATATCCCGTGTCCACTAGATAATATTTTCCTGTAGAGAGTTAGTAGAGTGTTAGGATTGAATACATATTGTGTGCCCTTTAGTACATTAAACTATGATTTGGCTTACCAGGGGGGACCTCAAGTGGATTTTCTCTACTTAGAGATGAACCTAGAACATGGCTATCGGCAGCAGACCCTTCCCAGCTGGAAAGAACGTACTAGAATGTGTAGTTAAAGGAAACTACAGTGAGCACATTTTGTTATAGGTTCCCTTTTCTATCATGATATTTACTCTGCTTCTCAATCTTGATAGTGAATGGGATGTGTGTTCTGTCTATAGCTGCAACGCAGTCTTGTCAAATATGGTGTGTATGGGAAAATGCAAAATCAGCCTTTGATACAGTGGGGAACACTATACCAAATGATAATCAAAAGACCAAACATAATCAAAAGACCAAATGATGTACCTTGAAGTACGGAACCATACGGGTGTTCCCAGTAATTTTAGGAGGAGTGCCTGATCCAAGCGGTTTGATGTAATCTCCATGAAGTGCTAAGATGCTCGTCAGTACCTTGTGGAAGTACCTACTGACTGTCTCTCTGGAGTGCCCAAAGTTATGGGTAATCTTGCAGTTCCGAAGATTGTGCCCAAGAGTGTGGAGGAACATCACTAGCTGTTCATCTATTGTCAAGTGTCTTCTATCCTTCAATGTTCCTCTCTGCCTTAATATCATAGCTAGTTTAGAGAAGGTAGCCTGACTCGTCCGGATCTGATCATGACAATCAACTTCAGTGGAGTGAACAATCTCTCTATAAAATGAATTGCCTTTTTGGATTCTTTTCCCTCTGTTGCTGCCTTCTTTAGCTTGTAGTAGTTTGAGCACAACAACCAAGGCACATAGACAAATGATAATCCAGGTGTATGTGGTCTTCCTAAGTATTTGTGCATACACTTGTATACTATCGTCAGGATCCATCAATGGCCTAAACCGTGGACAACAAAAACATTGTCTGACATGACTGTATATCAAGAAACGAAGAATGTGTCATGCCTAGATTTCCTTAGGCAAAAACACTTTCAAGTTAGGTAACGAGTTATCCTCTAAGGAATCCATCAATTCTCTTATGATACTAAATTTCAAAATGCTTCAAATTACATTTAATCCATAATTCCAATCTATGAAATCATCATTATTTGCTTTATTGAAATCATCACCATTATCGGCTCAACTTCTAAATTTTTCCCATGCCATGTAGGTCTAAAATTTGATGACAGTAAATAATTGAATGTGAATCATTGCTAGTACACTTTCCAAAATACTCTCTTGCACATCACATTAAGAAGGCATGACAGTACTTCCCTCATATGTGGTATCATTTACCTTAAGTGGGCAAGATAAACATATATAAACCCATGTTACCATAATCTAATTTCTTTAGATTAAAGTAGATAAATGACATGTCTCATTCATTTCCATGGAATTGTCAATTCATGTTCACTTCTTTTCAAAAGCATTATAATTTCAATCTGTCATATGTGCATGCTTGAATGAAGTACTGTTCAAGAATCTTCACAATTATAAAATAAGTTAAAGCTTGTTGCAGAAAGCATTTGGATCAGCCGACTCTATTTAGAAAATATAGATACCATGTGTTTCCAAGTGAATAAGAAATGCAAATGTTCATAAAAGTACAAGAGATATGCTTTGTTATAAAACCCTATTTTTTTTAAACTATTGTCATAGTGGTTCTATCATTACCTACCCCGTGCAACTTTCATAACCAATATGAAAGGAACAATAGATAAGAAAACATGTATGTCTCTCTCATCTTTTCCTTCCTTAGCATCTCCATCTCTTAAGCAATCTATCCTCTTTTGACAGGACGATGCTACAAAAGGGAATCTGCCTTATTAGATATAAAACTACAAGGATCCAAAATGCCCATTTAGCCAATTGTCCATATACAGATGCAAAAAAGTATAAATCCCCACTGGTGGCATGATAATCAGAACAACTAAGTAAAATCCAGTCAAATTCCTATTGGTGGCATGATAATCAGACCATCAAAGTAAAACCCAGTTTAATCAATGTGGTAAATGATGATATATATATACATAATAATGTATCTTAAACGTATAATTTTAGGTCACATGATTGTGTTTTGCACATGAATATATACAAAAAACTTGTATGTATTCACTCTGGTCCTTGAGCTTCAATTATTATCATTATTATCATTAGATTCTCATGTCATAAATTCTTCCCTGATAACTCAGATTCTTATGCTTGCTGAGTTTTCTTTACATTTCATTACTGAAATGATAGTTGATAAATGATAGGGAGAGATGAATGGAGAATGATAAAATTAAAATATGTAGTCAATTTTGTTTACATTAAATGGAGATGTCATCCAATGTAAGGATATATTTACATTAAAATTGTTTAGGATGATAAGGGCTCTACCTATTGAGCATCTGATACTATCCAAGGATATGCAAAATTAAACAATGGTTTAGATAGGATCTTGAGTAGCACAATATTTAGACATAACTGCCTACAATAAGTCCGATGAGTTGTCTAAGAGAGGACCTTCAGCTATGAAGTGCATTTAAAACAACTGTATACTGTGTGTAGGTGACTATCATTGCATAAACTTCATAGGTTGAAATATTGTCAACCTGATTTAAATTTACAACCTTTGGAAGCTACATTGATAAGCACCAAGAGACAGGGTAGGGCAAAATATAAGTTACATGATTATATCATATGTAAAGTTGTAAATCCTGGTTGCTTGTAGACATTCACAAAATAACTACTGCATGGAACTAGAACTAGAGGTAGAAGAAATTGCTACAACTAAGGAGGCTTTTGAGGCATGAGATTACTCACCAACTTTTGACTAAGAAGAACAAGAGGATGTCTTACATAGTACAACTAAGGGGAAGAACTCTGAATCTTTGAGAAACCTTCATATTCCTCCAAGAACAATCACTTTTCATGATACTAGTCCATAAGATTTTTTTCTAGAATTTGTCTTCAAATCCATGATCATGGTTGGAAGGTTGTTATACAAGAGCAGGATGAAAAGAGTAATGTACATGGAAGGTCCATTCCTTGGCCTATTTTTGGGTATTGTAACAATATGCCTAAGCATTGTAATTGGTAAGTAATGTAGCTGGAAAAGGAAAAAAAAGCATAATGCAAAATTTCACACTGCATACAATATTCCAAGATTTTACATAATGTAATTGGTCCAAGCTTAGTGGATAAAGAGCTTTGGGTTCAAATCTTTAAAATGCGAATTTACCAATTAACAATTGTTTTTCCAACATAAACTTTGGTTTCATCCCTATGGTTATGTCAGCCAATGTTTGAAATGTAATGCACAAGGTTTTAGTTATTTCCATAGGGATCAACTTATAAATGCAGGTAAATCAATTGCACTAATAACTAAATTGTATTCTATTCAATTGCTCAAATTTCTCTTCCAACAATCAATCATGCTATAAATTGGGGAAAACATGATAGTGTTTTGAAATGCTAAGACCTTGCTATGAGTTTTAACCTTTTTGACAAACCTGAAAGTCTAAAAAAAATCATTTTCTGAGTGCTATCTCTACAAACAGTTAAGATTGAATATACAACAGAGACAAAGCAAAGGGAAAGAAAATTATAAATATGTAAGATTTAAATTAGTTATATGTGAATTTGTAGTGCAACCTCACAGGATACCACCCCACCCTTTGGATACGAGATATATTTCCCAGATCACCTGCCTCATGATATACTGGAATTTCAATCTTTGCTAAGACAACATGCTATTTCTTTCATCACTTTATTATTTCTACGTAGGTTTTTTTCCATTTGAGGATTTTTTTTTGGTTATAGACATAATTAATCGATTGAAGTTACAAGAATAGAATTTATTGAATAAATATTTATTACATTCAAACATCCTAGTTTGTCATTTCTATGAACAAGAACCCCATTTAAATTAGGTGGAAACAATACACAGTTAATAGCACAAATGTGTAATAAGAAAAACCTCTACATTGGGGTCGACTCAATGATATTATTGGGTGAGTTTTATAGAGAAAGTCATAGTGAGTGTGAGTACTTGCAAACATTGAGCAAACCCATAGGAGAAACTAGCATATGCCATTTTTTCACATAAGTATTTTTTAATTTGCTGCATTGTGACTTTACATATATATTGTTTTCTTGATGAGATCCAGGTGAAAGTGTATTTGCCCAGTTGTAAGTTTCTGAACAATGGTTTCACCATTAGAGGTTTAAGAACTAAAATAATAATGGAGAAGAGAGACGCCTCAGCTAAGAAGCCTTGCCAATATAGAAATAAATCATTGTAGACTTCTTGTGGATTTCTTTCTATTTCCTATTGTTCTTTGTTCAAAAGAGCGAAAGATAAACCCTAAACCTAAAAAATCATACACTGAAATCACATTTCTGCAAATTTTTCCAACTATATACGGGATTTTTTTTGTTTTATACACTAGATGTTGTTTATTTTGTAATCAAAGTACAGAAAAATAAACTATAGAAACACAAAACACTAAGAATATCCTGGGAAAACTGAGCCACACCAAAGAAGAATCCCTTAACACAGAAATGAAATCCGTACCTGTTCAAAGCAGCTCGAGTGTCAAACACCAACACGCAGCAGAAAGAGGATGGAAAACCCTAGCGTCGAACACCAACACGCAGCAGAAAGAGGTTGCCAAACCATAGCATCGAACACCAACACATAGCTGGAAGAGGAAGCCAAACCCTAGCGTCGAACACCAACACGCAACAGAGAAAGTCAGAAATCGCTGTTTCAAAAATGTAGATATGTTAACTGCAAAAATGTGGATATTTGCGGACCCAAAGAAGATTAAAATGGGGTTTAAATCCAAAAATGTGGAGTTGCTCGGACCCGACGAGAAGATTAAATTTGGTTTATTTGAGCACATAATTGTGGATTCGAAAGTCATTCCACCTCCTGAGGTGGAATTGCGAAATCCACATTCCCATTCTCAAAAAGGGCATCCAAATAGGGAATTGCACCCCATAACTGGGTTATGGGTGGCTTAACCCGGTTATGGGGTGCAACCAAATGGGCCCTAAAGGAAAAATGAATGAAGATATTATATTGAAGCTAAGTGTTCCATTCATTCTCATGAGAGATGGGTTCGTGTGGAACCACTACTCATGAATCATGGGTCAATGAGTTTGACTCAAAAAAACTACACAGTTGAATCCTGATAGTAATAGCACAGTTTGACTTGTTGTGGAAAATATCTCCTACTTATCGACTAGTAAGTTATTTTATTTTTATGTTAAGTTATTATTCTAATAAATTAGACTAGAATTATACACTTTTATTATTGACTAAAAAGTGATTTTATTTATTGTATTAATTTATTATTATTTTTAATAAATTAGATCAAAAGTATAAGTATATGGAATATCTAAAAAATATCTGAAGTTTTTATTTAAAATAACTTGATTTTTTGGAAAATAAATAAATGAATGAGTTGGTGAGTGCTATGATTTTAATGGTGAAAATGAAATTATCATATTCTTTTCTCTTATTTTTTGGGTATACTTTGGTTAAAGTATCATCAATCTAATAACAAGTCTAGAAGTGACATATTCTTGCATTGAATCATGAATTTATCATGTTCTTATTAGCTCTATAAATATGTGTTAATCCATGGACCTCCTCATCATCACCTTTGATCAAACCTACAAGTGCAAAATTGACCTAGGTCACTTCCACCTACATAGATTTAAACCTTGAACCTTTAAAATTCAAAATCTAGATTTGAATCTTTGTCGACCTTTTTATTTATCTTTGTCGGTCAACCTAATGCATATATATTTGAATAGTATGAATTATTCTGTTGTCTTTAAAAGATTCCTTATTTATTTGTAAATCACCTAGGAGATTAGGAGTCACTACAAGAGCATCCACATGAGAGTTTCATAGCAAAATCACAAAGATTTCTAATTGCATTGTCATCTTATGCATAGTGCATGTTTAGTGATTTTTTAAATCATTGTGTGAAAGTCATTGAATCAATCCACTTAAGGGCTCAATCAAGGAAATATGATCCTCATTTAGCAAGTTCTCAAATACATAATGCATGCCTTTCTATTTTAGTAATAATTTTGTGAAAATCATTAAATCAGTCCACTTAAGGGCTTGATCAAGAAAAACATGACCCTCATCTAACAAATTTTCAAATATATATTGAACTAATGCAAATATATTATAGTTTTTTATTTCCTTCTAGATCGCCTCTACATTTCCAAGTTTAGTTTTACATGTCAAGTCCATTCTATAAGCATGGATCTAAACCAAAACAAAAGTAACCATTTTATAGATTATAAGTGTACCATCCTAGAATTGCATCACTATGTAATTCCCCACTTAGCTTGGCATCATTTTTTTTTATGTATGGGCTCCTGCATTAATTTCCAATACTCCAACCCCAAATCCCTCTTCCATTTTGGTATCCCCTCTGCAATAAGGACCCATGGGCCAAATTTTAATGCTTTTAGGTGGGAAAAAATCAACCTAGTCAAATTATTTCGTAATGTTTGCTTCAAAATTTAAATTATGAGTTTGTCTCAAAATTTAAGCGAGAAATCCAAATTTTTGTCAACCCTCTTCGAGTTTTGAGCTTTAAAATATTTGTGAGGGGTATATAAGCAACCTGCCTCTTCTTATTTGGGTTTAAGCATTGATAACCATGAGCAAGAATAAGAAGACCTCATGAGAAAGATCAAGATCTCCATCATCTCAAGCATTCAAGACATTTTCAAGGCAATCTTCTCCATGTTAGAAAATTTATCTCCCTCATTGAAGGCCAAGTAGAGGAGATCACCATCAAGGACAAAGATCATAGCATAAGCATTCATTCACAAGCATTCAAGCATCCAAATTTTCAAGAATTTAAGTCATTCTTCATCTCTGAATCAATATTATGGAAAAATACAATATTAATTGTGTAAGGCATGTCTTTCATGATTTCAATTTAGAGTTTGTTTGGATTCAAGCTATTGCATGAACACTCGTGTTCACAATCAAAGAAGAAATGTATCGCCAATGTATAAGACATTGTATGTTTCATATCTAGCCTCCTCTTTGTATCAATATAATTTCCTTGTAAGTATATTTTAATTCAATTTCATGATTGATTCCAAACCAAAGTTTGACTAAGGTAAAACCCTCTCTACAGAATAATTTTTCTCTAATATGTGTGTAGAAATAGGTGGCACTAGTTTCAGGATTAGATCTAGAAAGTGCGGGATCTTGGTTACAGTCAGTAACTAAAATCATTAGAAAGTGTAGGGAATAATTTGACCCATTCAACTTAGACCTAGGATTAATTTTTTCCAATCAACATAGTCCCACCAGATCAACATCAAATTGAATCTGTAGCTTAGTTATAGTTTCTCGATTTCATTTTTGGTAACAAAATTTGTCTGTCAAATCTATGTTAGTCTGTGCATACAAAAACTCTATCTTTTCCTCCATTTGGCCCTAAATATTTTATCTCCTTATCCATTATCCTCTTTTCCATTTATTATTAAGTGAAGGATTATTGTACCCAATTAGCGTTTGAGCCTCCTTGAGCCTGGTAGGTCATCTTCCTTTCAAATGTGGCAAAGTAAATCAAATCATCACTCTCTCTTCCTTACATTATGGTGATCCCTATTTCTTATATTACATTTTGATGAACCCAACTCATAACATATCCACTTCTAATTTTCATTCCCAGATTTGATTTGGGTAGCTTTCCTTTTCCCTATATCAAATTGTTATACCTTTCATTTTAATTATGGATTTCACTAAGTTGGATTAGCTTGTTATCTTGCATGTTGTTACGTTTCTCCTTACTTCCATTTATCAATCAAATAAAGTAGATAATAATTTATTTCATTTCATATTTCGTACTTCCCTTCATGGTAATCTTGCACATGGTATCATGAGAATTTCCAATATGCTTCCTTCTTTAAGATCAATTTCCAATACCTTCATCCATATTCCATGTAATTTTATCATAAATCTCTTAATGAAATATGTGGATTGTCTTAATTTCATAAAGGTTTTTGTTGAAAAATATAATATTTCCCTAAACAACCCTATCATTTCTCCTAATGAAGATAGATATCGCACTCTTATTCCAACTTCTTCCTTTTATCCAATTATTTTCAACTAGATCCTGATGTGAAAATTTTTCTTGATGATTTATCTCCTAGGACAACCTTAAGTGAGAATGAAGATTTTGTTAAACCCTCTTCTTCTTCTCAACCAAATGAGGATGTGAATGATAATAGGATACCTAATCTCCCTAAAGAAACCAACCATATTGTTCCTCCTTACACTACACATTTGCACAAACCTCAAGATGAAAGTCCTTTTCCTTCCCAAGTAAAGGATAATTACAATATAGGTTATGACATATGCTTCTCAACCAGGTTATAGTGGACAAGTTCTTGAAATTATAAATAAGGTATAAAGGTCCCTATAGATCCTCCTACACAAATCACTAGAAATGGTATATGATTTTTACCCCAAACCAGCATTTTGCTTTCTTCTTCAATTCATATTGCTTCTTTTATATTAAATCATAAACCTCTCTCCTTGTCTATTCCCTTGCCAATAAATATCATGAAAGATAGTTTGATTATGCCTGAAAGAACCTATCAATCCATTAGAGATGATCAAAATGTTAAATTCCCACATTGAGAATTTCCAAAAAATCAAGAACCAAATAAAAATAATGAGTATTGTGTTTATCATCATGCACATAAACAAAAGGGAAGCAATGTATAGAGATAGGTAAATCACTTCCCATTTTCATTAATTGCACATTTGGGAAGGAAGATGCACCACTAGGTTCAAGAGGAGACTCAAACAGTAAGTGGGACAATGATCCTTCTCTAAAATATGTAATTGATGAAATGATAATGAGGAAATCTAGTAATTCAAATGGTTAATTAAGAAAGTCATTGAAAAACTAGTAAAAGCAAACTGATATAGACAGACAATGAGCAAAAATTCACAGAAATGAAAACTAGAAAACAAATCTAGCCTGTGGCTGAAATTTGAGCTCAAAATTTCAAGGACATGATGGTAATGGTGACATGTACATAGGACATGATGAGAATGGTGACTTGTACCCAATGTTTTCATCAGAATTTTCACAAATTGTATGACTATTCCTGGTCTACCCAGATCTTGTCTGACAACCTTGTAACATGTTCTTGCATACAAAAATATGGGGAAAAGGTTTTCTAAAGGGTTTTGCCTTGGTCAAACCCTAGTTTAGGAATCAACCCTAGAAATGAAATGAAATTGCATAAAGCAAAGTATGTAAAAAGATAAATGATTGATTGACCTTGCATAAACCCTCATGGATGGATGTATAAATCTCTCATACCCATAAAGATGCTTGAATGTGCTTGAAATCTAAAACGTTGACCATGGAATGTGATGTATAATCAAGGATTACCTCACAAATACATGGATATATGAATTTCACTCCTAGATATTGAATGTGGATCTGCTTGATAACCACTTGCAAAGAAGGAGATAGAAGATGGATAGAATGATGGATCTTATTGCTTGATTGATAATTCCTCTACTTGGTCATCATTGGAAAGAAAATTGCTTCAATTGGATAATATTACCTTTGACTTAGATGATATTAAAGAATTGGAGACTTGGAGAGTTTGATCTTGGGTGTTTGTGTTCAAGTCTTGAATCCAATTTCTCAATTTCTCATTGTTTCTTGAAAAATTGATAGAAAATGCTTGCACCTGATAATGGATATCAAAATAAGGATAAATAGGAGTTTTTATACTCGATCCATTATTTTAGGATTCAAAATTAATCAAGGCTAACCAAAAAAGTTACTCCTTGAGAAAACCTTGGCATCTGGCCCTGGGTAAAATCTAGGCCCCAAAACCCAGCGACATGAAACCATTGGCAATATGTCCCATGAGAAATGAGCCAAAATTTAAGATGGAGGTTGGGAGGAGTGAAAAGGTGTGGGAAAATAGGAATCAACTTTCCATGATCAAGCATAACAGACATTCAGATATTGAAATCACCAAAATGGGGTCTAATAGGTTCTAATAAAGCATCCAATCATGGGTGATAACTTTTTAGGATGGTACACATCATAGTAATACTTATTATATTGCTAGTTATTCCTTTTAGACAACCTATTCAAAATTTGGTTGGCAAAGGTGCAATTCCTATTACAAGAGATATTCTACTTTTTCTTATTGTTACAAAAAACATGCACTCACATTCATTTCACCTATTATGTTATTTTGCACCATGTAAATCTTAGTAAGTCCAAGTTATTATATGATCTTTATTTTCTATGGTGTTGTGTTTTCATATTCAATGCTTCTTTTTGAACTACATAATAGGTTCCTTTCCTTGTCTTCACATATGTGGGGAAAGGCCTATTTTCTTTAATTTCATCTATTGTATATTAGTTGGTTAGTAAACACTTATTTATTCTTGACTATAATTTATTCCTTGATGTACATCTTGTGATATATTCACTTAGAAAATAATTTGTTATCTTTTTCCTTGTCTTTATCCTTGGGGGGGGAGGTTTACTCTCTTTTATCTATTCTAAGGATCCACTTTTCTTAGTGAAGTGGTGTTTCTTTATTATGTGATGTCTAATCTTACATGGAATTGTTTGTTTTTATTAGGAATTATCTCTTATGTAAGAGGTGTGTGTCCTTGATCATGACCTCTTCTTTGTTTGGAATTGTATGTCCATCATAAACAAACACCTTACTTGGGGGCTTGAAGTGTGTCATCCTTCATCAAGAATTTATTTTTCCTACCTAGAAATAGGGGGATAAAAATGTGAATTCTCATTCTCCTTCCCCTCTTGGTCGACGTTATTTTTTTTCAATAACCCCTTTGAGATAGATATATTTAAATGAAGATCTCTTCCTCTTTAGGATCTCTTTCCACATGTTGTAGATATCATTTTACACAACTATCTTTCCTTAGCTTTAGAAAGAGTCATGTCTCTTTTATTGTGGTTATACATACATTGTCACTTAAGGATATCTCCTTGTTGTTGGAGGTAGGTATCCTTATTCTTATTTTCCTTAAGTTTCCACTATAGTTTACATTGGCAACTTAAGGAGTGGACACGTATGAGGCCTCCTCATGTATTATATGATGAATTATCTTTGTGCCCATATTTGTTTGATTTACATCCCCATGCATTAAATTTGCATCCCTATGAGTTCTCTCTACACCCCTATGCATTCCCTTTACACCCCTATGTGTTCCCTTTTCATGCCTATGTATTCTCTTTACACTCTTGTGCATTATATTTACACTGATGTGTGGTACATTTACCCCACTGTGCTTTCCCTTTGTTCCATTGTGTTTTTTCTTTTTTGCCCCTATGCATTATTACAATAGATAAGTTGACTAGCATAACACAATTTTCTAGGATTTCTCCTCCTCCTCTATGACACTCACACTTACTTTCTTTTCTATTCCATGATATCCTAGCTTTGATAGTAGGTTAGACCATGGAGTCTTGTCTTATCTTTGCCATGTTCTCTCATGCTTTCCATTTGACCACTTATGATTTTGCAATAGCTTTCTGAACATGATGCTAATGGTTGAGACATTTTTCTCTATCGATGTCTCTTCAACTAGTTGATTTGGAGTCTTTTTTTTAGTACTAAACCCCTTTTTAGTGTCTTTTGTTTTTTTTCTTTCCTTTATTTTCCTTTTGTTTTTGTTTTTTGTGCCCTTACACATGGTTGTATGAGTTGAGATCCTTCATTTGAGGATTTTTTCCCCTAAACCTAGTGATGTCTTACCTCTTTGTAGTTTTTCCCATGATGATCTCTCTCTCTCTCTCTCTCTCTCTCTCTCTCTCTCTCTCTTTTTCTACTTTATTGTGAGTGTGAGATGGACTCATACTTCTACCAAAGTGGGAGCTAAATTTATCATCCTAGAATTGTATCACAATACAATTCCCCATTTAGTCTAGCCCTATTTTACCATGTATGAGCTTTTGCATGAATATTTGGCACTCCAGCCCCAATTTTTATTTCCATTCTGGTATACCCTCCACATTTACGACCCTTGGGCCAAATTTTAAGGCTTTTAAGTGGGAACAACTCGGCCTGGTTGACTTATTCCTTAATATTTTCTTTGAAATTTAAATTGAGAGTTTGTCTTAACAGTCAAGCAGGAAATCCAAATTATTGTTGGATCTCTTTGAGTTTTGAGCTTTGAAATTTTCATGAGGGTTATATAAGAAACCTACCTTTCCTCATTTGGTTAATATTGATAACTACAAGCAAGAATACGAAGACCTAAAGATTAATACCCACATCTCCATCATCTCAAGCATTCCAAGGCATTTCCAAGGCACTCTTCTCCATGGTAGAAACTTTCTCTCCCTCATCAAAGGCCAAGTAGAGGAAATCATGATCAAGGAAGAAGATCATAGCATAAACATCCATTCACAAGTACTCACACATCCAAATCTTCAATCATTCAAGCCATTCTTTCTCTTTGTATCAAGCACTATGGAAAACTAAAATATTCATTATGAGAAGCATGTCTTTCATGATTTCCTTTTAGATTTTTATGTGGAGTCAAGATATTACATGAACACTTTATGACATTCAAAGAAGAATTGCACCATCAAGGTATAAGACACTTCATGTTTCAAATCTAGTCTCTTCTTTATATCAACACACTTTCATTTCATGCATATTTCAATTTAATTTCATGGTTGATTCCAAACAAGGGTTTGACTAAGGAAAACCCCTCTATACACAAGAATTTTCTTCTTTTTTGTGTGGAGGGACATGTGGCACCAGTTTTGGAATCAAATTTAGAAAGTGTGGGATCTTGGTTACAGTCTGCAACTAAAATTTTCTAAAAGTGCAAGGAATAAGTCAACCTAATCAACTTAGTCCCAGGAACAAGTTGACATAGTCCCTCCACATCAACATCAAATTGAATCTATAGGTTAATTACAATTTTTGGATTTTGTTTTTGGTGATAGAATTTGTTTGTCATATCTCTATAGTTTGTGCATACAAAAAGTCCACATTTTCCTCTATTTGGCCCTAAATATTGCATTTCCTTATCTATTATACCCATTTCTATTTCCCATTAAGTGAAGGATCAGTGCACCCATTTAGCGCTTGAGCCTCCTCGAGCCTAGTGGATCATGTTCCTTCTAAATGTGGCAAAAGAAATAAGATCATCACTCTCTCTTCCTTACATTGAGGTGATCCCCATTTTTTATGTTACAATAAGGAGCTTGTATGACAAAGCTTTGAAATTCTATCACATTCTTGACATATATTATTACATATTCTACCATAAAAATGTTGCTAAGTATTGTATTTAATTGACTCATTTTTATATAGTCAATTCTTCATTTATTGTTCCCACTACTAGAATTTGGCAAATAAATGACCACGTGACTAAAAGTGATTAAATTATACTATTTTTTTTTATAATTCACAAGTATAAGTGACTAAATAAATGACTAATTTGGTCATCGGGTAAAATCACAACTAAATAATTGATTAGACAAATAAAAGTGACTAAATAAATGACTATTACTCCTCTATTCCTTTTTCTTTCAAATTTGATCATGATCCATAAAGCTTAAACCCCACTCATGGAACCCCTACCTAAGCGGGCCATTTGGTTGTCTCGGTGGGTTAGTGCACCAAAAATACCTATTGCATGGAAGGCATTGCCTCTAGGTGAAGTCTTAAGGCTTTCACATGTTTTACAAAAAAAAAAATAGCATTTACATTCTTTAACTTTTATTGTTCATTTTGTTATTTCCCTGTTCTGTTATCATGTCAAATGTCAAATGTCAAATGTGTATTCAGGTTTTCTTTAAATTTTTTCCCATTTAGGTGCTGCCCTTAGGAGATAAAGTAGTAAAAAGAGGCTTAAAATTTTATACTTACTTTATTTAAAAGTTTATCTCTTATTAAAAAGAAAGGAGGTGGAGGGGGGCAAAAAAATGTTTACAATAATATATTTTCCTTTCAACTTCCAAATTAACATTTAAAAGGTAAAGGGGGAAATTGAGGTCAAATTCTTTCATTGACTTAACCTAAGGAAGATAACTTAGGTTTTGAAGAGTATGAGTTAGGAAAATAGTCCAAACCATACTTGGGACTAGCCTTTAAAGTTCAATCAAGACAAAAATGGGGGCAATACTGTAATACCCCAAAAATGGGCTATATGTTCATTAACCTCCTACATCGACAAATCGAACGAAATCGACATCAAAGTCCTAACCAAAGGCACATCTAAACATCATCGAATCCTAATTGATTATCTTAAATTCTGCATCGGGGAATATTCCTAGCAATATTCTTAATTATCTTAATTATCTTTAATTTAATGATTATTTGGTGATAAACCACTTTTATCCTAAGTTTGATTAATTGAATATTTTCATATTTAATTAATTAGACTTAATATTTGCCACTTAATTATTTAATTAAATTTAATTCTATCTATTATTAATTATATTATTTAATTTTGACAATAAATCCAATATCCTATGAATAATTAATTAAATCCTTATTTAATTAATTAAAGCAAGTTGTCATTATTTAATAATATAGTTTTTAATAAAAGTTTGAATAAATAGTTAATTAACCCATAAATTATTTATTTATTTTCAAAAATCAGTTGAGTTGAGGATAAATCACTTTATTTATTTATTTAATTCTTAATTATTATGCACATTCAAAAGAAACAGTTAAACTCCAAATCAGAAAATCAATGCAAGTGTTGACTTTTTGGAACTCAACATCCTTTTGGAGTTCAAAAAGCTGATCTAAACTCTAATTTGAGTTAAAAAGCTATTTTTGCATGCCTTTTGCATGATTTTGAGAATTGACTATCTTGCATGATCAGATAACTCAAAAATCAACCTGAGTTATTTGAGTGATTTATGGCTTTCCTCCATGCACCTCCAAAGCCCGGGATTTCTATAAATTAAGGCTTCATCTCTTAGCAAATCATCTCATATTTTTGCACAACTACGCTGTCGAATTGGAATTGAAGAATCAAAGCTCTTGCGAATTGACATCTATTGTGAGATTAATCTTGTTTTTGGCACTCATTTAGCATTCATTGTTAGCTCAATTTTCATAACATAGAAATCATAGATTTCATACCATTGTTAGATAGATCAATCTATTGCATATCAATTTTCATCTAGCATTCATAGCATATCAGTTTTTCATTCCTATTGCATAGAAAATTCAAAAAAAAAATAGCTTAATTGCATTCATATTCCATATCTAGAATTGCATTCAAAATCCTTCGTTTAGGTTTCGTTTAGGTCACTGATCTCGATAACAATCTGAGAACAAGAATCTCGCACTTATTAGAAGGTAGTAAATTGCATGGTTAGTTTAGCTTTCAATTTCGCACGATTTTGATTATCACTAATCTATAATGTTTTACTGAGTGTTGTGTCTATAGATCAAGTACAATTTTTACACACACATTTCTGGCACCCACTGTGGGGCCCTGCAATGGGTTTCCAATTCAATTCTATCACTTTCTGTCTTTTTCTTCTCGGGATCTGTGCAAAACTGTGATTTTTAATTTTTGTCTGTACCACTATTGTACGAGTTTCTGACAAAAGTCGTATGATAGCATACCCACTGTCGTATGGTACTGGACCCACTATCGTATGAGTTTCTATCAGATCGAGAATCATTTCAGTCAAATACATTGTCATCTGGGCCTTTGACTGTCGTTTCATCAGGAACCCAATGTCGTATGAGTTTTTGGACTGTCATCTGGGAGCCTACCCACTATCGTACAAGTTTTCGTACCAGTTTTGACTATCGTTTCATTTTTCAGAGCAGAATATCAGATTTGATTTTTATATTTCGGCTAACTGCTAATGTTGACAATTGAAATTCTCTATTTTTGATTGATCTCTGCTGGTTTTGATTGGGAAAAGTGCAAAAATTGCTAAAAATCAGGTAAAATCTACTAAGCGCGTTGCAAGGATCACCAGGTATTCTCCTTGTTCTGAAAACATTTCAATTTGGACTTAAAATAAATCTCTCGTGTGTTAAGCTTGTGTGCCTTTTCCATGCTTTTGATCTATTTCTACACACTTGAATAATTGGATACTAGGTTGTGATCCCTTAAGGATTCATTAAGTAGTCTTAGAATACTTTTGATTGATCTTGAGTGCTATCTTGGGTTATTGGACTCGTTGAATCTGTCGGCCCCTCATTTCCGCCCCGTGGTTGCAAGCTCAGCACCACATTAAAGGGGAGGGGTCAATAGGAGAGAAGCGTTAAGTGTTCCACTTGGCAACCCTTTTGTGCATTTAGGAACTCACTTGTTTTCTAAGTTGTGGACTCATTTTTAGCTTGTGTGAGGTGTTAAGTGTTCCACCTTGTGGACTCATCTCATATTTGCTTTAAGCGTTAAGTGTTCCTCTTTCTACTTTTTGAGTGCTTTTGGTAGATTTGCTTTCGGAACATACATCTGTGCTCACATAATAATTAGGCCCTATGAACACTATCCGTGATTCTTGAGAGATTGGATTCCTAACGAAATCCTTCCTTAACGATAGAATCCTTGTAGGTAGGGAGGATACTTAGTGCGTTTCACATTCAACTTGGTTAGTGAGTCTTTCCTTATTGATTGATACATTCTCTCTTCGGAGAGGTTGATAGATCACGTGGGGTTGATATCATGAGCTTTAGTGAATCAAAATTGGTTAGTGCATCGTCTCTTATTGATTGATACATTCTCTCCCCAGAGAGGTTGATAGATCACATGGAGTTGATATCACAGACCTTGGTGGAACAAAACTTTGTCTTAGCATGTCAGATTAATCTGCTTGCTTTGTTTGGGGTAAAAGTGAAGAGGTGTTAAAAACCTTGAATCTGGAGCCAAGTCCCCATGTGGTATAAATCTGTGAGTCACCTTTAGAGAGGGTTAACCGTAGTGGATAATCCCTTTTACAGGGAAAACTACGTTGATAGAACCTCAAGCGGTCATAGCCATTTCAGACGTGGTAGTGACAGCTGCTATATAAATGTCCTTGTGGAAGAAATCTCCACGGGTATGGTTCATTGTTGGGTTGTCAGATCTCCCTAGCAGCTCTTGAAGATTAAGTTCTCAGATTGTGTCAAAACCCTGGTGCGCCGGGATTGGAGTTCACCCCTTTGAATCATAAAAGTTGCAGAGTCAAGCCATTACTAAAAACCCTAGAGAGGCCAAAATTTCATTTTCAGGTATATGTGTGTTATTGCAAAACTTTTTAGAACATACACAATTAGTACTCTCAGGGATTAGCACAATTCGGTCACTTGATTGTTCATGCGCAAGGTTGCTTTTGCCCTTGTTCATTATTTTCAAACATGCTTGAAATCACTTGCTTGCTATTCTGTGTGCTTGTTTATCTACTTGGCTATTAAAACGATCAAATCTGGTATAACCTTCAAAATTTGGACAATACAATTTGCAAACAATCCAAAACTGAAAACCTTAAATTTTGCAAAATTGGCGTAAAATTCTTTCTCGAGTCAACTGTCATTTCAGCCAGTCAAAAGTCATATGAGTTTTGTCAAAACTCATTTAAGTGCAGCCCATATGTTGTATGAGTGACTACTCAGTGTCGTACAAGTTTTCGTACCAGCAAATTCAAGAGAAGTCAAAATCCTGTTAGCAACTGTCATATGAAATTTGCAACTATCGTTTCATTTCTACCCAACTGTCGTATGAGTTTAGCAACTATCATTTCAGAGCCTACCCAGTGTCATACGAGTCTGCAGAGTGTCATTTGGGAAAATTTGAAAGAGTTGTCAAAAATTATCAAATTGCAAGATATCCAACGTTTCCAGCCTAGTTCTAGAACCTGTCAAAAATATCATTGTGTCAGGAATAGAGCAGTAGTTATTGAGAATTAGTACATATGTCTCAAAGAATCAGTACACATGAGGAAGAAATTCTAATCGCCGCTATGAGGAAACAGCTGCATGCTATGCAAGTCCAGCTTGACAAACTTGAGAAAGAAAAGGAACCTAAAGAGTTCTCCATGGAAACTCTATGCCCTTTTCCATTTGATAAAGACTTGTACATGTCACCATGCCCCCGGAAAAAATTTGAGCAATATGATACCTCTTCCACGGAGAGTGACACATCCAGCTTTGGAGACTATGATGACTATGATGACAGACAATGTAATGATACCTATGAGACCTCTATTCCTAAGAGTCCTCCTCATCGTGTGTTCCTATTTGCAACAAATGGGAGGTCACATTGGATAGATCGTGATGATGATCCATATGATTCTGATTTTGAAAGAGACTTTGATGGCTTTTGTGGACAATACCTTGATTATGATCCATCTACTACTACTGAGGACTATAAAATGCATCGTGCTAGCTTGAAACGTCAATACTATAAGGATCTCCCCTCTAAGAACTCTCAGGCTGAAAATAAAGATTACACTCTCAAGCAAGATCATGTTAATGTTGAACCTTTGTCTTGTGATGGTTCCCTTCCATCCCCTACTTCCTCCAATACCCGTACATTTCCTAAAGCTTCTGAGTCTTTCAAATCTTTCATAGAACCTTCATCCGACACAAGCCTTGATACTTTTCATGCGGTTCCCTATAGTTATCCTCTAGGGCTACCTCTTAAAGAAACTCAAGCTAACCTTCACCTAGTTGTAAATACTTTCAATAATGCTAAACCTAAAGAGCCTAAGCCTTCATATGCTATAATGCTTACTTCAGCTAGTCCTTCACCATCTCTACAACAATCTTCCATACAATCCCAACATGCTTCCTTGTCCTTAAAAGTGGCTCCATGTCAAGAGGACTCTAAAAATGATAAAGAAAAGAACATAAAGAAAGATCAAGATCAAGAAACCTCCATGTCATCCAATCCCTTTCATGATGTCTCTTATTTGTTCCATAGTTCTTTTGATCCCGCACACCCTTTTTCATGCATTCCACCATGTCTTAAGTCTTCTCCTAAGCAAGATCAAGCTACTACTTACACTATTGAGCTTATTGACAATCAAAATGACCTTACTACACTTGCACTTTCCAAAGATGATACTTCCATTAAGGTTGGTAAAAATAGTGTTGTTACTTCCAATGTTAAGCCTATTGAAAATCAAGAGAAAAATTATGAGCTTATGCTATCCAAAGATCCTTGTCAAGATCAAAGTCTTCCATCTTCTTATTCTACCACTCCCTTGTGGCACCTTGGATAAGTACCATGATGAAAACCTGGCAATCAGGCATCATGCGTAGTTCTTCTACATATTTCATCCATTCCATCTTCTCTCTTTGATCTTGATAAGGTTGACCTCTACACGAATATTTGGCTATCTTGTGAGCTATCTTATGATGATCTTGCTTTCATTCCTTTGATGTTTAGCCTTAATATCTATCTTCCTCCATTCATTTTTGCCTATCGCTATCCTTTTCCCCTTTGGTCTTGATCTAATATAAAAAGAAAGAAAGAGTAAAACATGATGCTATGAAGCCTCTTGACATGCCTACTCCTTTGGACTGCATCTTGTCCTTCTTTGGCATTACACTTTTGTGACTTATCCTATGCTGGCCTTTCATTGCTTGTCCAAATGCGCTTTACATGACAATTTTTCCCTAGCTTGAGTATTCTTGAGGAGTTTTCCCTTGAGGATTTCTTCCCTTCATTCTCCTTCATTATCTTGTCTTCCATCTCTTCCACCAAATTGCTGATCCCTCTTGCTCTCCACCTTGCTAGACATTGGAACTACACAATATTATCTTTTTTGGGAGTCTGACATGGAAAAAGATGCTATCAAGTATGCAAAGAACTATCAACAGTGTCAAGTACATGGAAAATTGATTCATGCTCCACGGAGAGATCTAATTCCCTTTGATACACAATGGCCTTTTCAACAATGGGCATTTGATCTCATAGGTGCTATCCATCCGCACTCTTCCAATGGACATACCCATATAATCACAGCTACAGATTATTTTATAAAATGGGTAGAAGTAGTTCCTCTAACATAAGCAATGGGGAAATAGATCTCTATGTTCATCCTAAACTACATCATTTGTAGATATGGGATCCCTCATTCCATAGTTACAGACAATGGAGGACAATTCAAAAATAAGGACCTAGATGAGTTATGTGCCAAATTCAAGATCACTCAACATTGGTCATCTATCTACTATCCTCAAGGGAATGGACAAGCTGAAGCTTCAAACAAAAATCTCTTGAAAATCTTGCACAGAATAGTGAATAAAATAGGAAGAGATTGGCATCTCATGATCAATCCAGCTCTCTGGGCCTACAGAACTAGTATCAGAACACCTACTGGGGCTACACCTTTCACTTTAGTTTATGGGTCTGAAGCGGTACTGCCTATTGAGGTTGAAATCCCATCACTCAGAATCAGAATGCATGGACTTGTCACTGATGAAGACTATAGAGTGTCTAGGTTACAAGAACTTGAATTACTAGATGAACGCAGGCAAGAAACATATGATCATCTCAGAGTGTATTAGAAAAGAATGTCTAGAGGCTACAACAAGGAAGTCAGACACAGAGAATTTCAGGTTGGCGATCTAGTGTTGAGAGAAAATCCTAAAAATTAATCACATCGAGAACGCAAGGGGAAGTTTGAACCTAACTGGCTAGGTCCCTTTGTTATCATAGCTACTTTTGTCTCCGGTGCCTATCAACTCTCAACGACTGAAGGAGAACAACTCCGAGAACCAATCAACATTCTCCATCTGAAGAAATTCTATGCCTAAGGCATTCAGTGCTTGGTAAATGTCCTGAAAAAAATCTTAAAAAATCTGAAAAAGTCCTGAAAAAATGAACATCTTGGTGAAAACCTAGCAATAGGCGCCTTGATGATTCACAAAAAAAATAAAAAAAAATGAAAAAAAAAAAATGAGAAAAAAAGAAAAGTGCCTTGGTGAAAACCTAGAAACAGGCGCCTTGGTAGAAAAAATAGAATATCTACCAAGATGGTGAAAACCTGGCAAATAGGTGCCACTTGTTCCAAATGTTCCATCTATCAACACAATCTTGGTCTTTCCCAACTTTTAGTCTTGCTTTAGTCTATGCATATCTCCTGGTCTGTATATATCCTAGTTTCAATAAGTCAATTTGTGCACCAATCGGCTTGAGCGTCAGTATCCTATCAATGTTCAAACTTGGGGGCAATCAATGTCATATCCTATGGTCTCCAATGTATCTTAGACGTGTCATATCCAATCAGAGTCCTTTGAAGCTTCAAGTTGAGTCAATCAGTCTGTCTCGTCTCCAGAAAGGATTTTGCATCTACAACAACAACAATCAAACATCAAAACAAACTAAGAAAAATCTGTGCTTCATGCTTTTTTCTCCTTGTATGCTTACTGATTCACATTGAGATTTTTGCATATTGTGTTCCTTCGAGCTCTTCGATGATGTCCTTTATAGGATTTAGAGAGTGATGACTGGGGGCATAATCTTTTTTTTTTATTTTCTGCTTGTATGTGAAAATCTAACAACTTTGGAAATTTTGGATTGAAATGGTGTCCGACTGTAAGAGCCTCTATCTCGAATTGGATGGCCATGCGTACCTCGACCATTGATACCCAAAAAATTCAAGGAAGTTTGATCTAACTATTATCTTTTTAAAGTGAGTTCTTTCTCCTAATGTGAAATGTGATCTTGCCTAAGGATGTGAACGATAAAGGGTCACTACGGGCAATTCAAACTGGATTTTGAACGATCTCTAAAACTGTTTGATGTGTTTGCAATGCAAGGCATACTTAGGTCATCACGACATTTATGTTTTGATGCTTGTACAGATTGCTATATTAAAATGGACATGATATTCAGGTCATCCTGGCGTTTGTACCTTGGTGCTTATATCTAATCCAACATTCCAAAAACAAAATCAATATTCATATGTCCATGGTTGTCTAACCAGTGGGTGTTGTATTGATTTTTGTGCATTACAAATCAATATTCATATGTCTATGGTTTCATAGCTAGTGGGCATTGTATTGATTTATTCGGTTACCTAAAAGTTCAATGATGATAACAAATCGACACATGATCAGTGACTAGGTCCTAGGTCCTCGGTCTTAGGTTGCATTTCATCTTGCATATCTCTTTGCATTTTGCATGTTTGCATGATCTCACAAATGTTTGAATACAACTTCAATGCTTAAATGATTCTTCAATCGCCATCTTCAAATCTAGCGAGAGCTGAACCTAACTCGAAGGTCTCTTCATAGAATAGCAAGCAATGATCCTCCTGGGTTAACCATCTTTTTGACATAAGACTGAGTACTTGTCTTCATCAACCTGCAAAACATATCATACACATTTGTTGCATTACATTTACATCCATTGCATAAAAAAACATCCATATTTCCATAATCATTACATCTGCATAACATTCATACATATGAAAGAAATCATTGCATTGCATTGATCCATACATACATTCTACACTACTCATAGCATTAACATCACATGATATCATCATACATCAACAAAATGACAAGTACACATGATGTCACAACCAGAAATATCAATCTCATCTATATATTAGAATCTCAAATAGTTAGGGGTGCACTACTGGCACAGAGTACAGAAGAATGAGCTCCGTAGAGCTATCAGACACAACAGTGTATCAGTGATAAAGTAACAGATGAAGAAGGAAATCAACTCTCTGCATGCTCCTGTGCATTTGGTGGAGGAGGAGGTGGTGCAACTGGTATGGCCTCGGCTCTCAGTGCCCTAGCTCCCTCTGATGCTAACATATACTGAGAATAAGTAGGCACTCTCTGTGCAGCAGGGACTACTGCATAGTATGCAGAAACATAATATGAAGCCCGCACAGTCTGATGAATCACCTCTACCTGTAATCTCTATATCTCAGTGCACTACTCTATCCGCTACCTATCTGCCTCTCGATGCCTCTCCTCTAGTCTGGCATTCTCTATCTTCAGGTCCTGGACCTGAACTCTCAGTCGTCTGATAATCTCAGTAGAAGTAGAAGGAACTACGGGCTCTGCATCAGTGGCTGACATATCGGTATCCTGTGCTGGCTGTGCTAGCTGATCTGCCTATGAAGAAGTACTAGCCCTGTGCACCTTACGACGTCTAACCTTAGCACCCAAATCAAATGTCTCATCTGCACCTGTACCACCTACAAACTGCTCAGCTGCTAGAACCTCATCCGTAGATCCTACTCCACCCAGTGTGCCACTCTCACCTCTACTCCGTCTCTATGTCCCGGAAGATGTACCTGCTGTAGATGTAGATGGACGCGGAGGCCTCGCATGTCCTGATGATCTCTATGTAGGAGAAATCTCTCTCTACCTCAGAGGAGTAGGGTGTACCACCTATGGTCTCGGTCCTGCTCTCATAGGAGCCCTTGTAACATCCATGGCCTCCTCCATGGAGGGTATCAGCTCTGTAGGATCAAAAAATTGGTGGATCCTATGATCAGTACGCCATGTGACGTATGCATCTATAACCCCAGCATCAACCACCTGTGAAAGATAATCCCAATCCCTACCAATGATGTGACTATACTCATTAGCACATAAGGAATAACTGAGCCGTGGTGTCCATCCGAGCCCTATCTCACGCACAATGCGGGCATAAGTAGCATACTCCTATGGGACATCCTGGATGCGTCCATACTGACACCAGACTCTGGTAATCAAAAATCTCTCCAAGATGGTGGAGGTCCGTCCAATCAATATCCTGCTCTGGTAAAAGAATGAAAACTGCTCCCTCGCAGTAGGCCAGGCCTCTATCTGTACATATGGCCTCCAGATCACAAATGTCATATCATCTAAACACCGACGAAAGTACTTGGTGTGTCCCATGCGAACCTGTGTGACATACCCAGCATAAGTATATATGACAGGGTCCTGTGGTTGTCTCTGCGACTGAAAAACTAGCCTCAAAACTGGGATATGCTCCCAAGCCCATATCTGAAGTACCAACGCTCCTGAAGCAAATGTCTTGCAGTCCTGATACATAACCTTGTGCATCTCAAAATACAAGTGAGCTAGTAGACACTGACCCCAAGCAAGCTTAGTGGGTGTGGCCATCAAAAGGGCTACCATAGGTGCCCATCCCATCAAAAAGCCGCTCTACTGGCGGCCAGGCATGATCAACTCTCCAATCATCCCCGCGATGATGCACTCTAGGTGATGGGTCTGCCCATATCTCTGCACAAGTGTCTCCCAGGATATAGCACCAGTCAACTGGGTATCATCACTAAACAATCATCTGAACGCATGCAGACCCGTAGATCCCCCGCTCACATACTCAGGCCGACGAGGACTATGAAATGGAATACGTAAGATCCTATACACGTCCTCGGGTGTAACAGTGATCTCCCCTATAGGCAGGTGAAAGGTCTATGTCTCTGAGTGGTATCGCTCTATCAGCGCAGTCAATAGGCCGTGATTTACCCTAATATCGGGTAAATGTATCAAATGCTCAAAACCACATGTGGCAAGATGAACTCTCATCAGGTCTGGCAATGAGACGCACAATCTCTGGGTAGCCGGATAGGAATGGCGAACATGTACATCAGGATATGTGACCTAAATTATTAAGAAACAAGATGTTTTATCAGAAATTCAATTGAAAATCAGGCTAAAAGAATCAGCATAGCACAGTTTCATATTTTAGAAGGTAGGTCAAAGTGTCCGCAATCAAGCAGAAGGATCAGAAAATAAAAAATTGGACCTAAGACTGAGTTTTTAGCTCACTATTTTTCAAACGACATTCCAGACTGGTGTCACGTGTCGTACGACACTCTACAACAGACCAAACGACACTTTATGGTCATACGACACTTTTCCCAGACTCATACGAGTTTCGAGGGACCCGATGAAATGTCGTACGACATAAGGGTCCCTCTCATACGACACTTGGGCAATGATGAAACGACAAAGAAAATTGCAATGAAAAGTCGTACAAGTCTGGAATGAGACTCGTACGAGTTTCTACACATGCGAATATGAAAAAGAAAAACATGTACGAAAAAATTTAAAAAAGCTATAAATCATCAAAAACATGCATTTTCAGAGGGGAACAGACGTCCACCTACCGGATGTCCATACGGTCGAGGTCTGTCATGTCACCGGCTGCGCTCAAATCGATGCAAACTCACAGGTACCTTCAGTTCTCGTTGGTCTGCCATTTTTCTCGCTCAGAGGGCTCCACAAATTCTCTAAAGTCAAAAGGTTGAAATGAATTGAAAATGACCCTTCCGGCCTTTATATAGCTTTTGACCTAATTTTTAAAAGTGCTCCGTTTTCCATGAAAATTGCACCCCTGGCTAATTTCGACGTTCTGAATCCATTTTCGGGATCAAAATTGAAATCTGAGATCATTTATTATGTCAAAATCATGATTTAAAATTTTTGGGACCAGGACGGTCTACTGCTTGCATAATCGACCTTCGATCATCACAGAAATCCAACATTCAACTTAACTGATTATCTTTCATCAAACTATCAAAATTCTAACTTGGTTAACCATGGTCAACTCACGGTCAAACCTAGTCAAACTTGGTCCCCAGGACCTCCAAACGATGCAGAATGCATTCTCAGACGTGTACAACCACTTCTTAAATCAATTAACATGCTTCTAAACTTTAACGCTGACTTTTCTTGTCAGATTTCAATTTTAATCCCGAAGGGGGCATAGTATTGCACATCATTCAAGTCTGTAACTCTAATTCTATCGATCAAATCTATCAATATCTTTCATCAGTGATCAAAACAACAACCACGTCTAGTCACTGATTCATCAAAAGTCCTCATCGCTTGGGGAAAATCTATCATCACTTGGGGCATATCAGATTCATCGATCCATGTCAATCTGGTATTCTCTTAATCTTGTAATCTGTATCAGCTTTTCGCAACCATCGGTTCATCAGTGTTATTTGCTTGGTTCTTCGACAACTGAAGGGTTTGGATGTGATACTTGCTAGTTCTGCTAAGACAATCGAGTCTAGAACGGGTCACTAACTTCTTATCAATCCTAAGGTTCAGAATCAGGCGTTTTGGCACTTTTCGCAATCTTCGGTTTATCGCTGCTATAGTGAACATTATCTCTGGTCATTCAGGACCTAATATCTCTATATCTTTCAATCGATTTCTATCTTGAGATCGGTTAATCTTTTGAATCAGTTTCATATCTTTATCATACACAGACTATCTTTGAACCACTACACTTCGCATAGTAATTCAAAGAGGGGCAAAATGTAATACCCCAAAAATGGGCTATATGTTCATTAACCTCCTACATCGACAAATCGAATGAAATCGACATCAAAGTCCTAACCAAAGGCACATCTAAACATCATCGAATCCTAATTGATTATCTTAAATTCTGCATCGGGGAATATTCCTAGCAATATTCTTAATTATCTTAATTATCTTTAATTTAATGATTATTTGGCGATAAACCACTTTTATCCTAAGTTTGATTAATTGAATATTTTCATATTTAATTAATTAGACTTAATATTTGCCACTTAATTATTTAATTAAATTTAATTCTATCTATTATTAATTATATTATTTAATTTTGACAATAAATCCAATATCCTATGAATAATTAATTAAATCCTTATTTAATTAATTAAAGCAAGTTGTCATTATTTAATAATATAGTTTTTAATAAAAGTTTGAATAAATAGTTATTTAACCCATAAATTAATTATTTATTTTCAAAAATCAGTTGAGTTGAGGATAAATCACTTTATTTATTTATTTAATTCTTAATTATTATGCACATTCAAAAGAAACAGTTAAACTCCAAATCAGAAAATCAATGCAAGTGTTGACTTTTTGGAACTCAACATCCTTTTGGAGTTCAAAAAGCTGATCTAAACTCTAATTTGAGTTAAAAAGCTATTTTTGCATGCCTTTTGCATGATTTTGAGAATTGACTATCTTGCATGATCAGATAACTCAAAAATCAACTTGAGTTATTTGAGTGATTTATGGCTTTCCTCCATGCACCTCCAAAGCCCGGGATTTCTATAAATTAAGGCTTCATCTCTTAGCAAATCATCTCATATTTTTGCACAACTACGCTGTCGAATTGGAATTGAAGAATCAAAGCTCTTGCGAATCGACATCTATTGTGAGATCAATCTTGTTTTTGGCACTCATTTAGCATTCATTGTTAGCTCAATTTTCATAACATAGAATTCATAGCTTTCATACCATTGTTAGATAGATCAATCTATTGCATATCAATTTTCATCTAGCATTCATAGCATATCAGTTTTTCATTCCTATTGCATAGAAAATTAAAAAAAAAAGAGCTTAAATGCATTCATATTCCATATCTAGAATTGCATTCAAAATCCTTCATTTAGGTGTCGTCTAGGTCACTGATCTCGATAACAATATGAGAACAGCAATCTCGCACTTATTAGAAGGTAGTAAATCGCATGGTTAGTTTAGCTTTCAATTTCGCACGATTTTGATTATCACTAATCTCTAATCTAGCATTCATAGCATATCAGTTTTTCATTCCTATTGCATAGAAAATTCAAAAAAAAAATAGCTTAATTGCATTCATATTCCATATCTAGAATTGCATTCAAAATCCTTCGTTTAGGTGTCGTCTAGGTCACTGATCTCGATAACAATCTGAAAACAGCAATCTCGCACTTATTAGAAGGCAGTAAATCGCATGGTTAGTTTAGCTTTCAATTTCGCACGATTTTGATTATCACTAATCTCTAATGTTTTACTGAGTGTTGTGTCTACAGATCAGGTACAATTTTTACACACGCAAATACAAGGAAACAAGATGTGTTCTAAAGGAAAGATCAAGTTTGATTGATCCAAAGTGAAATATAGGATGCATAAATAACAAATATCATTGGTTTTGTTAAAAAGGAATCAAGTTTCAAGGGGTAAGAATTAGACTTTTGTACAAGGAACAATGTTTTCATTTAGACAAGGCAAATTATATGCAAAGAGTAGCGAGATTTGTCATAAACAACAAATTTTCAAGAAGTTTCGACAAAAAAGTGGTAGGGTCCTATATGCTCAAACTCATGTAACTTAACATATCAATGTATCCATAGCGCAATGTCATTTGTGTTGTTTAAGGTATTCTTTTCATACAAAATTATTATTTCGTCTTGAATATTTAAATTATTAATTTAATTATCTAAAACTAAAAATTAAACCTTAATTGTCTTGAATTAAAAATTAAGACAAAAAGAAAAGGCGGCAAGGGGAATGGCGAGGAGTGAATGTTTGGCAAGTTTTTTAGCATGTCTTTGTAGGTTTCTTAATAGTTTTCCTTCACATTGGAATCGTTCACTACTACATAAAGGGGTATTTTAAGACATTTATTTAAGAAGAAATCAATATTTTATCTTAAATATTTAAATTATTCTTTTATTTATCTTAAACAAAAATAAAAAACTATTCCTATTGTCTTAAATAAAAAATAAGACAAAACTCATGCATTTTTTATATTAGGGGGTAAGAACCAAAGGAAGATGGAGGAAGGGCGCAGGGAGAAATTTTCCATAGAAAAAGTTGGGGATTTCAGACCAAAAATATGTATAGTCCAAGGATTCAAAAATAAAAATTCATGGATTTGTATTTTGAGTTGTTGGTTGTGAACCTTCATTTGGGTTATTTTTGGAAACTTGCCCAACGCCATTATCTTGAATGTCAAAGGAAACTTGAATATTTTTTATAGTATAGAATGATTAATGTTTTAGATTGGTTTTGGCCTTCTTTGGGGAATAATTGGGAATGGTTTAATGGGTAGACAGATTTGGGTGTCAGTGTTGGAGGAAACAAAAATATTTCTGAGGGTTTTTAAACATCTATGCCTCACCCATGAAAGGAAAGTCCTTTTCTCTAACCCCTTTCTAGTTTTTT
This sequence comes from Chamaecyparis obtusa, assembly GCA_027943335.1. Lineage (NCBI taxonomy): Eukaryota > Viridiplantae > Streptophyta > Pinopsida > Cupressales > Cupressaceae > Chamaecyparis > Chamaecyparis obtusa. The sequence goes on from BSBK01002033.1 coordinate 204,150, forward strand.
TCTCTTTCAATGGTATTCTACCTTTACCCATGAATTATAAGATGTTGTATACTATTAGGTTTCATTGGAAACTTGTCTTACAATGCTCTGGACTAGCTCTAGTATTTTTTTAATCATAACTGATAATAATGTTGAAGAATGATTATTTGATGGAGTTGATGATGAAGATTGAACGAGATCAGACGTATACATGATGTTAGTAGAATGATTAGATCAGTTATAGTCTTTTCATTGATGTCAAGCAATTGATTTCTAGTTTATATTGTGTTTCCATATCATTTGGTAATGATATAAGATGAATGAGTTAAGGAGAAGAAGAAATGAGAAGTTGAGAAGTTGTAGAACTTAAATGGGCAACTGATACAAATCAAACAATGATTTTATTATGTTGATATAGTTATTTTCTATCTAACATATGATTATGTTAAATCGATAAAACATGGTGATGAAGATTTTACAACTTGATAAGATAAGTTATTTTGGCCACCAAGATGGAAATGTCACTCGGTAAGGTAAAGGTGAAAAGTAGGTCACTTGGTAAAGTAGAAAGGTTTAGGCACCGAGCAGTTAACCAAGATTCTAAGGAAGACCACCAAGCAAGGAAAATATATTAAATATGGATGGAATAGATATTTAATGTTTAGCTATGATGAGCTAGATGATCATGATGATGAGGAAAGTTAGTTAAAGAAATCTATTGTTATGAAAATTCAAGATGAAAATCTATGGCTAGATATAAGAGGCAAAAAGAGATGGAACAAGTTCCTAGAAAAGTTCAAGTTCCTAGGTGAAAAGGAAACATGTTACCGAGATCCAGATCTGATGAATAATGAAATGAATGGTCAAGATTGATTAAAGGAAAATGTAATAGATGAGATTAAGAGACAAAAATTATTTATATAAAGGATGATATTTTATGGACAATTGGATAGAAAATTGAATAGTTGAAGGTTTACCATCTATTGAAAAGGAGAAGGAACAAAGATATTCCAAGTGGTAAAATAGTGATTTGATGAAGTGTTGATGCCATTGGAAGATGAAGAATTGAAGAGAATATTGAAGAGCACATAAGGATCTGATTAAGAAAAGATAGTTGCACATCTACATGCCAATTTTATTACTGTTTCTTATTATCATTTGTAAAAGAGAAATATCTTATCAGAGTGGACTTAACAGTCTTATTGTAAATCCTTGAGAAAGGTGACATTCTAGAAGAGTGTTTAAAGCCCTTTAACTAGGCCACTCCTAACAGGGTGAAGATCATAATAGATCTGAGTTAAATCCCTTAATCGGGTCACACCTAACATTGTGCATTGTAATATTTAACCAGATTGGCTCTTAACTAAGTGTACTTTAGAAGAGTATATTTCTTAGTGTGTGACAATTCCCACAGTGGGTTTTCCCAAATATGGGTTTCCATGTTAAATATTGGTGTTACACTTTGTGAATGTTTTATGTGTATGTTTTACTAATTGATATAGTTTATTTAATGTTATTGGTAACTAGAGAATTGTGTTATTACCAAGTAGTTACTGAGTTAATTAGAGAAAAGTTTGTTAAGGTATTTTATGATTAGGATTAGTGATTCCCCCCTCTCTCCATAATCCAATATTTTTATTTTATTTTCTAGTCATCTAGGCTAAAAATAGGGACATTTTCATTCTGAGGGATTAATTAATTTGGGTTCAATGTTGCTATGTATCTCCTTGTTGATTTATTGGGGTTTTGACTTGCAACCTCTAGTTTTATTTTTGAATGGGTTTATTGGAAGTTGAGAGAATGAAATATGTAGGATCAATACCTATAAAAATTAGTGGTCATCAGTTCAAACCACACTCATCACAAATTTATAAGAATTTTTTCATAGGGGACATCCAATGAGAAATATCCTTGTAAGTAAGTCAAAGTAATGGGCACTCAGGTTGAATATTTTTATTATGTCTATAGTCACCTTTCATCACATGGGTTGGTTGGAATGTGTCATCCTACCTTAGAAATAGGAATAAATAATTTGGTCTTGGAGGTGGACTATGGGATTGGTTGTATGCATTCGAGGCCAGGTCAAGATTTGATTATCAAGATTAAGGGGTTTTTTCCCGTAAGTGAACTATTCCATCTTATTTGTAAATGTTTTGTTTTTGGGTGGCCTCTCATAGATATCATATAAAATCAATCAATTATATACTTTAGAGTCATTTCTTGGTTTCATCAACTTTCCAACCTGGTTTTGTTCATAAATCATGCAAGTGTGAATACTCTAGTCTTTATTCTTAAATAATGGATGGTTCCACGCATTGGCATGGTGATAATCTTTGTAGAATGTTTTAATTTTTTGTGTGATAGGAAAAATGCATTGAGGATCTTAAGGGGCTTTTGTCTCATAGTGAAGTGTGAGTGATGAGGTGCAATTTATAGGAAGTGCTAGGAAAATAAATCACACTGAACTATGAATCTCTACGATCATCCTCAAATTAAAGGTGAAATTGTGGTTCCCTTGTTTTTATTTTGTTTCTCAGTTTTTTTAACCAAATAACAAGTCAACCTATTTCAAATTTTTAGTTAATCATATTTGTTAAGACTTAAGATTAAGGGGGGTTGCTCCTTTGTATGTGAGTTATTCCCTCTTATTTGTTTTTAACTTGTCTTTGGGTGGCTTATCTCATGGACATTTTATAAATTCAACCATTTATCTACTCCAAAGTTATTTTTATTCAAGGTTATCCTTTGAATTGGTTTTCTTCAGAAATAATACATTTGTGATTACTCTAGTTTGTGTTATGAAATGGTCTATGATTCTCTGCACTCACATCATGCTAATGCTCTGGGAAATTTTTAGATTTATGTGGGTATGGGCATGTATATTGTGGATTAAGGAGGCCTTGGTTCCAAAGTGAGGTGGTGGTTGTTGGTATGTAGCGTATGGGAACCAGTGTGAAAACAATTTTTGAATTGAATCTCTACAATGAACCTTGAAGTAAATGTGAAATGGTGGTTATCTCTTTTTTTTGTTTTTAACTTGTCTTTACCAGAGAGGATCCCTTGTTTCAAATTCTTAGGTTCTCATAACCGTCAAGATTAAGGGGATTTCTCCTATGTATTGAGGTTTTCCCTTTTATTTATTTGTCTTTCTTCTGGGTGTCCTATCCCACCATTTAAATTTAGTCATTGATCACTACTAAGTATTTTTGGTTCATTTATTGTCTGAACTAATTTTGTTCAAAAATCATGCTAATGTGAATATGTGTATTATGTTTTGAAATGTTGGATGATCCATGCATTCTCATGATGACAATTTTCCTAGAACATCTCAGCTCTTTATTGGGATGGAGAAATGTATAGGGGATTTGAAGGTATTTTTGATCCATAGAGAGGTGTCAATCGATAGTCATTGTAAATGGGCTCGCAGGGAAACAACTCAAATTAAAATGGTCAAATGGATGTTCTCTAAATTTTTTACTTTTATTTTTTAAATTATCTTAGTAGAGAGAAGGCCATCCCGTTTCAAAAATTTTAGGTCCTCACTACAGTCAATATTAAGAGGGCTTGTTCTTTGTGTTTTGGATACTCTCTTCTTTATTTGTGCTACTTTTTGGTTTATTTCATTGTCTAAATTGGTTTCATTTAGAAATCGTGCAAAATAAGTTTGAAATAGTGGATGATGAAATGTACTCTCATGATGAAAATATTTCTATAAAGTTTGTGTTTTATGTTTAGTTGGATTTTTTTTCGAGATTTCAATCCATCTCTGTGCTAATTATTTGCAAGCATTGAAATTATCATAAGTGAATTGTTTGCAAGAACTCACTACACCTTGATGATCGATCCTCATGGGATTCACCATTATAAAGGACATGACATTTTATGGGGAGAACTATAAGGAGGGCTAGGCTCTATTGAATTGGTACTTACAAAATTTTAGTCATGAATATTAATTCAAAATAATGAATATGTCATTACATGGTGTGGAACAACATAGAAAATTGTTTATGTTCCACTACCAACGTTGGACACTACACCCCTATTCTTTATTCACTCATTTTCATTTGTTATATAATTTAAGATTTTAGAAAGAATTAAAATTGAAGTTCATGATTTTTTTGAAAACAAAATGGGATTTTTTGCTCCTCCAACAAAGGGCTCTAAATTTGTAGGGTTTGAGTACATCTATTTATTCCATTTTTTAGGGCTTATGAGAGTTTTTATATAGAATATTAGAGCATTTTTAATCAGAGTTCTAACGAGGTATCATTACACAACCTTGGGAGACATATACTCCAACCTTGAGTATAGACTTATCAAAGCATCATGTTCCAAATATGTTTACTGATAAGTTTTCTTATTTCACTATAAAGACATCAAGATCTCCTACAAATGTCTTCTTTCAGTTGGATAAATGATTTCTCTTTTAGGATGGAGGTTATGTCTTTTAATAGAATAAACAATCTCAATATTCGTGATTGAGCAAAAAAATGGTGTAGGGTGCTTTAATATTTAACTTTTATGAAATTGAAGACAATGTTTTGGCTTGATTTTATTTTTATAAGCCTTCTCTTTAGTGTCTCTTCATACCAGAATGGGTCCTCAAAATCAAGATAATAAAGTAAAGCACCATCCTAGCGAGATGAAAATAACAGGTAAGTGGCACTACTGATGCAGTATGTTTTTCCCTCAAATTCCTATATTTCTATAGAGGGACAAAAACTTCTACAAGAGATCCTTTTTTTCCTCAACCTAGATGTAGTTAATTTTATGCCAAAATACTAGCTTCTTTCCCATGCTATTTGGGATATTAGTGGTTATCCATAACATTAAACTGCAATATATGTGCTAGAATGTACCAATATATAAAGAGGAAATTATTCTACCTCAAACTAAACCACATTTTTTTACAGAAGTAGCTATCTTCCTTTTTAAAATTGTTTCATTTTTATGGCTTCATGACCTCCTCTACTTGTAATCTCATTGAGTCATGTCAATAAATAGATCAATTTGTCTCTGATCTCCTTTGCTTGTACACTGATTTAATCTCAATGTGTCTGACCTGTTAATATATAGATTAGTTCATCTCTAATCTCCTTTTCTTGTACATTGATTTTATCTCAATGAGTAATGTCAATAGATAGATCAATTCCTCTCTAACCTACTTTTCTTGTACTCATTTAATCTCAATGAGTCTTGTCAATAAATAGATCAGTTCATTTTTGACCTCCTTTGCTTGTACACTAATTTAATCTCAATGAGTCTTGTTAATAGATAGATCAATTTTCCTCTGATCTCATTTTCTCATACTTGAATTAATCTCAATGACCTCCTTTGCATCTAAATTGATTTAATCTCAATGACTTCCTTTTCTTGTACAATGATGTAGTTCTAATCTCAATGAGCCCTATTAATAGATATATCAGTTTGTCTTTGACCTCCTCTATTGTATATTGATTTAATATCAATGATCCCTATCACTCGATAAATTGTGATCAATAAAGTGGCTTGGAAATCTTTTTAAGGGCTCAACTCACAAGTCATAAGAAGGACACTATCCTAAAGGTTTTGGAGGTGATGATCATATTTGACATTTTCCTTGAAGTCCCATGGAAAAGTAGTAGCCAATGTTCATTATAATTAAAATAGGTTCAATTATCTCATATCATTGATTTTTTATTCATCACCATTGATTCATTAGTGATTTCTTTTAGATAGATTCCATGTGAGATTGAGAAACAAACAAATTCCATTGAGCTTCTTATTTTTCTTTTTCTCATATAGCTATAGCTTTGGTGCTTCAATAGAAAGGAAAGTATATAATCAAAATTTGATACACATTCTCTTGCTTATTGTATTTAGATTATTATTTAGGATGGTCCAACTTTAAAGGAGAAAACTAAGGATATGGATCATGCAATTGCACTTTTGCTTTCACAAGTATTCACAAGACCAAAAGGTATATTTGATGATTTTAGAATTGTTAAAGATTTTATTTTATTACATGTCTTTAAATTTTAATGGAGATTGATTTGAGTGATTTATGTCTTTAAGACTAAAGTATTAATGTTAGTTATGTATTCAAAATTAGCAGGCAAGGTTTTTTTTGTAGAAGATAAATATATCCTAAATTGCCAAATAAAAAGAATGGAACTCTATCTTCTATTAGCACTTTGCCTGATTTTGTCTATATATCAGTTTTGTACTAGCATATTTATAAGTTTTAGGTGAAACTGGTTAAATATCTAATTAATTTTATCATTTAAGATTTGATATCAATCATATCATGATATTAATAAACAAGAGAGATTCATTGTGACTTATTATTTACGATATAGAAGGTATCAAGCTCTGTGAATTAGTTGTTAGTTGTCATTGTCTACTTGAGTTCGGGTTTTTTTGTAGACCTTTATCTAAATCTTGTGCTAAAGAATTGTGTTAAATTTTTAAAATAATCATAAATTTTCAAATTATATATTTTCCATAAGGAGGAGATGTGTATCATTTTATCAAATAGGAAACACTTGTGAATTGTTTAACGAAAATAAATTCTACCACATGAGCATCTTTTGACATCTTTCATAATGTGTTTACTTGTATTTATTGAGGATGGTTAAAGTAATAGCAAGGTCATGTTGAAAAAGATGGAGTATAGGAAGGATGATAATTCTCACTAAAATTAGAAGCTCCCAACTTTCTATAACTTTATAAGCCATGTGGCCAAGGCTATGGAGCATGTGAACCCAATAAATTTGTGTGAAATGACTACATAACCATGTATACTATAGCAATTCCTGATATTCAATGGGAATATTTAAATCATTACTATCTTTACCACCCCAACTATACTATGAGAGGTAAGTATATAAATGTTTCCACTGCAGAAAGTCCTAATTTCAATCCACTTGAATATTGAGTTACAACAAATTCTAGCTCATTTGTTGTCCTAATTTTTGTATAGTCCTAAGAAGGAAAATTTGCATATCAAGTCAAGATCTAAATTTTCTTTCTTTACCAATTGTATATACATAAGGATTTGTTTGTCTTGAGAACTCCATGCTAGACACATCCATGATTGTAAAAATTTTCAATTTGTGTTCTATTGATTTATAAGTCTCTTTTGAACATGAAATGAAGGATGAAACTACAAGTTGAATATGAAATACATTACAGAATATTGTAAAGTACATGGTCAATTTAAGAAGAGGATAAACTAAAAAAAAATTGGACAATCTCTATGTAGTGCATAGGATTAAAAAAAAGAAATTTAAAACTCAATGCTAACATGACACTCTCACATTTGAGGAAATCTTCAGGTGCTTTATCCTTTTAGTCTTGATATTAGTTTTAGGAAACAATCCATAGGAAGAGGATGAAGAACTTTGGTGCAGAAGCACCTAAGGGTCGGCTAGTTCCACCCTTTTTATTTTTAGTTGTGAAAGACCCTCAAAAGGTATTGTAAATATATAAGGTCATGTAGACCATTGTGTGTGAGTCTATTAGGAGTTAGGGTCAAATTGGGTCTATAGTCCTAGGTATGTTGCAGAGAAGGTTTAAGTGATCATAAGCCTTTAGACCGATTCAAGGACTCTAGATGATGTCAAAATGATGGCACTAGGTCTAGGATAGGATTGTGATAGGATAGAACCTACTATAGGGCTTAGGAGAAGCCAAAAGTGTGAGCAAAGCAACATTTTTGAAAAGTTTCTAAAAAGTTGATAAAGTTGCTTCAACAACTTTTGCAACTTTTAAAAGTTGCTTGGAAAACTTTGTCCAAAATGCTCCATAAGTCCTAAAATGGTGATGAGATGCCCTAAAGAAAACCCAAGGCATGGATTTTTCCTATTTAACACTAATTAGACCTAATTTTCAAGGTTGGATGTCAGAGTGTATAGTCTTTATTTTACTGGTGAATAGAACTGTAACTTTCCTTTTGTAATTAATGGTTGCAGAGCACCTACATGGTATGCATGGATTGAATCCATGATTGTGCCATTGTGAATAGTTTGTTTGGATTATTTTAGTGTTTCTTTCATAGTGTTTTTGTACATTCTTGTTCATTAGATAGATATGTGTATATATTTTGGTATTTTTCTAGTTTACTGGTTTGTATAGTCTATTCTTACAAATGAGGCCCTAACTCATCTTTCCACCATAGTCTTTGTACGACCTCTTAGAATTGATGAGTAGGATCATTGTAAATAATGTAGGTCAAAGGAGGGCCCTTGGAAAGTCTGGCATCTATTTCTAAAGTCTTTCCCTAGGACGGTCCATGGTGATCTCGGTTAGGGAAGACTAAGTTGCAGAGAATTTAACTTGTAGAGGTGGTTCTAAAGCTCAAACCCAAGCATTGAAGGTTGTATTAAGAGGTCTTGCAATGATATCTATGTGAGGAAAAAGTCTAGAGTGATCTCTAATAGACCCATTAATCCCAAGAACAAGAGACTCCCTAGTTCTTCACAAAATCCTCATTAAATTACCAAATCTTGGTTAGGGCACTGTATGAATAGATGAAGCCGTAGAACCCTAAAAATCCTTGAGGTGATGTTAAATGAAGTTAAAACCCTAAAGAAAGTTGCAGGGTCATGGTACAAGGTTGTGGTGAAAAGGGCTATTTTCTCGGAGTAGGAGACCTAATAGGGGCTCTTTCCTAATAGGTCTATTTTCAGACAAACTGAAGAAATAAGGAAGATAAGCATGGAGAATCTTCCAAAGTAACTAATTGAACAATTTGGGGAGTATATGAGAACCTCCAAAGATCGAAAAGTGAATGTATGAACTTTTGTGGTGGAATGTCCTTAAATCTTATTAAGGGCTAGTGTTATGGAAAGCTAGTTGAGCACCAAGAACTTAATTGTTTTGTCAAAGCATTACTTGATAGCTAGGTTGGTGTGTAGACTAGGGGATCTAGGTCATGAAAATGATCCTATGGGTCAGAGGGAGTGGGGAAGAAGAACCTAAAAGGTCCTTGAGAGAGACCTAATTATGAAGGCGTGATAAGCCAAACCAACCTCCCTATCAGATTGGTATTAGAGCCCCAAAATATTTAGGATTAGAATAATTGTATGTCAGAGTGTGAATCTACATGATCATTCATGATGGTGACCAATGAAAAACTTGCAAAAAAGTAGAGGACCAAGAATAAGATAATAGATTATTGAGAGAAAGGTTGTCCCAATTGAAGCAAACATTGGGTGAAGTTTAGATAAAGATAGAGGAAGTTAGTGAAAAGATTGGTGAGAAAGAAAACAAAGACAAGTCAGTGTCCATAGAAGATGAAATCCCAGAACCTAATCTAGTGCTACAAGAAGAACCCTTTCTCAAGGCACTCAAGGCCATGAGTGGAAAAGCTTTGGAGGGGATACCAGTTTTCAATAGGAAATAGAACCAGATTTGGTAATGGATTAGATAGAAGGTATTGAGAACCACTTTGAGTATGACGGGGTCAGTGAAGCACAAAAGGTAAGGGTAGAAAATCCTAGGCTTGGAGGCTCTGCCTTGACATGGTGGAAGTTCATCCAAACATAGAGAGAGAAGAAAGGTAAAAACCCAATTTCTACTTGGAAGGGCATGGTTGCCAAAATCAAAGAGACCTACATGCTGGAGGATTATGAAATCTAATTTCATAAAAAGAGATAGAGTTTGAGGAAAAAAGACCTTGATGTCAATACCTACACCAAAGAGTTCTATAAGCTTTGCATGAGGTCTAAGGTGGTGGAAGAGGAAAGTATAAAATTTTCTAGGTATCTCACTAGTTTGAAGTGGTCAATTCAAGAGTAAATAAGCCTCTTAAGTCCTAAGACAGTACACTAGTGCTACTAATTAGCACTGAAGATAGAATAAAAGGGTAGAAGGAAGCAATACTCAAGTTCAAGAAATAAAGGACGAGGTAGAGACCAAAGAGGACATAGAGGTGGTTATCAAGGAAGAGGAAATGATCAAAGGAGCCATGGGGAGTCCAAACTAGTGGAACAAAGTAGTGAAGCAAGCTCTAGAGGAGGTTTGAGAGGCAGAGGTTCTCATGGTGGGTCTAACGAAGGAAGAGGTAGGAGTGGAGGTAGGAGTAGCTCCTCTTTTGCAACCATGAAGTGCTATAAATGTGGGAAGCTAGGACACCCTAATTATAGGTTTCCAGAGAAGGCATCCTCTTTAAATTTAGAGAAAATAGGGGCTTCTACACAAGAGGACATATCAAGTGTCAAGTCTCTAGAGGTGAACCATATAGAATGAGAGAATCTAATGTTTAGGAGAGTTTCGATAAGACAACCAGTGAAAGAGAAACCTAAACAAAGGAGATCCTTATTCAGAGTTAGGTGAAAGATAATTGGCAAGGTGTGCATGGTGATTATGGACTCTAGTTCCAGATATAACATCATCTTAGAGGAGGTAGTCAAAAAGATTGAACTAGTGAAGATGCCACATGGCAGTCCTTACAAGGTCACATGGTTGAACAAAGGGAAAAGTGTCTTGGTGAATGAACATACATGGGTAGAGTTCTCCATTGGAGGGTATAAGGAAAAAATAATTTGTGATGTGTTTCCCATGGATGCTTGCCATCTTCTCTTGGGAAGACCCTAGCAGTATGACATAAAGGCTATACATGATGGATAAGAGAAAACTATTTCATTTATGAAGGATGGAGAAATGTTTAAGATCCACTCTCTGTTAGAAGAAGATGATGTTCACACTAAGATTACTAGTGTACTACTTAGCAGTGGGAAAGAGTTCCTTAACATACTTCAAGAGAAGGACAGTGTGGGGTATGCCATAGTGATGCAGCCTAAGGAGAAGGAAAGGAAATAGTAAGAAGTTGTACCAGTAGAAGTACAACAATTGTTAGAATAGTTTAAATACATAGTTAGTGATGGCACACCTATAAATTTTCCTCCTAAAAGAGCCATAAGTCATCAGATTGACTTCATACCTAGTGCTTCTTTTCCAAACAAGGAAGCCTATAAGCTAACACCTGATAAAAACTAAGAAGTGGCTAGGCAAGTACAAGAGTTACTTGACCAAGGATTAGTGAAGAAAAGTATTAGTCCATGTGTAGTACCTATGGTCTTGGCATAAAAAAAAGGAGGTAAATGGAGACTTTGCACTTATTCTAGAGAAATTAATAGAATCATTATTAGATATAGATTCCCTATACCTAGGATAGAGGATATAATGGATTTTCTTGGAGGAGCACAATATTTTACAAAATTGGACCTCAAAAGTAGATACCATCAAATTAGAATCAAGGATGGGGATGAGTGGAAAATAACCTTCAAAACCACTAAGGGGTTATATGAGTGACTCCTTATGCCATTTGGGATTACTAATTCCCCTAGTACCTTCATGAGGTTGATGAATGAAGTGCTAAAGGATTATATAGGAAAATTTGTGGTGGTATATCTAGATGATATACTCATCTTTAGAAAGACAAAAGTGGAACACTTAGCACACTTGGAGATAATATTAAGAAAGTTACATGAAAAACAATTGGTAATCAATTTATAGAAGTGTGAGTTCCTCAAGCAAGAGCTGGTTTATCTAGGATTTGTGGTGTCTCAAGGAAATTTGAAGATGGATCCAAGAAAGAATGAAACTATACTAAACTGGCCTACACCAACCACATAAACAAAGGTAAGAAGCTTGCATGGATTGGCCCAAGTTTATAGAAAAATTATTAGGAACTTCAGTGAGATTTGTGCACTAGTATTGGACACTATCAAAGGTGGGTTGAAGAGCACGTTTAGATAGACTCATGAAGCAGGCCAAGCATTTGAAAATTTAAAGCAGTAGGTAGACACCCATCCTATTCTCCTATTGCCAAGTTTTGACAAGTTATTTACCTTGGAGTGTGATGCAAGTGGGGTAGTAGTAGGAGGAGTGTTGAGTTAGGAGGATAGGCCTATAGCTTTCTTCAGTGAGACACTTAATAAAGCTAAGAAGAAATACCCAGCCTATGATTTAGAATTGTATGCATTGGTTCAATCAATTAGGAAGTGGAGAAATTATCTCCTACCTAAGGAATTTTTTGTTTTCACAGACAGCCAAGCTTTAAGCTACATCAACACACAAGACAAGTTGAGTAATAGGCATTTGAAGTGGATGGAATATATTCAAGCTTTCACATTCACCATAAAACATAAGAAAGGGGAAATGAATATGGTGGTAGATGATTTAAGCAAAAGGTTGTTGACAGTTCAAGAAGTTCAGCTCCAAAGCATTGGCATAGAAATTTTTAAAGACCTTTACAAGGATGATGAGGATTTCTTTGAAGCTTACATGGTATGTTCTAATTTTCAAAATCATTTCAATGGTGAATTTGAAGAATATACATTGCAAAGTGGTGTTTTGTTTAAGGGGAACCAACTATGTGTACCTAAAGGGTCAATGAGGGAAAACCTCATTCAGGAAAAGCACAATGGTAGTCTTAGTGGGCATTTTATCCTAAAAAAGACATTGGAACTAGTACAAAGGTTTTACTATTGGCCTAAAAAACCTAAGGATGTAAGGAAGTATGTGGAACAATGTGTGATATTCCAAAAAGCTAAAGGAGGAGCTAGCAATGCAGGCTTATACCAGCCTTTACCCATTCCCAATAGACCATGGGAGTGCATCAGTATGGACTTCATAATGGGACTTCCCAAGACCAAAATAGGGTTGGATAGTATATATGTGGTAGTTGATAAATTTAGCAAGATGATCCATTTCATCCCTTATAAGACTACCCATGATGCTAGATATATAGCTCATCTCTTCTTCAAGGAGGTTGTGAGGATGCATGGTATTCCCCTAAGAATTATTTCAGACAGGGATCCAAAGTTCATGAGACATTTTTGGAAAACATTGTGGAGTAGATTGGGAACAAAATTTTCTTTTGGATCAAACTACCATCCAAAAACTAATAGTCAAATTGAGGTGATCAATAGGGTGTTAGGAAACCTACTTCGATGTTTGACCAAGGAGTATGGGCTAACATGGGATTAAGTTCTCCCACATGAAAAGTTTTCCTACAATGACAGTGTCAACATGACAATAGGTCAGAATCCCTTTGAGATAGTCTATGGCTTGCATCCTAGAGGAATTTGTGAATTACAATACTTGGGTCAGATTGAGTATAGGAGTGGCCATGATGAAGATTTCTCTCAAACCATGCAGGAGATACATGAGAAAGACAAGAAGACTCTAACTAAGGCTACACAAAATTTGAAGGCTAATGTGGATGAGAGGATAAAAGATGTATAGTTTAAGGTAGGTGACCTTGTCATGGTGCACTTGAATAAATATAGACTACAAAAAGGTATCCCTACCAAACTACAAATGAAGAGAGTGGGACCATGTAAAGTCCTAGCCAAATATGGAGCTAATTCTTATAAGGTAGACTTACCAGCAGACTTCACCATTTCACTAGTGTTTAATGTGCAATATTTAGTTCCCTATAAAGGACCTATTACTATAGCAGAGGAGCCAAGTTTGAAGGCAATGTTACATGAGGTAGCCTTACCTCCTAAAGCTAGGATTCAAGCAGAGAAAATATTAGAATCAAGAGTGAAAAAGAGGACCATACATAGAACATATATGCAATATCTTGTCTAGTGGAAGAGCCATCCAGAATATGAAGCTACATGGGTGGAAGAGAGCATCTTCCCTAAGCTAGGCATTGACATCTCCCTTTTGTGACCTATTGTTCCCTAGCTTGTTCTTCTACAGAGGGAGAGATTGGTGTAGGACCACCTAAGGGTTGTCTAGTTCCACCCTTTTTATTTTTTGTTTTGAAAGACCCTAAGAGGGAATTGTAAATATATAAGGTCATGTAGACCATTGTGTGTGAGTCTATTAGGAGTTAGGGTCAAATTGGGTCTATAGTCCTAAGTGTGTTGTAGAGAAGGCTTAAGTGATCAGGAGACTTTAGACTGGTTCAAGGACTCTAGATGATGTCAGCATGATGTCACTAGGTCTAAGATAGGCTTGTGATAGGCTAGAACCTACTATAGGGCTTAGGAAAAGCCAAAAGTGTGAGAAAAATAACATTTTCAAAAAGTTGCTAAAGTTGCTTCAACAACTTTTGCAACTTTTAAAAGTTGCTTGGACAACTTTGTCCAAAATGCTCCATAAGTCCTAAAATGGCAATGAGATACCCTAAAGACAACCCAAGGTGTGTATTTTTCCTATTTACAAGAATTAGACCTAATTTGCAAGGTTGGATGTCAAAGTTTATGGTCTTGTTTTTACTGGTGAATAGAACTATAACTTTCCTTTTGTAATTAGTCTTTTGCCTATTTACTGGTTTGTATAGTCTGTTCTTGCAAATGAGGCCCTAACTCATCTTTCCACTATAGTCTTTGTACGACCTCTTGGAATTGAAGAGTAGGGTCATTGTACATAATTAAGGTCAAAGGAGGGCCCTTGGAAAGCATGGCAGCTATTTCTAAAGTCTTTCCCTAGGCGGGTCCATGGTGATCTCAGCTAGGGAAGACTAAGTTGCAGAGAATTTATCTTGTAGAGGTGGTTCCCAAGATCAAACTCAAGCATTGAAGGTTGTATTAAGAGGTATTTCAATGATTTGTGTGTGAGGATAAGGTCTAGAGTGATGTCTAATAAAACTATTAAGCCCAAGAACAAGAGACTCCCTAGTTCTTCTAAAAACCCTCATTAAATCACCAAATCTTGGTTAGGGCACTATACAGACATATGAAGCCCTAGAATGCTAAAAATCCTTGAGGTGATGTTAAATGAAGTTAAAAATCTAAATAAAGTTGTAGGGTCATGGTACAAGGTTGTGGTGAAAAGGCCTATTTACTTGGATTGGAAGACCTAATAGGGGATCTTTCCTAGTAGGTCTATTTTTAGACAAATTGAAGAAATCGGTAAGGAAGATAAGCATGGAGAATCTTCCAAAGAAACTAATTGAATAATTTTGAGAGTATATCAACACATACAAACCTTTTCAAGTGAACATATGAACTTTTGTGGTATAATTTTCTTAAAGCTTATTAAGGGATAGTGTTATGGCAAGCTAGTTGAGCACCAAGAACTTAATTGTTTTGGTGAAGCATTACTTGATAGCTAGGTTGGTGTGTAGACCAGGGGATCTAGGTCATTGATGAGACAATTTATTGTCTCTATTTTTTTTATAATCTTCATACTTTGTTGAAACTCTTTATGCTCTGATAGAAATTTCCAAAACATTTATGACTTATACCTATGTGAACTTATGCTAAGTACAACTAAAGCCACAAAGTCTATGGGTAGCTAGAATGACATGTTTTGCTGACTATCATAAATATAATGTAGTACTTCATATAGTTATTTTAATTTGTGTTCTAACATTTGAGTAGGAGTTGAAATTTTGACTTGCATATGTATACCGAATGTTATAACCTTTCAGGTAAACAAGAAGCAATACAAGAGTGGTGCAAATGCATTAAAGAAAGGAGCATTAAGGGACCAGCCATGGAGGAATAAGATAGCATGATTCCTAGGATTATGCCGTGCCTAGAAAGGAGCTACTATTATAGAGAATATAGGAAATAAGTCCTGCTATATTTCCTCAGAGTTGTTATTCTGTTCTCTATAGTAATTGTAATATATCATGGTTATTTTATCTCCTCCTTATTTGGCGAGGTTTAATAAAACTTTTTTGTTATGCTTTCAATAAGCGTCAATCCTTTATATAAAGGGATTTGATTGATTTAGATATAAAATGAGAAATCTTAGAATGTTGCGTTCAATGTAACAGATTTACTCTTTTTTGTTCTTCATTGTTTAGTTGTTATGTAATTGGTTAATGATCATATAATGGAAGAGTGATTTTGAAGTATTTTCTGTGTTAGTAGTTAGTAGAAGCCACCCAAGGGGACCCACTTGGAAGGTGGATTAGATTAAGATAGAGTATATTTTCTTCCTACATTTTTTGTGCTTTCAGGTAGAGTTACTATTTTACTCCTGCAACATTACTACTGTGAATGTTCCTACAACACTTGCAGAGATAGACATAGTAAATTTTTTGAGTTGTTAGACAAGCTTAGATTCATTTCACAAGCTTTCTATCATAATTTCATTAAGTAGCCAAGTGTGTTTACTTTCTTGCAACAATAGCATAGGTTTATTTCATGCATTTAATCTTCCTGTAGCATAGGTAGTATGACTCTTAGAGGAACTTAGTGCACAAACTATTCTATCCCATTTCAAGTCTACATCCCTCGGTTGACAATCTAAATGCATTTCATGATGGGGAAAGTAATACTTAGTATCAATATATCAATTCTAAGAGAGACAAAAACATGATTATTATTACCTATTGTGAGACTGCTCATTTTTGGCATCATTACCAGGGATGGTGTCAAACTAGGAACCTTAATGAGTCATTTATTTTTCAGACTAGTTTCCTATTTTTAGTCAATACAGAGTAGTTGTGAGCTTTCTTCACAAGTTCATCAACTTACTTGCATGCATCGAAGAAGGTGAGATGTTCATGGTAGATTTCTTCCAAAAGAACCCATTAAACTGAAAGAAGAATTTGAAGAACTTGAGTTAGCATTTCTCAACGCAAGTCCTGAGTTTGCTGCATCATCTTCAATAGAAGAAGACACTCATGAAACATTTAACCTCCATCCTTTTGTAGAAATATTAGCTAGTTTCCATAATAATCCCAATCCAGGACCACCTGTTGCCTAGAACCTTCCGGTCAATAATACTTTCCAGCCACAGTTTCAATATCCAATACCTCTAGTAATGATAGCTCCTACATTTCCATTTCCTATTCGAAGTCTTGTCAACAATCCTAACCTCAAGAACATACCTGCTTCAACACTTCCAAAGTTCTATGGCCTTATTATAGAGGATCCTGAAACCTTTTTGTTTGAGTTTGACATATTGTGTCAAAGTTTTGACTATAATACTGATAGTCATAAGCTTAAGCTATTTCTAGCAACATTGAAGGAGTTAGGTCTTAGATGGTTCATGGGCTTAGGAGCAAATGTAGTAGCTAATTGGGATGGAATGAGAGATTTATTTCTAAGGAAGTATAAGGAATAGTGCAAAGGAGGTGGTTCAAAAAGACATGAAATCTTCCATATGTCATAGAAAGAAGATGAGACATTGGAGGACTACATATCATGCTTCTTATACAACTTGTAAAAGAACCCTCAACATGCACTGTAGGAGGATTCACATAAGATAATTTTTCTAAGAGGAGTGAATGACAATTTCCTCGAAGCATTGGACCTCATGGATGGAGGATATATATCTCAATCTTCCTGGGATGACCTTCAAAAGATTTGTCTGAACTATTCCAGAGCAGCCATGAAGAAAGGAAGGGGATTTCATCCAACACTGGCCAAAGGAAGTGGCTCTGGTATTTCAAAGATGGAGATTTCAAACCTGTTGTCAGATTTCAAGAAAGACATCATTAATGATGTCGTTACACACCTAGAAATAATGACTTCCAAGAAGAAACATACAGACATGAAGGCACAGCTAGCTGAATACTGTCCCCATTGCCACAAACAAAAGAAGGATTGTTAGTGCAAATTGGTCACAAATTTGGAGAATCAACATCTTCCAACTGAATATTTAAAGATAGAAGGAGAGGAAAAGAAAGTATTCTTTGTTTCTCAACATGGGCCATGGGCCATGGGCCATGAGACAAGGTATGCCTCAAGACCCATTACAAATTTCAAATCCATATAATAGTCAATGGGAAAATTGGAATGTCCAAAGTCCTCCATAGTATAATCAACCCACTTGGAATAATGCTTGGCCAAATAATCAATGGTATACTCCAAAAAAACCCCAATGGCAACAACCACAAGGGAATTGGTAGCCCACTAACCAGTGGAGAGGACCTTAGCAATGGCCTAACCCGAATCTTGGATATCCACCTCTACCACCTCCAATAAATACACCTACAATAATGCCACCGCCTCCAAACACTGGTCCTCAAAAGAAGACGCAGTTACTTGCTCAGCCTCAACTGAATCCCAACAGTCAACAACCATAGTAGAAAATGTATCCTATCGATGCTCAATAGTACCCTGTCTATGCACTTAACATAGCTAATATAAGCTTAAGATTAGGCACTACCTTGCCGACACCTGAACCACCTCTTACCACTAAAATGTTAGACCTTCCTACAACACCAGTACCAATTCCAAAAAATGCTTTGTCAAATACTGCTGCCCCAGATAATGTTACCAATTCAGCTAATGTTCAGACATTAGTTAAACCACCTTTTCCTCAGAGGCTCAGTATGGATAAGCCTATACCAAAAGAAGACCAACCATTTGATATCCTTGACCAGTTAAAGAACATACATATCTAGATTCCCCTATTTCAAGCAATAAAGGATGTCCCAGTTTATGGAAAAGAAATAAAAGAAGCTTGTCTTAAGAAGCCTTGAAGGAAGAAAAATGATCTTAAAATAGTTCATGTTATAGGAAAATTATCTGATATTATGCTGAGAAAATTGGTAATTCTAAAATATTCAGATCCAGGGAGTCCAGATGTTAACATCATCATTAATGGTCAGTCTATCAAAAATGCATTAATAGACTTAGGTGATGCCATTAATGTAATGAGTAAGGATACTATGAATAAACTGAGCATTGAAGGGTTGATAGCTACTCCAACAATATTGAAATTAGCAGACAACTCTACTGTCACCCCTAATGGAATGATAGCAGACATAATAGTTGCCTTAGATTCATGGGAGTACCCTACTAATTTCATGATTCTATCAACAAAGGTCAATCTTGCTGGTTACCCTGTTATCCTAGGATGTCCCTAGTTAGTAATAGCTGATGCAATCATTAGTTGTAGATCAGGGAACATGACAATTTTAGATGGGCAATCCACTAAGAAACTAGCATTGTATCCTCCAGTTCAACCTCAGCCAGATTTAAGTACACCTATATGGCCAAATTTAGGAAATGGGGAAGAAGAATTGAACTTTGTGGTTCAACTCATGATGTTACATAGGCAATCTTTTCTAAAGCTGCAAGAGGAAGATGAAGTCATTTAGAGCATTCTTAATAATGACTATGTTGTAATCAAAGATATATCTAAGAGTTCTATGTTAGAGTTAACTACATAATAAGATAATTTTGAGAACTATGTGTTACCTTTAGAACCCAATATTATCTATCAGTTGCTACCTAGTGAAGTAAACACAAGTCCTATCCTTGAAGTGTTGATGCTTGACCTTACAACTATTGTTGAGCTTTCTAAGGGTCATAATCTCCATGTGAATAATAAGCTGCCTTCACAATAGATGGAGCAACTAACTAAACTACTTCAAACACATGAGAAAGCCTTTGCATGGGACTATGGGGACATGAAGGGATTAAGCCCCACACTATGTACTCATAGGATTTATATCAATGAAGGAAGTCTACCACTCCATCAACCTCATAGGAGGATTAACCTAGCATTAAGAGATATAGTCAAAATAGAGTTACAAAAATTGCTAGATGCTAGCTTTATATATCCTATATTTGACAGTAAATAGGTATCACCTTTGGTTATAGTGCCCAAAAAGGGGGGTAAATGGAGAATTTGTGTGGATTACAGAGAGTTAAACGAAGCTACCAAGAAAGATAATTTCCCATTACCATTCATTGATCAAGTACTTGATACCTTATCCGGTAAAAAGTAGTTTTCCTTTCTTGATGGATATAGTGGATACAATCAGATAACTATTGCTCTAGAGGACTAGGAGAAGACTACATTCACATGTCCATGGGGGACATATGCATATTTATTCCTACCATTTGGGTTGTGCAATGCTCCAACAACATTCCAGAGGGATGTAATTAGTATTTTTGCTGACATATCACATGATTGTATGGAGATATATATGGAAGACTTTACAATATTTGGAGTGACATTTGAAGAGGCTTTGAAGAATCTTGAAAAGGTGCTAATCCGATGCAAGGAACATAATCTATCACTTAATAGTGAGAAATAATTTATGATGATGTAGGAAGGAGTGGTACTTGGGCATTTTATTTCAGTAGCAGGAATTCAAGTGGACCTAGCCAAAGTAGAGGTAATACTTACACTACCTACCCCTACTAAGCAAAAATATGTAAGATCTTTCTTAGGACATGCTGGATACTATAGACATTTTATTCAAAATTTTAGTCAAATAGCTAGTCCTCTATACACATTGCTTACAAATGAAGCTAAATGTATATGAACACAAGCATGTGACTATTTCTTCCTGCAGCTCAAGAAACTTCTAACAATTGCACTAGTCCTCAAAGGACCAGATTGGTTTAGTCCATTCCACATCCATACAGATACATCAGATTATGCCATAGGTGCAGTGCTAGGACAAAAGTCTAGTAACCTTGAGAATGCAATTTACTATATTAGTAAAAGCCTCCATGGACCCGAATTAAACTACATAGTTACTGAAAAGGAACTCCTAGTAGTAGTTTATGCATTGAACAAATTTCAACACTATGTAACAGGCTATCCCATTTTTGTTCACACTGATCACTAAGCAATAAAATATCTAATGAACAAACCTGCTATAACAGGAAGATTGGCAAGATGGCTTTTACTATTGCAAGAATTTGATATAATAATTGTTGATAAGCTAGGGAAGGCAAATGTAGTTGCTGACTACTTGTCTAGACTTCAAAATGCTGATGCAAACACTACTCTAATTGAAGATACATTCCCAAATGAACACCTGTTCCACATAGCAATCAAAAACCCATGGTATGTTGACATAGCCAATTATCTTGCAACTAGTAAAATGCCACCACATTTCTCACCTAAGGACAGAAGAAAACTTGCAGAGAAGAGCTTCCAATTCTCATGGATTGATAACAATTTATTTTATACTGGTCCAGACCAAATCATGAGAAGATGTGTGAGAGAAGATGAAATATATGACATACTCCATGCTTGTCATGATGAGCCATGTGGAGGTCACTTTGCAGCAAAGAGAACAACCTTGAAAATCTTAACAACAGGTTATTATTGGCCAACACTACACAAAGATGCAACTAGTTATACAAAAAAATGTGATAAATGCCAAAAAATGGGTCGTTCAACAAAATCAGATGAGATGCCACTTAATCCATAAGTGGTGATAGCACCCTTTAATAAATGGGGTATGGATTTCATAGGCCCAATCAATCCTCCATCAAATGGAAAATCTTACATCTTGGTATGCATGGATTATTTGACAAAGTGGGTGGAAGTGAAAGCAATGCAGAATGCCAGAGATAAAAAAGTAGCCAAATTATTATATGATAACATTTTTACCCGTTATGGAGTTCCCAGAGAGTTAGTAATAGACCAAGGAGCACAGTTCACTTCAAATCTAATCAATAAGATAATGAAGGAATATAGTATAAGGCATCGAAAGTCTAGCCCTTACCATCCACAAGAAAATGGACAGGTAGAGGTGACAAATAGAGAAATAGAGGCCATATTAACAAAAATAGTGCAATTGCATCATAGGGATTGGAGCAGTCGGTTAATTGAAGAAGTCTGGACTTATCATATAGCATGGAAGATCACAACAGGGTTCACACCATTTGAGTTGGTATATGGAAAGGTATAAATGTTACCAATATAATTTGAACACAAAACATTGCACACAACTTTGGAGTTGAACATCAATCTTCCTGCAGCACAAACAAAGCACCTACTCCACCTAAAATCCTTAGATGAAATGCAAAAATCAGCATTGGAGAGAACAAAGATAATCCAAAACCAAAGGAAGAGGTGGCATGATTCACATATCAAGAATAAGAACTTTCAAGTAGGTGATTGGGCTCTATTATATGATTCTCGATTCAAGGAGATTCCAGGAAAGTTGTAGACGAGATGGCTCAAACCATATGAAATCAAATATGTCTTTGATAATGGAGCAGTCCAACTCACCACACTTGATCTAGTCCAATTTAAACTACTTGTCAATGGACATGGCTTGCGCCTGTATCACAAGCCATAAACCAAAGAAGAATTCTTGCAGCAGTTCAGCACACAAAGTTCAACACCACCTCAGGTAATAGTTCCTGTAGCAGAAGGTGAATGCCTTCCTCTTGCAGCCTCACCATAACATGCCTTCAAAAAACACCCATAATAAAACTTCATTTAATATGAGGTATATTTCTTCATTCATTTTTCTCTCTTCTTCTCACCAAATCATCTCATTTCTCTTTCTACCACCCACTCAAGCACCATGTCACCCACAATTTCTATTTCCAATGCTTTCAATAAATACCACGTCAGCACTCACATGTGGCCGCTAGAATTAACACTCTCATCAACTTGCATTTGTGTGTATGGTAACTAATTGCTAGGTACAACTCTCTAACTCCTTACTCACTTTTAGCACACAAATTTTAATAATTATATCTAGTACTGCATTACGTGTATAATATAGGCATTACGCCAGTTTCTCATTCTCATGCTAAATTTATCAAGTGAGGACACTTGTTAATGTTTCATAGGGGGTAGGGAAAGTGTAATAAATTCCAAGTGTTATTCCTAAGCCATCCTAGTCACATCCTTGTCACATCAATGTTGTACTTAGGCTATGTTCTATTAATTCTTTTAATCCTACACATTTTTTGAACTTGCAAAATTCTAATTTTCTGAACTTAATATGACTTGAAAGGACTATAATTAAATTGTGAGGTAACTCACACTTAAAGCTGTGATGTCCTCTATAATCAATGACATTATTACTATTCATGTTAAGCATAATAGAGGTAATGTAAGCAAAAAAATCAGCATTTTCAAGAATTGTAATTGGGATTTCAAGAAGAAGGTATTTGCAGAGCGTAAGAAGACCAAAGATTAGTAGTAAACTGAAGACTAAGCATTACTAAGATGGGTGGACAATTACAGAGGCATGAACCAGTTCACCATGGTATTTTGCTAGCAGATGTTGAAAAAGTCGACAGATTTAATGCATGCGGCTAGCTGGGGTATTTTCTTCAGTTGACAAAATTTAATGAGGAGGTTGCAACATAATTTATGGGCACTTTTGAAGAGGGACAAGAAATTGTGTGGGGTTTAAAAGTTGTTTCCACTGAGGAAAGGATTATAGAGGTCACCAGGTTGCCAGTCATTGGAGAGCACTATCCTAACGAGCATGATGCTAGGTCATCTTGAGCTTAATTCTCTCGACTGAGTGATCCTCTGCTTGAGATTACTAAGCAGGGATGTAAGAGATTGTCTCTTCCACCACCATTTCTAGAATTGGCTACCCACATTATCAGGTATTTAACTTGTGAAGGAATATTCTCAAACCTGCATGCCCATCATTTCAAATTGCTTAGCTATATAAGGCATAATCTTTAGGTCAATGTTCCTAATTTTCTCTATAATATGTTAAACATTAGTGCCAAGGAAACACAAAAGGGTAATGCAAGTTCCATAAGCCACCATGCCCTAATAAAGATTTTGGTTGAAAAATCCCTTAGGGATGTCTCTCCCATGTCATGGGTAGAATTTGTTCAGTTTAAAACTTTGCAACCCCAAGTTAACCCTATTTCTCAACCTCTAGGGGATGAAGTAGAGTCTTCTGGGCCTACTGAAGAAACAGATGCAAAAGAAAAAGAACTAGAATTATCCCCAGAAAACAAGTCTTCTGAGCCCACTCCAGAGAGTAATATACCTACTTCTTCCACAAAGAAAGGAAAACATAAAGTTGAAAAAGAAATCCCTAACCTAGAAGGTGAAATTCAAAACCCTACAGTTCAAATAAATAAGAGAAAAAGGTCAAGTCCTGCAGCGTCTACTCCTGCAGCACAAAAGCCAAAAAGATCCCGCCAAAATAAAAATGCAGTAGTCAAGGAGGCAACTGTGTGTATAAGCCCTCACATGTGAGGACAAGTATTTCTGCCTTCTCTTGGAAAGCTAAATGTTCTAGCACTAAAACCTGATCTAGGACCCTTTGTTGAGTACATTCGTAATGACTTCCCCAGACAGGAAGAACCTTAAAATATGGAGGAATTTCCAAATGTGCAAAAACCTAGCAGTAGCATGCCACAGGATGATCAGGGAATGCCTAAGCTAAGCCCTGATGTAATACAAGAGAGAATTCCTATGAATGTTCAACCTACTCCTCTGCAACACCCTATATATTCCAATGTCTCCATTGTACCCTACCGATCAACGTGGTTCACTGAGTACTTTCAAAAAGTTTCCAAAGAAAAGAAAAAGAAAGCTCAGCTGCAAGAATTTCCCTCACCAAAAATTCAGTTTGTACTCTTTAATCTATACAATCATTTTGTTTTTCATAAGACTTGGTGGAGATAGGAAAGAGCTCAAATGCAGATAGAGATATTTGATAAGGATGAGGAAATTGAAGCTCTTAAGGAGCATGTTGGCACCTACAATATTTCATGGCTTTACCAATTTTCTTCTGGTCTCTGCAGTCATTTTCCTATTTTTGGCTAAAACCCTAGGTGAAAACTTTGAAAAACTAGCTGTTGTAGTGAAAGGCCCTAAAAGTGCCCTTGCTTTGTTATAATTTTGTGTTACTTTATTCAGGCCACTTAAAACCTTAAATCTGCATGTGATTAATTAAATGACCTTTTATATTGTTTGGCGGTTAGGTTTTTATGTTTGGTGGGGTCCCCTTTATTTTTCCTAAGTCTCCCCGGTTAATCTTTCCTAAGTCTACGAGCCCGGCGGTGCTTTATTTTTTTTCCTAGGTCAGTGCCTTAATATTTCCTATGTTTTTGGCTTAATGTTTCCTAGGTCTAGTCTCTTTGACACCATCTCAATCTGATGGTTGTCATTAAAGTGCAAGGGATGTGTCAGAGCTATGCGAAATCGCGATGGCCATTGATTTTCCTTTATGACACGATGCTTCACACTGTGGGTCCAAGATGACATGTATGCACAAATGGCGGTCTGAGATTCGTCCATGTATTAATGATTTGGCAGTTGTCAATGGGACCTAATTTTTTGAAGCTTAGAGGGTTCTGACATCTGTAGTTGATCAACGGTTGGCGTAAGTTCTCATAAGATGTGTCAGAGCTTTGAGATCTTATGCCAGCTGTCGATGTTACTTTATTCTTAGGCGGTAGTATTAAGGTGGGACTGTTGCTAGTTGGAGTTGACATGAAGAAATTCTATTGGATGAGGAATGCTAATGTGGATTTGTTGTCAGTGGGCCCAAAGCCTTTTGAGTGGACTGACAGTGTGGCAAAATCAATAGTCGGCACATGATCTCATGGGTAATGTCAGAGCCATGAAATCTTGTGCCCACCGTCCAATTTATAGGCTTGTATGTTGTGGGTCCTTTTTTAGTGATGAACCGGTAGTTTTGGTGAATGACATGATGAAAAGTGGCATAAAGTGGGCCCAGGTAGGGGTCTAAAAGTCTAGCAGTCCTGATAAGAAGGTTAGCGGCCCGACAAATTTTAAAAGTGATCGCTCATTCATGAGAAGAATTGGTGGTGCTCCAAATTGTTTAGCAATTTAGTGAAGGAAGGTTGCATAGTCGCTAACTTATTTAGCATAAACATAAAGTGTTCTACGAACTAGCGAAAGGACTTTTAGTTGCCTATTCGCTAAATAAGGACCGGGGTTAGTAGGTTTCCTTTGTTCGCTTGTTCACGGTGTTAAGCAGTGAGTTAGGATTTCATTTCATGAATGAGATAAGCTCTGTCGCATGGTTGCAAAATGTAAACCAGGATTCCTATAGGGTTAAGTCATAAAGCTCACGAAGGGAAGAGGATCTAATGGTCATGATATAAAGTTAGCCCAGATTTAAATGCTAATTGCTGATTTGCTGCTAGCACCATGGAGTTGACCATTGCTACCAGAATTTGAATTTTTAAATGGTTTTAGCGACAGTAAGGACTGAAAATTTATTGTTTCAGTGGCTGGATTTGGTGAAGTTGGTTTCTTAGTGCGTCTGCAGAGTCTAGAGGCTTGATGATTGACTGAAGAGGTGTTTTTGTGCTGTGAGGGTATGGGTTTTGTTTCTCAAAGCATGTTGCAAGTGGCTAAAAGGACTGATTGACATAGAATTCCATGATTTGTAGTACTTTCTTAGAGATCTATTATAAGTGCAAATCTTTCTCAGGAATGGCCGACTGGGTTTCCATCCCTATAATAAATTCTTGATTGGTATTGGTTGGTTTAGTGGGTGAAACCCTAACCCTAGCTAGCTGAAGCTTGTTGCATCCTGAATTCTTGGGATTCCAAGATAGCTAGTGGTATAAGTAGTAAGAGTTCTAATTTTGTAGAGGTTCCAAAACTTTTGAGGCTCTGAGATTTTGGTCTTTCAGGCTTTTGGTTCCTAGTTCTAGTCTTTTGCAATCCAAGGGATTCCATTCTCTTCATGCTGAATGCAAAGGATATAAGTTTATAGTAGATTCTCATTCTAAGTCTTTGAGTGAAGAGTTTTCCTTGTATGTACTAATACACTTTCATGAAATACAATACAATTTCTATCTTGGTTCTGTTACTGTCTCTTTGTTTTGTGTTTATTCTTGTGTGTCTCTATTTGTAAGGCATATAGAACATACTAGTTGTAAGGAAGCTATCTAATTGTTGCATAAGTTTCTTTCAAGGAAAGGATTAAATCCTCATGTGCAATTTCAGGGAATGAACACATCTGTTGAGATTTTGATGGTAGCAAACCTAGATTGAGAAGATAGTTTGTAAGGCACTCTGTCTAAATTGTATGTGGTTTGTAAGGCATACCACTATATTTCCTATGAAATCCTTCTATTTATTTATGTTAGACTCCTTTTCCCAAAGGATTAGGCACTGGTCTGATCTCTGCTATACAATCACCTTTCTGTCATCAAGCACAAAATTCATCATTACCAATACCTTTTCATTTCGTGTTCATGTACCTAAGAGATAGGACTGTCCCTAATGTTTCATAGTCCACAGTTGTTGATTCCTTAAAGAGTGAATCAAAGGTTAGCCTTCCTTGAGTTTTACTCATAAAAAGAAGGATTCATCACCCTTATGCCATTGATTCATGCTATCATACTAGGAGTTTCATTAGCCACATTTTGCAACAGGTTGTTCTCAGCTATTTTCAGAATTATCTGCCATAAAAATACATCTAATAAACTCAATAGCATGAAAATGAAGACCTAATCCACCAATCCATAGCTTACTTGAAATATAGTAACCTATTTTTAGGCAATACCTGCCTGAGTCCTGTGGAGCTCGAAGCAGAAGGAGGATCTTATCCAATCCTCATAAATTAGGCTTTTCTTACAAACTTGGAGACCATTTAACTGAGAATTAAGGCTTTTCCCTTGCCAAGTTTGAACCTCAAGAAAAATCCCTAACAGAGGAGATAAAGAAACAAAAACAACAAATGGACAAAGCCCTAAAACTAGCCGATCAAGTCATAGCTTGTAAACCGCCACCCAGGGTATATGCTATTTGTTTAAAAGAACAATTCTTTTGTTTCAACTTATGATGAAAATGAAGGGTATTCATTGTGAATTCAAGTCAGCCCAATATTTTTATGAAATATATCAAACTCTTTCCCCATGGCTGCAAAATTTATTATGTGAGCTATATTTGCATAACTTTGTCATCCCACATGAAACAGAGTAGAATCCTTTTCTCTATATAGGGGATATTCATTTGAGGGCTCTGATGTCAGGGATGCATAATGAAGGAAACTATGATAGGCAACTGAATATTTATAGGGATCTAGAGAAATCTGAACCCCTACCATTAAGGGTTGAATCACATAAGCCTAATGTCCTCTTGAGGGATTGGCTCAATTTGACCTATGGAAAACAAAAGCCAGAAATTAGGGAGAAAGTCTTTGCATTAAGAGAAAGGGTCTACAGAGAATACTAGGGGACTGCCATACTTTTCATTTTAGAGAGGTCTTGGAGGGGTAAGAAGCTGGTGGAATAGGCTATCAGAGGCTTTCAAGAAAATAGAACCACACAGCCCAATGAACTTTGAGGTAGAAACCAATAGAGCAACCATATATATGTAGTTGCGGAAATAGGTCAGAATGGAATTATGGATGCCTTTGTCTTTCCAACCGCATACACTCCTATGGCCCCTATATGACATCAATACTTCTAGATTGGATCATTTGTAGGAGGAGCACCGAGGAGATTACTTGGAAAGAACAAGAGGATTTTACTACACTTTCAAGAGTGGAAAGAAGGGGAAGAAAACTATTAGTGATTTCAGGTCTATAGCCAGAAAATGCAATGCTTGAGGACAAGCATTATGTTCAGTAGGGGGTAGATGATGAGACAATTTATTGTCTCTATTTTGTTATAATCTTCATACTTTGTTGACACTCTTTATGCTTTGATAGACATTTCCAAAATATTTATGACTTATACCTATGTGAACTTATGCTAAGTACGACTAAAGCCATAAAGTCTATGGGTAGCTA
>BSBK01002033.1:237500-277500 GCA_027943335.1 Chamaecyparis obtusa
TGGTATTTCAAATGGTCTTAATATGGGTATGTTCTTAGTATTTACAATAAAGTCCTGTCATGAAAACACTGATCATGCAAGACATTTGAAACAACAATAGTCTATCCATAACATTTCTAATTATGTGAAGAGTCTTTTGGCCTATCATAATGAATTTCTTATTAATCCATGTAAATTAGAAGTTCTTCAAGGCATTGGTGCTAAGCTTACCCCTACTAGTTCTATAAATGGTCCATCATCCTTGTAGTTTCTTCCTAGTTGTGTTCCTTTATTTTGTATGCCTCTTATTTTTACCCCTCATATATGTTGGATTAATTTTTTATGCCTCCTTCTAATCTTGTGCTCTATGCATCCACTCATCCCTTATATTTTAGTACTATTTCACCTACCTTTCATATCATTTTCACTAGTGTCATGACTACTCTATGATTTAATTTCTCCTCTACGATCTTCACTTCCACCAATAGAGTGATATTTTCTTCAAAAAATTCTAGTATTATTAACACACCCAACTTTAGTCCTTACTTTATCCTTAATTCCTCACTTCATGTTAGACCTTCTTCCAAATTCCATTCCACACCTTCAGTTGTACCTTATTCTAAATTATATTTACCTCATTATCCTCTCTCTTATCAACCTTTTTATATTTGGGTTTTTTTGTGTCTCATATTCTTTCTTCTACAATCCTTCTTGTTGTGTTGGATCCACTTTCTAAATCTAGATCTAGAGTAGAGCATTATTACTATAACTGATAGTAATGTTGAATATTGGTTACCTAATGGCGGTGATGATGAAGACCAACTGAGATCAGAGGAACACAAGATAGTAGAAAGGTTAGATCAATTATTATATTATTATTGATATCAAGCAATTGATATCTGATTTATATTGTATTTCCATATTGAATTCAGAGTATGATATAATTTGAGTAAAGTTAAGGAGAAGAAGAAGTGGAATGATGAGAAGATGAAGAACTTAAATGGTCAATTGATACAGATTGGACAATGCTAAGGTTATGTTGATAGAATTATTTTCTACCTAACATTTGTTTATATCAAGTTAGTAAAGTATGATAATGAAGATAAGTCAAGTTGGTAAGAAAAAAAGTTTTGTCTATCAACCAGGAAAGGTCATTCGGTAAAAGGAAAAAGTAAATTGGTAAAGCAAGAGGAAGTCAAGAAATTGAGAGGAAACTTTTAGTCACTAAATGAAGTTAACTGAAATATAGATGAAGGACACCGAGAAAGGAACATAAATCAAATAAGACAATTTGAATGACATTTAATATTGAGCTATGATGGGCTGGAAGATTCTGATGGTGAAAAAAGTTAGTTAGATAGATCTACGGTTATAAAAATTCAAGATGATGATCTATGGAAAGATCTAAATAGAAAAAAGAGAAGGAATAAGTTCCAAGGAAAGTTCAAGTTCCTAGGTGATCAGAAAATGTGTTACCAAGATCCAGATTCAATGAATCAGTTTATGAAATGAATTGGATACCTGAGATTGATCAAAGGAAAATGTAATAGAGGAGATTAAGTGGAAAAAATGGTCTATATAAATGATGATATTGTATGGACAAATGGCTAGCAAAGTGAAGAAAATAAGAGTCACCAATTGATGTACTGAAGAAGGAAAATATAGCTTCTGAGTGGGAAAGATAGATTTGATGAAATGTTGAAGCCAATGGAAAGTGAAGGATTGAAGTGAAGATAGAAGAATGAACAAAAGATGTAACTATGGAAAGGATAGTTGAAAATCTACAGGTTAATTTATTTACCATTTCTTACTAGCATTTGTAATAGAGAAATCTCTTAACCAAGTGGACTTAACAACCTCATTGTAAAATCCTTGAAAAAGGTAACATTCTAAAGAGAATATGAAGCCCTCTAACTAGGCCACTCCTAATAGGATGAAGATCCTAATAGATCTGAGGTAAATCCCTTGACCGAGTCACACCTAGAAATGTGTGTTGTAATCTTTAACCGAATTGGTTCTTAACCAGGTGTACTTTAGAAGAGTATTTTCTTTAGTGGGTGACAATTCCCAAGTGGTTTTTCCCAAAGCTGGGTTTCTATGTTAAATACTAGTGTTACATGTGATGAATGATTTATGTGAATGTTATTGTGATTGTTAAAGTTTATTTACTATTGTTGGTAAATAGTGAACTATGTTTAATTGAGTTAATCAGAGAAAAGTTTATAAGGTACAGAGAATCAAGGATTATTGATTCACCCCCCTCTCCGTAATCCAACAGAGACTAAATTTGTTGATATGTATAATGATCATGATAAAGATACATATGTGAAAGGATAAATTGGTCTAGGAGCACCTAGGGTCTCTGGTCTACCCTATTCTAATTTTGGCTTGTAGGTGACCTTGGAAAAGTCACTAATAAATAAGGACTAAATAAGAGTCCCAAGTGTGTAAGTGTGTCTTAGATTTCCCTTAGGATGTGTGGTCAAGAGATTTCCAAAGTCTACCTAGGACTTGCCTTATTTTTTGTTTTCTTTATTAAAGGTTGTCAACATAATCTCTAATTGGTAAAAGGTCAAGTTGACTCCAAATATGTGGAAATGAAGTAGGAAAAGTTTAAATGAGTTTTGATATAATCATATGATAAATTTAGACTCTTTAGATTAGTCTAGGTGGAGTTGACAACATAAGTTGTAAAAGTTGTCAATGACAACTTCACAACTTTTAAAAGTTGTCATGACAAGATCGGTCAATTTGCTCAACATTGAAAAGAATCGGTTGAGGATTAGTTTGGGTAGTTTTTTATCAAAGCTTGGACCTAAATAAGACCAATCTTAACCAGAGATCAAGGTTGGCATCTCTATATAGTCATTTTGCAAGTTTAATAGATTGGTTATTCTCTGCAAACCCAATAACAGTGAATAGAACTCAATCATCCAAGTAATCATGGATTGATTTGGGAAAGATATTTGCATATTTCAATAGTATTTTGTATGTAATTCATTTTGTGTGAAAACTTAGGTTTAGATCTTTTGTTTTATTGGTATAATTAAAAACTTTCCTCTGTGACCGGTTCACTGGTGCATACAGAGTTGAGAGTCTTAAAGTGTCTCTAGCATGAGTTCCACCAGAGGGTTCTGTATGACCTTATAGAATATGTTAGGGAAATGTATATACATTTTAAATTTGGATTCTTGTCCCAAAATATGAAGTTTACCTAATTTTAACATCAAGCCCTAGGTGAGATCCAGTGTACCCAGCTAGGTGGCTTGACTGTTGCAAAAAAGAGATGGAGGATTTTAAGGATTGGAAAACATAATCCAAGGCCATGGAAGTGAAGAAAAAATACTAGAGAGTGAGGATGATGGAGGAGAATATGTGGTGAAGTCTTATAAGGTTTTTTTTTAATCCAATTTAACATTGTAATTAGAAAAAGATTGTAGCCCTTAAAAATAGGCCTAACTATAGAAAAGAGGTGTACGCGTAGATTGAGACTTGGAGACCTTAAAAATCCTTAAGATCTCTAAAAAGGGTATCTAGAACACAAATTGTTTTGGGCCCTTCTTGGAAATTTATAGAGTTATTGTTTGGGAGGAGTGTTAGGAGACCTAATTAGGCCTAAAAGGCTATTAGGGATTTTGGATAAGTTTGAGGAGATCGATTAATAAACCTTGAAGGTTGGAAGAAAGACCACCTCTAAACTAGTGAAATTGAATAGTTAGAAAACATTCCATCTTATTTGCAGTAGAACCAAGTTTGGTGGTGTATGAAGATGGAATTAGTGAGTTGATTCCATGAGGGGTTAATGGAGATAGAGTTGGATTTGTACTTGGTAGTGAGGTCTTGGAGAAAGGAGTTAGTGAGGGAATATTTCCTCTAGTGTAGGGTCTTAGAAAGAACCCTATAAATATTAGGAGAAAGACCTTGAAGGAGTTCTAAGGAGTTAGGACTTAGGAGTAAAGATACCTCCTTATCAAATTGGTATCAAATCCTAACAAGGTTTGGGTGAAGTATATGTCAAAATCAATGGGTGAGTCATCCATGGTGATAAATGATAACTTGGCTAGAGACAGATCAGATAGATGAGAAGAGGATACTCCAGGAAGAATTGGAAGCTCTTAGAGACAAGCCATGAGAAGTAGAAGAAAATACTAAATTGGTGAGTTAGAAGTTGAAATAAGATGAAAATAAGGGTAAGGCAGTGGATGAAGATGATGAAGTTGCTAGACCTGATCCACCTATGCAAGAAGAACCATTCCTTAAAGCCATAAAATCCATTGGAGGCAAATCTCTTGAAAGGTTAACTTTTTTTAGTAGAAATATGGACTCTAAATTGGTGATGGAATGGATAGAGGGAATGGAAAACTATTTTGAGTGTGAACGAATTAGCGAGGCTCAAAAAGTGAAGGTGGCCAAATCTAGGATGAGGGGACCAACATTAACTTGGTGGAAGTTCCTTCAAACTGAAAGAGAAAAGATGGGAAAGAATCCAATAGCTACTTGGAAAGCTATGGTGACCAAGATCAAGGAGAACTACTTTCTAGAATAATTTGAGATCCAATTTCATAAGAAGAGACAAAACCTTAGGCAAAGAGAATTGGATGTTGTAGCCTATACCGAGGAATTTCAAAAGCTATGTTTGAGATCCAAGATTCAATAGGAAGAAAGTGTTAAGGTAGATAGGTATTTGAATGGACTTAGGTGGAGCATCCAAGAGGAGATCATCCTATTAATCCCCACTACCATTCATAGATTCTATTAGTTGGCCATAAAAGTGGAAGAGAAAGGAAAAAAGAAGCAATAAACTAGCTCAAGAGATAGAGGAAGAGGAAGAGACTCAAGAGGGAGTCATAGAGGCAATTTTGGTGGTAGGGGTAATGAACCAAAGAACCAAGGTGAAGCCAAGATGACTAAAGAAAATAGTGAGATAAGTATAAGAGGTAACTTCAATAGGGGAATAGGATTCAATCATGGTGGAAGAGGTAGATTTGGAGGTTTTGGTAGAGGCTCTCACTCTGCAAGCATGAAATGCTATAATTGCGGGTAGCTAGGGAACCCTTCTTATAGATATCCTGATAAGGCATCAAGTTCACAAGGAGAGAAGAAGATAGCTTATGCTCAAGAAGAGGTTGGAAGTGTTAGAGCTCCAGAAGTGAATCTTGATTCAAAAAATGGAGAGAATCTTATGTTTAAGAGAGTTTTACTCAAGGAACCAATGAAAGAGGAACCCAAAAAAAGAAGGGCACTATTTGATTAAGTGAAAGATCCTTGGTAAGGTGTGTAAAATCATTATAGACTTAGGCTCCATAGATAATATCATCTCAGAGGAGGCAGCCCAAAAATTTAAACTCACTAGGATACCTCACACCAATCCCTACAAGGTTACTTGGATCAATAAGGAGCAAAATGTACTGGTTAATGAACAGGTGTGGTTGAATTTTTTATAGGAGAGTATCAAGACAAGATTCTTTGTGATGTTTTGTAAATGGATATTTTGCATCTATTGTTAGGTAGACCATGGAAATATTACCAAGATGCAACCCATCATGGGAAAAGGAATTTGTATACCTTCAAGAAGAATGAGGTCACTTACAAAATTTAGTCACTTGTTGAAGGAGCAGTAAATTTAGGGGACTCAAATGTACTTCTCATGAGTGGTAAAGGGTTCTTGCATGAACTTAAAGAGGAAGAAGGAGTTGGTGTGGCCATTGTTGTAAAGCCTAAAGAAGAAGACAAACCAAAGCAAGCACTTGTACCTGTAAAAGTGAAGAAACTATTAGAACAGTTCAAGGACATCATTAGTGATGGAACACCAGCTACCCTACCTCCTCAAAGAGAAATTAGTCACCAAATAGACTTCATACCGGGGGTATCCTTGCCTACAAAATTAGCCTACAAGATGACACCATACCAAAACAAGGAGATATCAAGACAAGTTCAAGAGCTTCTTGATCAAGGACTAATCAGAAAGAGCATAAGTCCATGTGTTGTTCCAGTAGTCTTGGCACCCAAGAAAGGGGGTAAGTGGAGATTATGTACTTATTCTAGGGCCACAAATAGGACAAAAATCAGATATAGGTTTCATATCCCTAGAATAGAGGATATAATGGATTGTCTTGGAGGGTCTATGTACTTCACTAAGATTGAGCTTAAGAGTGGGTACCAACAAATTAGGATGAAAGAGGAGGATGAATGGAAGTCAGCTTTCAAAACTATAGAGGGTCTTTATGAATGGTTAGTTATGCCCTTTGGGCTTACAAATGCACCTAGTAAATTTATGAGACTAATGAATTAAGTCTTGAAAGATTACATAGGCATATTTGTAGTGGTGCATTTAGATGATATTCTCATCTTTAGCAAGTCAAAGGAAGAACACATAAAATATATAGAGGTTGTGTTAATAAGGTTGAATGAATATAAGCTAGCCATTAACCTAGAAGAGAGTGACTTCTTGAAACAAGAACTAGTTTTTCTAGGTTTTGTAGTCTCCCAAGGTGATTTAAAAATGGATCCAAGTAAGGTAGAAGCTATCCTTAATTGGCCCACTCCCAAAATAGGGACTGAAGTAAGGATTTTTCATGGGTTGGCTCAGTTTTATCGAAAGTTCAGTAGAGGATTTAGTGAGATATGTGCACCTTTACTTGATACCATCAAAGGTAGAGTTAAAACCAAGTTCAAATGGACACAAGAGGCTAATGAGGGATTTGAGAAGCTATTATGGAATGTGATGCAAGTAATATAGCTATGGGAGCAGTCCTAAACCAAGAAGGAAGACTTGTGACATTTTTCAGTGAAAGGTTGAATGAAGCCAAATCACGGTATTCATCTTATGATTTAGAGCTTTATGCATTGATTCAAGATCTTAGGAAGTGGAGGCACTACATTTTTCCCAAGGAGTTTTTAGTCTACACTGATAATAAAGCTTTAATATATATAAACACACAAGAAAAGTTAAGTAATAGACACATAAAGTGGATGGAGTTTCTCCAAGCTTATACTTTCACTATCAAGCACAAGAAGGGCCTAAACAATAAAGTTACAGATGCACTTAGCCGAAGGTTGCTCACTATTCAAGAAATTTAGTTACAAAGTATTGGTATAGAAGGGGTCAAAGAGATATATGAGGGTGATTAAGATTCTTTAGAAGCCTACAAGGTATGTGTTGAATTTAAGAATCACTTTCATAGTAAGTTTTCTGACTACACATTACAAAATGGTTTATTGTTTAGGGGTAATCAGTTATGTGTACCCAAGGGGTCTATGAGGGAAAACCTCATACAAGATAAACATAATCGTAGCTTTAGTGGGCATTTTGGCTTAAACAAAATATTAGACCTGGTCCAAAGGTTCTATTTTTGGCCAAAGATGCCAAGGGATGTAAGGAGGTATGTGGAACAATGCTTAGTTTTCAAAAAAGATAAGGGAACATCTTCAAATGTAGGACTGTACCAACCTTTACCTACTCCAACTAGGCCATGGGGGTGCCTTAGTATGGATTTTAGAGTAGTCTTACCAAGAACAACTACTGGTTTTGATAGTGTTTTTGTAGTAATTGACAGATTTAGCAAAATGAGCCATTTTATACCTTGTAAAAAAACTCATGATGCCAACTATATTGCTTATATATTCTTCAAAGAGGTAGTGAGGATTCATGGCCTACCTATCAGTATAGTATTAGATAAGGATGTGAAATTTATGGGGAATTTTTGGAAAACTTTGTGGAAAAGATTGGGCACAAACCTAGCATTTGGCTCAACATACCATCCACAAATGGATGGCCAAATAGAGGTGATCAATAGGGTTCTTGAGAATCTTCTTTGGTGTCTCACAAAGGAGTATGGAAAAATATGGGACCAAGTGTTTCCTCAAGCTGAATTTTCCTATAATGACAGTGCAAACATGTCTACTAGTAAGAGCCCATTTGAAATAGTCTATGACATCCATCCAAGGGGAGTATGTAAAATCAGAGAGCTAGGGGATCATGGAGAGGTTAGTAGACATGATGAGGAAATTTCTCAATCAAAGCGAGAAGTAGATTAATAGGTGAGAAGGACTCTAGTGGAAGCTAATAAAAAAACTCAAGTCTAAAGTGGATGAGAGAAGGAAGGATCTGCAATTTGAAGTAGGATATTGGATGATGGAACACCTCAACAAAACTAGACTTCAAAAAGGTATTTTGAGTAAGTTGAAAATGAGGAGAGTAGGACCATGCAAAGTCCCAGCCAAGTATGGGAAAAATTCTTATAAGATAGGCCTTCCCAAGGAACTATCCATATCTCCCATCTTAAATGTACAAGATCTAGTCCAATACAGGGATCCTGATGTAATGAAGAAAGAACACATAACTAATGTTAATGAAGATGTAAAAGGGATCAAGATCCCTGCCCAACTAAAACCACAAGCTAAAAGAATCCTAGATTCAAGGGTCAAGAAAAAGACCAGGCATGGTGTTTACATGGAACACCTCATTAAGTGGAAACATCAACTATAATTTGAAGCTACTTGGATAACAGAGAATAGTTTTAAGAAGATGGGCATCAGTTTGGATCTCTTATCTCTAGGGGTAACATAACTTCCTCGTTCTAGGGGAGAATGGTGCAGGAGCACCTACGGTCTTTGATCTACCCTATTCTAATTTTGGCTTGTTGGTGACATTGGCCAAGTCAATAATCAATAAGGAATAAATAAGAGTCTCACCCAAGTTTTTAAGTGTATCTTAGATAGTCCTTAGGATGTGTGGGCAAGAGATTTCCAAAGTCTACCTAAGACTTGCCTTACTTTTTATTTTCTTTATTAAAGGTTGTCAGCAAAATCTCTAATTGGTAAAAGGTCAAGTTCACTCCAAATATGTGGAAATGAAGTAAAATTAGGTTAAATTAGTTTTGATATACTCATGTAATCAATTTAGACTCTTTAGAGTAGTCTAGGTGGAGTTGACAACAAAAGTTGTCATGACAAGATCGGCCAATTTTCTCAATGTTGAAAAGAATCAGTTGAGGGTTAGTTTGGGAAGTTTTTTCTCAATGATTGGACCTATTTAAGACAAATACCAACCAGTGATCAAGGTTGGAATATTTGTATAGTCATTTTGCAAGTTTAATAGATTGGTTATTATATGTAAACCTGGTAACATTGAATATAACTCAATCATCAAGCATGAGTTCCACCAGAGGGTTCTCTACGGCCTTGTGGAATATTCTAGGGAAATGTATATACATTTTAAATATGGATTCTTGTACCAAAATATGTAGGTTGCCTAATTTTAACATAAAGCCCTAGGTGAGACCCAATGTACCTGGCTAGGTGGCTTGACTATTGCAGAAAAGAGATGGAGGGATTTAAGGATTGGAAAACACAATCCAAAGCCATGGAAGAGAAGAAAAAATATTGAAAAGTCAAGATAATGGAGGAGAAGAGGTGGTGAAGTCTTCTAAGGTATTTTTTAATCCAATTTACCATTGCAATCAAAAAAATCTTATAGCCCTTAAAAATAGGCCTAAATGTAGAAAAGTGGTATACAAATAGATTGAGACTTGGAGACCTTAAAAACCCTTGATATCTCTGAAAAGGGTACCTAGAAATTTTTTTTTTTTGGTCTCTACTTGGAAAGTTGGAGGGTTATTGTTTGGGAGGAGTGTTAGGAGACCTAATTAGGCCTAAAAGGCTATTAGGGCTTTTGGCTAAGTTTGAGGAGACTGACTAATAAACCTTAAATATTGGAAGCAAGACCACCTCCAAACTAGTGAAATTGAATAGTGAGGAAGCCTTCCACCTTATTTGTAGTAGAACCAAGTTTGGTGGTGTATGAATATGTACTTAGTGAGTTGATTCCATGAGGGGTTAATGGAGATAGAGTTAGATTTGCACTTGGTAGTGAGGTCTTGGAGAAAGGAGTCAGTGAGGGAAGAGTTCCTCTTGTGTAGGGTCTTAGAAAGAACACTAGAAAGGTCAGGAGAAAGACCTTGAAGGAGTCCTGAGGACTTAGGAGTAAAGAGACCTCCCTATCATAAATACTCCACTTAAATTTAATATTATACTTTTCCTTCACATAGTGACAGTGTGACACCTTGATTTGAAATATATAGTGGTAAAGGTGATCCTATTACACATTTGAGACCATTAATTACCAAATATTTAGAAGTTATGTGTGAAGATAAGATTTGGGCTGAATTATTTTCATACACATTGTAATATACTTGTTAGATACTTGAGAGAGGGGGGGCAGGGTGAATTAGTTGAGTCCAGTTATCCTATAGTCCCAAATCTCTTAGATGTAGATACTAAAAATTTTCAATCAAATAAATGACTCGGTAAGTTATCAACCACGTCTTTCTCTTTATCTACCATTTGGCTGTAAATTAAATATTATGTTCACCGATTTATCCAGTTATGAAATTTGTGTAAAAAAAAATAACAATTCAACACATCATACAAACATAACACATAGATTTTTAACATGGAAACCCTATTAAGGGAAAAACCACCTAGGACCGGTAACCCAAAATAATTCACTCTTCTAAAGTGATCTCAGTTAGGAGCCAACCCTGTTAAAGGTTACAAAAAAAATTGTGAGGTGTGACCTGGTTAGAGGATTTATCACTAAGAGTTATCCCTTGACCAACATTCACTATGGGGTCAACAAGAAAACAACCAACATTCATTGAATGTCATATTGAAATGCAAAAGACTGTTAAGTCTCACTCGGTTAAGATATTTATCTATAATAATGGTTAAACTAATATAGTAATGATTTGATTCAAATACAACTTTGTTTTACAGATTTTCAGATCTATACTAAGCTCAAAAATACCTCTGATCAATAATCAATTTAATCCTTCATCCTTCAACTTTTATTTCACTCGATGTATGCTTCTCTGATGCTCAATGTTGTCTGTAGTTCAACTCAATTTCTGTCTTCAACCAATTTGATCAGTGGTGCATGAAAATAATCCTTTTCACATAAATTCTCCTGCAGTATCAAAATTCTAGACTCAATAATGAGTCCCATGTTTCCTTATATAGATATCATAAACCATTTTCTTTCGATCCATAGATTTTACCTCTTAATCTTCATTGTTCATTTTTGACACTTTAAGCTTCCTAGGCAATTGTGTCATTAACACGTTTCATCCTTCTTTGTTCGATCAATGTTGAATTTTGTCAGTCATTAGATCATCATAAAAAATGTTATCTTCTGCCTCAAAATCATTAACAAATTTCCAGCTCATCATTTTAGTCGACTGTTATAAACATTAATTATTTCTTCCACTTGGTCAATACCAGAATGTGTTGATAATTACCTGCTCAGTTTATACTATGCTCAGTATACACTGCACCAACTCGGTGTATATTGAAATCTTCTTTTATCGACCACACAAACTTGTTTAGTTCTAATCTTTAATACATAACAAGATCATGTAATACAATCAAGTCATCAAGATGATGTCATAGACTCATCAATAAGTTACCCAATGTATACCATAGCCATATCTTTCACATCTATCTCATCTTGAGGTAGATATCTCATTCCTTTACCATCTTTCTTCTTTAGATGTCTGTAACTATCATGATAAGTACAATCAAAACCAATTGACATCAATGACAATACATTGACTGATTTAATTATCTTACATATACTTTAGTAGCTCGATGATCAACAATCACTATCTTTCACTTGTCCATTCATTCCATCAAGATATTCAATCAGTTGTAGGTTATCAATCTCTCCCTTTGGCATTGATGGAAACACAATATGAAATATTCCATAGAATACCAAACATCTATTCTACAACTTTATAAGAAATGTAGTAACTTGATAAGCTCTCCCTAACTTGTACATTTAATATGTTTAATCACTACAAAACATTAACATCTTCAAGCATACTCTCCCTATGGATTTGATCTTCATTAACATCTTCTCTCCCTAATAATATTTCATTAGTTCCTCTCTCCCTTTGACAACAATGCCAAAAAGAATAAACAACTCTTTAGTAGCCAAAATAATTTCTTTGGTGTTCGGTTAAGATTAAGTACCTTTCATGTATCGATATGCAGTGTCAGTTTGTTCTCCATTTTATAGCTTTCACAACCTTAGGAAACCTAAAGTGTGAACAATATGCATCAAAATCATTTGATATTCTGATAAAGTATAGGTTGATGCAACCGCCTGATCACCTTAGTGACCAACAGATAGGGGATGGACCCCTAGTCTAGTCCCCAAGTACTCAAATGTATCCTTAGGTAAGGGTTTAGTAAATATATCTGTAATTTGTTCCTTTGATTTCACAAACTCCAATTTCACTTGCTTATCTTGTACTTGTTCCCTCGTGTAGTGATAATTTATAGATATATGTTTTGTCTTTGCAAGAACCACCAGATTCTTAGAAATGTTTATACCACTTGTGTTATCACAATAT
Organism: Chamaecyparis obtusa; assembly: GCA_027943335.1. Taxonomy (NCBI): domain Eukaryota; kingdom Viridiplantae; phylum Streptophyta; class Pinopsida; order Cupressales; family Cupressaceae; genus Chamaecyparis; species Chamaecyparis obtusa. The sequence goes on from BSBK01002033.1 coordinate 249,893, forward strand.
ACTATCACTAGGTCAGTGATATCTTCATTCATACCTTTCAAGAGTCATTTTATCCAAGCAATGTCTGAACAGTTTGTAGTAGCAACAACATATTCTTCTTTGGTAGTAGACTGAGTAATACATCCTTGTTTCTTGCTTATCCAAGTAACTAATCTTTCTCCCCAAAAGAATGGTCCACCACTAGTGCTCTTTCGGTCATCAATGTTTCCAACCCAATCTGCATCTGTGTAAACTTAAGTTCAAAATTGCCCTCTTTCTTGTACCAGGAACCATAATTTTCTATGTTTTTCAAGTATCTCAAGCTTCTCTTGACAACAGTCATATGTCATTCTTTAGGATTAGTAGAAAATATTTCTACAATTCCAATTGCATGTGCAATATTTGGCCTACTATGCACAACATACATCAATTTACCAATCATTGATCTGTATAATGTCTGATTTACCTCGGTTGACTATTCATCCTTTGTTAATTTTCATCTTGTAATCATAGGTGTACCGACTAGGTTTTGAATCTTCCATACCAAAGGTCTTCAATACTTCTTTTATGTACTTTGATTGTGGAATGAAAATACCTTCATTTTATTGTAAAATTTTCAAACCAAGAAAGAATTTAATCTCTCCAAACATTGACATTTCAAATTATTTTCTCATTTCATCAGAAAATGATTTGCATAGGTTATCATGACCTCCAATTATGATATCATCAACAAAAATTTCAGCAATAAGAATCTTATCATTAGTTTCACCTTTCAAATATAAGTTGATGTTGTCACTTGTTCTAACAAATCTAATACTAATAAGATAGGAATGCAATCTTTCATACCATGCTCTCGGTGCTTGTTTTAGTCCATATAGTGCTTTGTGCAACTTACATACCATATTTTTCTGATTTGGATCAACAAAACCTTCAGGCTGTTCAATGTATACTTCTTCCTTAAGTATCCCATTCAAAAATTTAGATTTGACATCATTTGATATACTTTAAATCCTTTGAAGGAAGCATATGCAAGCAATATTCTAACTCCTTCAAGTCTAGCAACTGGTGCAAAAGTCTCACCATAATCAACACCTTCTTCTTGTGCATATCCTTTGCATACAAGTCTTTCCTTATTCCTAGTGACTTCACCATTCTCATTCAACTTGTTTCTATATATCCATTTGGTTCCAATTATATTCTTTTCATTTGATGTCGGTACCAATGTCCATGTTTTGTTCTTCAGTATTTTCTCTATTTCTTCATTCATGGCTTTAGTCCATCCATCATTTTCAAGTGCATCTCTAACATTTTTAGGATCAAATTCACAAACTAAACATGTGTTGTTTCTCAACTTACTTCATGTAATCATGCCATCTTTCTTATCTCCAATAATCTGATTCTGTGGATGGTGTCTTCTCATAGATTTTCCTAGTACTTTCTCTCTTCTTTGTTATTCATTCAATGTAGGATCACGATCTTCCTCGATAGCTATTTCATGATTCTCAATCTATATAGGTTGATGATTTGTATCATTATTATGTTGCTCAGTAATGCTAGGTTGTCTCTCAGGTAGAGTGCTAGGTTTCTCAATGTATGTAAATCTACCACAATCATTTAGTTCCTTTTTTATTTCTTCATCATTTTGGTTCCTTGTTACTCGGGTAGAGTGTTAGGTTGTTCAATGTATACTTCTTCCTCAAGTATCCCATTCAAAAATGTAGATTTGACATCTATTTGATATACTTTAAATCATTTGAAGGCAGCATATGCAAGTAATATTCTAACTCCTTCAAGTCTAGAAACTGGTGCAAAAGTATCACCATAATCAATACCTTCTTCTTGTGCATATCCTTTGCATACAAGTCTTTCCTTATTCCTAGTGACTTTACCATTCTCATTCAACTTGTTTCTAAATATCCATTTGGTTCCTATTTTATTCTTGTCATTCGGTCTTGGTACCAATGTCCATGTTTTGTTCTTCAGTATTTTGTCTATTTCTTCATTCATGGCTTTAGTCCATTCATCATTTTCAAGTGCATCTATAACATTTTTAGGTTAAGATTCATAAAATAAACTATTACAAAGTAAAGATCCCCAAGATAACTGAGAGGAGGGGGGGGGGGGGGGGGGGCGGTGAATCAGTTATCTGATAATTTAACCATTCAAATGATTTAAACAATATAATCAATGTAGTAATCAACCATAGAAAGATAACCATACACAATTGCACAATAACACAAGATATGTTGACTAGGGAACCTCTTGAAAAGAGTAAACCCTGGTGGGAATGATGCACTAAAATATAAGTTCCTTGTTAGAGGATGGACCCTGTTAGGAGTCTTATGAAATAAATTTAGTACATATAAATCCCTGTTAGGAGTCTTATGAAATAAATTTAGTACATATAAATCCCTGTTAGGAGATTTTGAATCCCTGTTAAAAGATTCTAACCCGGTTAAGAGTTTATGGAAGACAGAAGGACCCACTGCCCAAACAACTTCAAGGCAAGATCTCTGAACCCACTATCCAAAAGATCTTAGAATTATTCAATAGAATAATATGAAATATATTACCTCCTTCATACTATGCCAAAACCACACTCTTTGCTACACAATATCACAATTCCAGATCTCTATACTCACAAGTCTTCCTTCATCATTGAATTAGCTCTTTTCTTCACTTCATGCATATATTCGCATCTCAACTTTCACAATTCAATCCTCTCTACTCAAATATCTTTTTCTCAATTCTCCTTTTTTCAATTCTCTTTTTCTTATTCACATTAAAACAAGGAAAAAATTCCTTCTTATATACCAAACTCAAATAATTGCAAATGAGTCAGTCCTCAATTACAAAATAATAATTTCTACACGCTACACACAAAATTCACATAAAACTGTCAGCTTCCAGATACTGTAACTTTCTCCAAACATATCCTTGAAGTTTTCACTATGAACCACATCATCATTAATGAGTCTCCAACATCCCTTTAACTGTGCAAAATTAGATTCGATCCCAGCTAAGAGATATGCTCTGATTTCTGAAAATTGCTACACAGAAACACTGTCTAAACACTGCTTTCACCAAAATGCTCATAACTCTCATGAATGAATGAATTTATTTTTGTGCTATTAACCATAGGTTAATAACACACCAAAGAACATACCATCAATTGTGCAAAAGCCAATCTACAATACAACATGTGCGCAAAACAAAACTGTACCTGCTTTCCTGCTGATATCCAGAATATCACTGTGTTGAGATCAATGACAATCCAAGTCATGAATGCAACAACAACTGCTACAGAATGACTGCCAAAATACTTTGCATTCATTCCTAACATAAACATGTGTTGTTTCTCAACTTACTTTGTGTCATCATGCTAGCTTTCTTATCTCCAATAATCTGATTCTTTGGATGGTGTCTCCTCATAAATTTTGCTAGTACTTGTTCTCTTCTTTTTTCTTCATTTGGTGAAGGATCATGATCTTCCTTGGTATCTATTTCCTAATTCTTGGTCTATATAGGCTGATGCTCTGTATCATTATTCTATTGCTTAGTAATGCTAGGTTGTTTCTTAGGTAGAGTGTTAGGTTTCTCAATGTATGTAAATCTACCATAATCTTCCAGTTCCTTTTTTATTTCTTCATCATTTTTCTTAGCAAACTCATCAACCCTCACATTTTCACTTTCAATCATTTTTTTATTAGCCTTATTCAAACATTTGTAAGCTTTTCTTTTAGTAGAATATCCTAATAATATTACTTCATCACCTTTTGAATCAAATTTCCCATTTCTATAATCTTTCAGAATGTAACATCTACTTCCAAATATTCTAAAATAACTTACATTCGGTATGTAACCTACCATAGCTCATAGGGTGTCTTGTTTGAGTCCTTCTTGAGTTGTACTTAGTTCAATGTGTATACAATAGTACTAACATCTTCTCTCTAATATACCTGTGCAACATCTTTTTCAATCATTAGTGTTCTAGCACAATCAACAATAGATCTATTCCTTCTTCTAGTAATTCAATTCTGTTGTGGTATCCTTAGTGCATAGACCTGTCTTTTAATTCCATGATCATTAAATTTTTTATTAAACTCATTAGAAATAAACTCACCACCTCTATCTGATCTCAAGCATTTTAACTCTTTTCCACTTTAGCTTTAAACCAATTAAACATCTTAAAGGCTTCATATTTTTCTTTCAAAAATATAACAGTCATCATCCTAGAGTAGTCATCAACAAATAATATAAAATATTTGTCTCCATAATAACTTTGAGTTCTCATACGATCACACAAGTCGGTATGAACCAACTCCAAAATAGCATTAAATGAATATTTTTTGCTCTTGAAACTATATTTTGACATTTTTCCCATTTGACATTGTTTACACATGACATGATCAGGTTTAGACAAGCTCGGTAAGCCTTGAAGATAACTTTCCTTTTCTTACTGATTTTAACCATGTTGTTAAAATTCACATGACATAGTCTTTTATGCCATAACCATACATCTTCAGTTCTATCCAATAAACAAGAGGTTTTAGCATTGTTAATATAAAATAGATTACCTTTTGATTGTTCACTAGTACCAACCAACTTTCTAGTCTCATCATATATTTTCACCTTTCTATTTTCAAATGCAACTTGGTGACTTGTGTTATTCAGCTATGCTACACTCAACAAATTATAGTTGAGTCCTTTCACCCAATATGCATTCTCACATTTGATCTTATTATTCAACAAGATAGATCCTTTTCCTTTTACTAGACAAGGTGTATCATTTCCCATTTTAATAGATCCACCATTACAATGTTCAAAGTATTCAAATTTGTCTTCATCTCCAGTCATATGATGTGTACAACCACTATCTATAAACCAAGTATCATTCTTGCTAACTTTAGAAATAAGTGATGTTTCAACATACCTTTCTTCTTCTTCTAAATCTTCTTTCAAAGATACGAATACCACCTAAATGTCTTTATCAGTGTCGGTGTTCGTGTTAGTATCATCCTCATCTTCAAAAAGGTAACACACCTTCTTGCCTTTGTCTTTGTAGTCTCAATTGCTTCTTTTGTCATACTATCAGTTACCTCCATGTTCTCAGTTATCTCTCATGTCAAACTTTCTTTCACCAGATTGTTAATTATCTTTGTCATCTCCTTTCCTGTTAGGACATCTAGCTACAATGTGGCCAATTTCTTTATAGTTAAAACATGCTAAAGATAATTTCCCTTTATATCTTCCTTTACCTTTCTACAGTCTTCTAGCCATTAATGCTTCAAGTTCATCAAGTTCATCCTCATCACTGTCACTGTCACTCTCATTTATTATCACATGTTTAGTACTTGATTTACCAATTTTTAAGGATGACATAAATGCAGACTCAACCTTAGGAACAATACTATTATCAAAGTTGCTCAACTCAAAAGTAGTCAGTTTACTGATTAGACTATCAAGTGTAAGATGATTACCTAGAGTTGATCTCATTTCATATATTGTAGAGACTCTAATAGCATAAGTAGGCAACAAGGTTCTAAGAATTTTACTTACAACAATGTCTTCTTCAATAATATCTCCTGCTCCTCGGACAACATTGACAATCTCCTTGATTCAGTTGTTGTATTGTGAAATGTTTTCTCCTTTCATTTTCATGTCATCAAACTTTTCTATAAGGCTCTCAGATTTTTCCATTAGCACATTTACATCTCCTCCGTGAACTAGTGCAAGTTTGTCCCACATACTTTTAGCAAATGTGCATGTCTTGACATCTTCAAATTTAGCATCTAATAAGGCAACAACAATCTCTATCATCGAGACATTATGTTCATGTCTATCTCTCATATGATCAATAGTCAAAGGTCCAGCTGGCTAGATGAATTCATTGTCCAAGTAGTATATAGTTGATTCTCCAATTCCAGATAGATGCAATCTCATTCTGATTTTCCATGTCAAGAAGTTATCTTTGTTCAACTTTGGTACCTCTCTTTTATGCATCTTGTAATTTTTAGCTTAAGTCCTTCAAAATTTTCTTTCCAAGAACTCTAGGCTTTGATACAAATTATTAGATATCTGAGAGGGGGGTGAATAAGTTAAGTCTAGTTATCCTACAGTCTCAAATCTCTTAGATGTGTATATTGAAACTTTTTAATCAAATAAACCACTTGGTAAGTTATCAACTGTGTCTTTCTCTTTATCTACCGATTGCCAGTAAATTAAATATTGTGTTCACTAATTTATCTAGTTATGAAATGTGTAAAACAAAATAAAAATTCAACACATCATACACACATAACACATAGATTTTTAATGTGGAAACCTTGTTAAGGGAAAAACCACCTGGGACCAGTAACCCAAAATAATTCACTCTTTTGAAGTGAGCTCAGTTAGGAGCCAACCCTGTTAAAGGTTACAAAACACACTATGAGGTGTGAGTTGGTTAGAGGATTTATCACTAACAGTTCTCCCTTGACCAACATTCACTATGGGGTCAAAAAGAAAAAAAATCAACATTCATTGAATGTCATATTGAAATGCAAATGATTGTTAAGTCTCACTCGGTTAAGAGATTTATCTGTAACAATGGTTAAACTGATACAGTAATGATTTGATTAAAATACAACTTTGTTTTGCATATTTTCAGATCTATGCTAAGCTGAAGAATACTCTAATCAATAATCAATTCAATCCTTCATATCCTCCAACTTGTATTTCCCTCGGTGTATGCTTCTCTAATGCTCGACATTGTTTGCAATTGAGCTTAGTTCTCTCTTCAACCAATTTGATTAGTGGTACATGAAAATAATCCTTTTCACACAAATTCTCCTATAGTATAAAAAATCCCAGACTCAATAATTAATCCCATGTTTTCTTATATAGACATCATAAACCGTTTTCTTTCCATCCATAGATTTCGCCTCTTAATCTTCATCGTTCATTTTTTTGCTTTAAGCTTCCTCAATAGTTGTGTCATTAAAACATTTCATCCTTCTTCATTTGATCAATGTTTAATTTTGTTAGTCATTAGATCATCATAATAAACATTATCTTTTACCTCGAAATCATAAGAAAATATCTAGCTCATCATTTCAGTTGACTGTTATAAACATCAAATATTTATTCCACTCGGTCAATACTAGAATGTGTCAGTAATTAACTGCTCGGTTAATACTATGCTCAGTATACACTACACCAACTCATTATATACTGAAATCTTCTTTTACCGACCAAACAAAATTGTTCAGTTCTGATCTTCAATACATAACAAGATCAAGTAATACAATCAATCTATCAACATGATGCCATAGACTCATCAATAAGTTACCCAATGGATACCATCACCATATCTTTTACATCGATCTCATCTTCATGTAGATATCTCATTCCATTACCATCTTTCTGTTAGGAATAACAGTCCACAATACAACTGAGAGGGGGGGGGGGGGGGTGAATCAGTTGTATGATAGAATATTAAACTTTAATTTTTAAGCTCATATATCAGATCCAATGAACACAATGAATACCAACACTATAACACAATATTTTGGTTACGGGGAAACCTTGTTAAAGGTAAAAGCTCTGGTGGGAATTAGCATCCACTAATGATGTACTAAGAGTATAGTAATCCTTTTTATAAGATATAGCCCTATTAGGAGCTTATTGAAACATTACAGTACATAGTCCTTGTTAGAGGTTAGACCTTGTTAGGAGTCAAGAACAAAAGAGGCCTCACTTCCCAAAGAAGGTTAAGTCCACCTTTTGAGCTCACTATTTCGCAACAAGTATATATGAAGAAATACAAAAACTTTTGAACTATTTGCTAACAACTATCTTTTCTTGATCAGTTCCAATGAAGTCCACCAATAATCCTCTGCTCTACATATAGAAGATACAAGTTCACAACCTTCTTATATCACATATATCCCATCCATATCTTTTCCAAAGAAAAGACCTCACATTTATACCTTGTTACATTTTACCAAGATCAAGTCGGCCCCATAAGGCTTTCCTAATTACAAACAATTACATAAGCCCTTGCTAAGATACACATGGTATCTTAAAATTTTTTACAATGATTACATTTAAATAATTAAGGACTGACATCCTTGAATTATGCTTTCCAAACAATACACACGCTTCATTTCCTGAGTCAGCTTCAGAATAATTCATCACCAGAGCACATGCCACATATGACATCACAAATCACTCTGCACCTTGTGTTGACCAATGAAAATCTATCAGTGCCTCTTCCATCATCCTTTAAGATTTCATACCTTGAATCCAATCCTTCTGAAATCTATACCAAGAACTTAGAGACTAACTCTGTCAATTCTCACTGTCATAGTTCAGGGATGAGTCTTTACTAAAACAACAATATCTTCCTTAATATGCATCCATTAATGATGCGATTTTAGATATAAGATCACAAGATCCATCTAAACTCTCATCTGAATTCACAGCATCTGAAACATCTGTACACCCACCATACACTGTGGTTACCAGTTTGGTTCCTTCATAGAAGCATATGTTGACATCAGTCACAAAACATAAATGACAATAGTATGAGTGCCTATTTAGTAATGTAGTGATTAAACATATTAAATGTCTCAATCACCACCCATGCATTAGCAATATCCAACAATCTCCCCCTTTAGCATTGATGTCAACATATGGGAAAATCCTATCCCAAAGTTGTATCAACCCAAAAGTTCTTCAACTGAACCATCTCCCCAATCAGTGAGGATTTTCTCATAGCAACACTCCCCCTTTGACAACAATGGAAAAGGATGTGATGGGACTTCAACTACTTTCACATATAAAATTTTTCCTAAAATCATTCCCCCTGAGGAGTAGATCCCTACATCCAGTCCAAAAAAAGATAAGGCTATGAATACTTCTAGACTGATGCATCTCTGGATCATTTAGTTATGAATAGGAGGGGCCTGAACCCCTATCATACCTCTGAGATATTCAAGGTATCTTTTGGTAGTGGCTTTGTGAAGATGTCTACAATCTTCTCTTTTGTACTAATATATTGTAGTTTGATTTCTTTTTGTGCCACCTTGTCTCTCAAAAAGTGATACTTGATTGAAATAAGTTTAGTTTTGGAATGCATCACCGAATTCTTTGACATGTTTACTGTACTGGTGTTGTCACAATGAATGACCATAGGTTCATCAAAATTTATTTGAATGTCTATCAGCATTTGTTTCATCCAAATAATCTATGTGCAATTTATAGTAGTAGCAACATACTCTGATTCAACAGTGGATTATGCTATACAATCTTGTTTCTTGCTTAGTCAAGAAACCAACTTTTTCCCAAGGAAGAATGCACCACCACTAGTACTTTTTCTATCATCAATATTTCATGCCCAATCAGCATCAGTATAAGCATGAAGTTCAAAACTATCATTCCTGTCATACTATAAACCATAGTCTATGGTCCCTCTAAGATACCTCAGTATTCTTTAGACAACAACTAGATGTGTCTCTTTAGGTCTTGCCTGATATCTAGCCACAATTCTGACAACATTAGCAATATCTGGTCTAGTATGAGTCAGATATTGTAGCCCTCCAATGATTGACCTATATAAAGTCTGAAAAACACATTTTGATTCATCATCAATTGTTAGCTTGTTTCCAGTTACCATAGGTGTTCCTACTAGTTTACAATCTTCCATTCTGAATTTTTTGAGCAATTCTTTGAGATATTTGGTTTGAGAAATGAAAATACCATTCTCATTCTGAGTTATCTGCAGTCCAAGAAAGAATTTCATTTCACCTATCATGGACATCTCAAATTCACTTTCCATTTCTTTAGCAAACTTCTTACATAGATCATCATTACTTCCAAAGATAATGTCATCTGCAAATACTTCTACTATTAGGATTCCATCTTCAATAGTTCTTAAGTACAAATTACTATCTGCATTACCTTTTCTGAATCCAAGTCCAATTAGATACTTGTCCAACCTTTCATACAAAGCCCTAGGAGCTTGATTCAACCCATACAGGGCTTTCTTAAATTTGCACACCATGTCTTTGTCTTTGCATAGAGGAAATCCATCTGGTTGTTCTATGTATACTTCTTCTTCAAGATCTCCATTCATAAATGTAGATTTAACATCCATTTGATACACTTTGAAGTTTTTGTGTGCAGCATAAGATAGGAATAATCTTACTGCCTCTATTCTAGCAATAGGAGAAAATGCTTTTGATTTCTCTCTCAAATAAGTAACCCACATCATTCTAGAAAAATCATCAACAAAGAGTATAAAATACCTTTCACCATAGTATGATTTTGTTCTTGTAGGCCCACATAGATCTGTATGAATTAGATCCAACTTCCCTTTTGATGTAAATGTTTTGCTTTTGTGACTGCTTCTAGTTTTCTTTCCCATGACACATTCTCTGCATACAGTGTTAGAAGGTTTCAAAATCTTCGGTAAATCTCTTACTGCATTGGCCATACTTGCCTTCACAATGTTATCAAAATTAACAGGACAAAATCTTCTATGCCATAACCAAATGTCATCTATCTTCTCAACAAAACAAGAGGCTCCAAATGTGTTTAGGTCAAATACATTACCTCTAGACCTTGAACCGGTAGCAACCAATTTTCCTTCCTTGCTTCTGATGAAGCATTTTCCATTAACAAAACTTAACTAAAAGTTTTTATCCATTAACTGTCCAACACCCAACAAGTTGTGTTTTATTCCTTCAACAAGTAGTACATTATCTCTATTAGTCTTTCCATCTAGAGTGATGGATCCTATTCCTATGATGGATTTTGGAAGATTTTCCCCAAACCTTACAACACCTCCATCACAATTTACCAATTTAACAAACTTTTTCTTATCACCAGTCATGTGATGAGAACATCCACTGTCAATTATCCATTCATTTTTCTTGTCAATTATCCATTCATTTTTCACTAGCATAATAACATTCTTTGTCTCTTTTCATTTTTTCATAATCAGGTTTGTACTTAGGAACTCTTGTAGGACATCTAGATACAAAATGTCCTATCTTATTGCATGCAAAACATTTCAAAGGTAATTTTCCTTCAAATTTTCCCTTACCTCTTTTCTCTCTTCTAGTAATTAGTGCAACAAGTTCTTCCATCTTCTTTTCTTCTTCCATTATCTTCTCCCATTCCTCAACATTTTCACCAAGTTCTTCTCTTAGGTATTCTTTTCTTGTGCTTAGAAGTGCATAAAATTTCTTGTGTGCGGATGCTCTAAATGTAGATTCAACTTTAGGAGAAGCTTCTCCTAATTCTGCATCTTCAAAGGTAGTTAAATTTTCAATCAACATCTCTCTGCTAAAGTTAGGAGTTAGGGGTATAGTTTCTTGAATTGACATTTCCTTGAATTTGTAAGCAGGAGTTAGAGATCTAAGAATCTTTGCAATGACTTCATCTTCATCATAAGTACCTCCACAATTTTTGATTCCAACTACAGCTTTTGTAACCCTTTGAACATAGGCTCTAATGCTTTCATCTTTATTCATTTGCATGTTCTCCATCTTTGTCTTCCAGTTTTGTGATTTTGCTTATTTGGTATACTTATCTCCTTCATAAAGTGCATCTAGTCTATTCCAAATTTCATGTGCCAAATCTAGATCTTTGATTTTAGTAAACTCACCCTCAGATAGTGTGCTGATCATTGCTTCTCTTGTGACCATGTTGCATGAAAATAGCTTCTTTTCATCATTAGTGGCTGACCCCAAGTCATTCTCAGCCTTCAGAGTTTCCTTCTTCTTTATAATCATCTAGTAGTCTATGCCTAAACACAACAAATGTGTTCACATCTTGTTTTTCCAACTGTCAAAGTTTTCAGGATCAAACTTAGGACTATCCTTCCTATAGAATGCAATTTACAAGATCACCTCAAGCTGTTAAGCTTTCTCTCTGCGGACCACAAGCTCTGATACCAATTGTTAGGAATAATAGTCCACAATATAACTAAGAGGGGGGGGGTTGAATCAGTTGTATGATAGAATATTAAACTTTAATCTTTAAGCTCATCAATATTAGATCCAATGAACACAATGAATCCCAACACTATAACATAATATTTTGGTTACGGGGAAACCCTGTTAAAGGTAAAAACCCAGTGGGAATTAACACCCACTAATCATGTACTAAGAGTCTAGTAATCCTTGTTAGAAGATATAGCCCTGTTAGGAGCTTATTGAAACATTCCAGTACATAGTCCTTGTTAGAGGATAGACCCTGTTAGGAGTCAAGAACAAAAGAGGGCTCACTTCCCAAAGAAGGTTAAGTCCACCTTCTGAACTCACTAGTTCACAACAAGTGTATATGAAGAAATACACAAACTTTTAAACTATTTTATAGAAACTATATTTTCTTGATTAGTTCCAATGAAGTCCACCAATAATCCTCTACTCTACATACATCAGACACAAGTTCGAAACCTCCTTATATCACATATATCCCATCCATATCTTTTCCAAAGAAAAGACCTCACATTTATACCTTGTTACATTTTACCAAGATTAGGTCAGCCCCATAAGGCTTTCCTAATTACAAACAATTACATAAGCCCTTGCTAAGATACACACGGTATCTAAAACAAGCTTACAATGATTACATTTCAATAATTGAGGACTGACATCCTTGAATTATGCTTTCCAAACAATACAAATGCTTCATTTCCTAAGTCGGCTTCAGAATAAGTCATCGCTAGAGCACATGCCATAGATGACATCACCAATCACTTTGTGGCTTGCACTAACCAATGAACATCCATCAATATCTCTCCCATCATCCTTCAAGATCACATACCTTGAATCCAATCCTTCTGAAATCTATACCAAGAACTTAGAGACTAACTCTATCAGTTCTCAATGTCACAGTGCAGTGACCAGTCTTTACTAAAACAACAATATCTTCCTTAATATTCATCCATTAATAATGTGATCTCAGATATAAGATCACAACATCCATCTAAACTCTCATCTGACTTCATAGCATCTGAAACATCCATACACCCACCGTACACTATGATTGCTAGTCTGGTTCCTTCATAGAAGCATATGTTGACATCAGTGACAAAACACAAATGATAATAGTATGAGTGCCCATTTAGTAACATAGTGATTAAACATATTAAATGTCTCAATCACCACCCATGCATTAGCAATATCCCACAACAACGCTCCCCTTTTAGCCTTTTGGCTTCAGGGGCCCCCCTTTTTACTTTTTGCTTGTCTCTTGGTTTCTAGTTTGTTGTCCTTTATTTTTTAGTTTTTTAGTTAGTTTTCTTGGTTTTTGGTCTTTTTGCACTTTCGGATATCCAAAAGTGCAAAGGTTCGACAAGGAAAGGGGTTGGAGCAAATCAATTGTGCCTTAGGAGTTTTACAGCTTTGGCGGTTTTCCAGATTTTCAAAGGTCCAAAGTATCGAGAGGCCTGACTCTCTGAAAGGGAGTCAACCTTTTGGTCTTTTAGCCTTTTGGAGATCTGACACCCCCAAAAAGTTGAAAGGTTGATTGGCGAGCTATTGACGTCAACCGCTAGAATTGCCTATATAAGGTACAAGGCGGGTTTTTTTTTTTGAATCACTATTTGCACTCTCACTTTTTCACCTTCAGAGCTTTCTACATGTCGCCTGCAGCCAGTTTTCCACTTCAGTCTTCTATCTTCATCGTCATCTTCCAGCCTCTTTTTTTTGAGGTTGGTGTTCCTTTCTCTCTTTTCCCTTCGTTTCTTTTGTGTGCTTTCGGTCATAGGTTAGGTTTTTTTGTAGTTTCATCCTTTTCAACATGTCCCTTAGGGTTTAGTGTGCTTTGTCAGGCCTAGTTTGTCCTCGGGGATCATGAGGTAGTCTCCTCTCATCCCCTTAGTGAGTTTATGGTCAAACTCATCATCGGAATCATTTTCAATTAACCAAACCCTAGTTTCAGACCTTCGCGGTCTGAAACTCTTAGGGTTTCAAACCTTGAGAATTCCCTAAGTGCTCGACATGTTTTGGTGTTGTCACACACTGAAACATTTTGTCATCTAAAATGCCAAAAAGTTGGTACAAGTTTGTAGCTCAATCACCTAAGTACCAAGTTTCAGTCTTTTCAGCCTTGTCACACACCAAAGATCTCTCTACCCTGACTTGCCAAAAATTGCCAGGTTTACTATGAAAACATCATGCTAAGGTGCCCTTTCGATATTTCAGAGGTCCTGGCCTGCGAAGATCTAACACCTCTGATTTGCCAGAAGACCTAAAGGATGGATTTTCAAGCATTTTCTCAAGCCCCTTTTTGCATTTTCGGCCCTTTCAGCCTTTCAGAGGTCCTACACCCTTGAAGGTCTGAAAGGTTGAAAAGGGTCTTTTGTAGCCTTTCTGAGCTTAATTTGATAGTATATCTTGTTTTGCTAAGATTTTTCCTATCATGTTACTGATTCATGGTTTTTTTTTTTACAGAAATGGCCTAGAAAGTTGTAGTATTAGCAATGAAATATCAATTTAAGGGATACCACCCACCCTCAAAGGTGACCAACCTGCATTCAGACATCACAGGCACTGACATCGAAAGAGTAACTTGGAATGATTACTTAACAAAGTGTGCCCAACTAGTGGGATACTCATAAGATTGCATTTCATTGGTGCACTACTCCCTAGTAAACATAGTGGCTTATCCAGTTTCTATCCTATCTTCAGACCTGATCAACACTCTAGCCAGCCACTATGTACTTGATGAGAGGATGGTAAAGAACAATGTTGGAGAAGTGGTCTTGGACTTTAAGCTAGATAACATCGAGGACATCTTCCACCTACCCAAAGGGGTGGATAAGCTCTACAATTTCCAAATCAACAAATGAATGGAGTCTATAGTAAAGATGTACAACAAGCCCACAACATAGTAAACAATGAATACCTCATGCAACCCATGCCAAAGAAAAAACTAAATAGAATTGACATGAGGAGGGGTTACATGTAGGAAGATATTTAGGCAACAATCACAATGATAAGTAGGGTATATGGGCTAGCAAGATCTATTCAATTAGAACCATGGATGATCCTGATCATCAAGAAAATAAGGGAAAGGCAAGCAAGGTTTGACTGGACTACCATTCTAAGTGATAATCTTGATGAGCAGTTGGTCTGAGTAAAGACTGATCTCCATTTCTACATGACATCCTATGTCGTGTATCTACTAGCTACTCGTGCAGTATATCTAGGTTTCACCAAGGTTGGTGCAATGGAAGATATGAACACCTGGCCATTTACATTGTATCCTCAATTGGTGAGGAAATATTTCTATGCACATACTAGTCTAGACTTTCTGATTGTCAGTGATGCTTTCATCTTTGCCATCATACGTTCCATTGAGGGAGATTATGCAAAAAAGATGTCCATAGAAGCTGCGACCAAAGTAAAGGCCCTCGGGGTGTTCTACATACAATTCAGGACATTCATGTACATTCAGGTGGCTGGAAGCACCCTGGCACTGAAGAAGCTACCTAGGTACCCTTCGGACAGAGTTGTCTTCCTAGAGATAGCAAGGCAACTGTATGATGCACATGAACACATAAAACTTAAGAAGAAACACTGTTGGGATTTCCCAATTTCTATAGGCCCTCATTATGTCCCAAATATGAAGGTCTGCAAATCTCTAACCTAGGAATGGGATGAGTTCCCTTTGCAAACTTACAACTTGGTGAGACCCCACTTTGATCCTATCGGTACATTTAGCCATATAATGGGGAGGCATTATATTCATGAACCACATATTGAAGATCATTGGGCAAACTATGTGGACAATTATGAGGTGAGAATTTGTGACTATTGTCAGATGAGTTTGGAGCTAGCACAGAACACTCTTTCATTAAGGATCCCTAAAAAGGTGAGAGATGTTGATTTTGAGGACATATTGGATTCCATCTACAACATAGATAAGGTGTATACAAGGGCTATCCTGAATGCAGAGGTGGACATGGATGAGAATGATGACATGGATTTCAGAGCCTAACACGTAATCAAAGTCATGAAATCATGGATTGCCTACTTGTTCCCAATGAAACCCATGCCAATGAAGTAGTTACCAGAACAACCCTCTAAAGAAAAGAGGAAGAAAGGAGAGAAGGTTTTGAAACCACAGTTCAAAGAGGCTACTCCTCTGAAACTAGAAATAATATACAGGCATGAATGCCCAACTTCTTACGAGATAGAAACACATTCAAAGAAGGTTAAGACCAAGATGAATGGGAGCATAGCTCCTCTAGATGCACCTTCTTCTAGTGGCCATGATTCTCCAAGTGCAGAAAAGAAAACCAAGTTCAAGATTATAGGACCCAAGCTGACCAGAGTAATCAAAGGTAATGTGTATAAAAGGAAGAAAGGCTCAATGCCTACACAAATGGACACCTTACTGGAGGAAGATGAGGATGAATTGGATGATATTCCTCTTAGTAGAAGAACCTACTCAATGGGATTCACAAAAAGGAGAGTTATGGAGGATAATCAGGAAGGTACTAAGGGGGCAACTCAAGAAGAGCCTGTAAACCTAGATGCCTTGGGGGACGATGAATTTGATATCAGGGACTTTGAAGGGCTTCATGGTTTTCAAGAATCTAAGCAACAAGATCCAATCCAAGGGGAGTTGTTGACTTTTGACTCTATTCCCACACAATTTACTATTCCCCATAGCAAGGTAATAGAGGAAGCTCCACAAGGGTCACAAGAGCCAAATGCAGAAAAGACAATTGAACTACATAAGGAAGCCACAAAGATAGAGAAGGGCCCTTCTATTGATAAAGACACAACTACACAAGTCCCTTTGGTTACACCTGTAGTTCCAACTCCACCTCTGCCTATGCATCCAAATCCACCTCCATTTCTGCATAAAACACCACCTACCACTCCACTTCCCCCTCCAGTTCAAACCACTCCATTGCCCCAATAGCCTCTTCCATCTCATGTTCCCATACCAACTCCACCTCTGCCTATGCCTTCACCCACTCCCTTTGTCACCCCCACTCCACCACTTGTCCAGGATGAGTTCATGCCTCAAAGCTCACAAGAGCCTGAGAAAGATATAGAGGTAACTGATCAAGGAGAATCTCAGACTAAGGAAGAGCCACATATAGAGGAGGAAAAGAAGGTGGATGAGGAAGAACAAGTAGCTGATGAGAAACAAATAGCTGATGAAGAAGAACAAACATAGGAGGAGGGTGAGCTAAATACCATGGAGGAACAAGAAACAGATAAAGGAGAGGAGAGTCAGGAAGAAATGGAGATTGAACACCCAATGACCACTTCAACTCTGGCAGCTTTGTATGAACCATTGAATGCTTTCTCCAAACCCACCTAGTTCACAAAAGAAATACAATTAAGGGTTAGAGTATACATATATGATGAGGTTGATATGGTTGCATTAGGGCAAGCCTTCCATCAAATGACATCTATTACCTGAGCAAGGACACTATCATATGTGACACAGGATCAAGTGGGTAGATGGAAGGCATAGGTGGCTATTCCTATGATGGATGTTAGTACAAGTGAGATCAATCCAGATGATTATGTGTTGGAGGAGGTAGACTTGGAGGAGCCAACCATAGAGGGAAGTAAAACTTTGGCTACTCTTAGATTGAAACATTCCCTTGGATTCATGGACAAGGATGAGGAAAGAATAAAGGCTTTGGTAGAGAAGAACAAAGCCATGAAGGGATTCATTCTGAAAATAGTGGGTTCCATTGACCCTAATAATTCTAAGGCCTTATTACAGGTGATTTTGAAGAAGAAGGGTGAGATAGATATGAATGTTCCACATTCTTTTGTACAGGCCTATGCTAATTGGAAGGAAGATTTTGAGCAGTTTTCTAAGTTGTCTCTCAAGAAGATCTTGAGGCCTCTTAGAGTCATTTTGGCAGGAATAACCTCCCTAGTAGAGATCATGAGAGAGGAAAATAGTTTGGAGGAGATAATCCTAAACTGGCAGAGGGTACTTGATGAGTTAACAGTAATAAGGAAGAAACGCTTCCAAGTTCTGGTAAAAGTATATGAAGGCTCAGAGTTGGACATTTTTGAGCAATGGATCTAGGAAATCATGACAACATTAACTATTTTTGAAAAGGTTCTCAAAAGATTAGTCAAGAGGAGGGATAACATCATGCTTTTTTTGGAAGAGTTGCATAAGTTCTTTGAGGGTCTGGATCTGGATCTGTATGATGAAGATGACAAAAAAACCATGTATTTAGTGAATGTCATTATCAACTAGTACCTAGATATATTCTAGGGAGTGAAGACCAAAGAAGATCTCCAACAAATGTTCTATCAGAAGGAGGAGATTCAGAAAATGCTATCTCAGGGAAGAAATATAGATTTTTGTAGGAGAACTGATCGCCTTCCGAGATAGGCAGCAAGAAATCCCTCAAGGGGTCAAGATTCCCAATTTTGAAGAGGTACTAAAGATTATGATATGTTTTGATCTCTATTTTGTGGGTTTCCTCATCTTCTTGGTTATTTAATTCGCAAAGTGGTGTGGTGCTAGTTTATGTCCATTAGATTTCCTTTGACAAATTTCTTTCACATTCTTGTTACCCTATTATTTCTTTCCCTCTTTGCAAATCATTTAGTAGATTAAATAGATTAATGTTGTTTTATCATAAATCAAAAAATCTCAAAAAAGAGAGGTATAGTGGTTTCCTAAAGTTTGTTTTATAGTTTCCCTTGAGAGAAGAACCAAGAAAGGCCTCCTTGTTAACATACTCACATATGTCTTCCATTGAGCTATCCAAGTGGTTGAGACCCAGCCATAAGGAACCTTGAGATTGATCCCATCAATCTTCCAAGAGGGAGATTTGCATCTTGCAAGTTCCTAGCCATTGTCTTCATGTAAAAATGATGCTCAATAGAAGTGGTGCTAGAAGGAGGGCCCTCAAAAGGGACACCCCAGAATATTGGATTGTTCTCTCCCAAAAGGTTTCAATGAGTCCTCAGATCTTCACCAAACAAAGGGGAGCTCCTTGAACTTACAGAGTTTCACAGACCCTACAACAATAGAACAAAGCATGGAGAGGATACTTCAGATCATTCGAATCTTCCTCCATTTCCAACCATTTCTGCCCCGCCTGTTGCTCCTCCACCACCAGCTCCAATGGAATTTTTTGTGAATTCTCAAAGCTCGCCATTGGACATACAAGGAAAGCTCCATCAGCTGCCCAATAATCTCAAGAAATTCTGCCCACATTTCATCTATGGAGAATCTAGGACAGTGGAAGAACACGTTTGCACATTCAAGGAACTGTGTAATCATAAGGAGATTGCTCATCAAGATGTCATGTGCCGTCTTTTCCCCTATACCTTGGGGGAATTTGCATACAACTAGTATCTAAATTTTCCATGAGGATCTATCACTAGATGGGGAGAATTTGAAACTAAGTTCCTAAATCAGTTCAAACTATATGTGGATCCAACAAATCTTCACCACTAGTTCATATTGATGAAAAGAGATCACAATGAGCCAATTTCCATGTTCAATCACTATTTCCATAAAATGTATCAAAAGCTTGAAGCTCCTTATACCATACTGGTTAGGGCTACTATACAGGTGTACCTACATGCCTTGGACCAACTAATGTCCATATTTTTGAAAAGGCTGCCTCCCAATGACATAGACACTCTAGAAATTGTGTGTGATGAGGCTATCATGTTTTCTCAATAGATGGGTCCGCAAGCAAGCGAGAATTATGGTGTCTCACCAACTTTAGGGAACACTGCTATGATTGGCCCATTTGCAGAAAATAACCAACCTCTAGTACAACATACTATAACAATCAATATGATACCAGCTCCATATGCTGCTGCCCCACCACCTGCCATTACTTACCCTGGGTATGATGCGCATAAGGTAGCTCTGTGCGAACAAAAGGTTGTTGTTCCAAATGAGATTGATCATGCTTTAGTAAATGAGTTGGATGCCATGAAGAAGACTTTATCTTAGTTGATAGGGGAGATCACCTGGATGAAGCTAATCCCCCTCAGAACCAGGGAAACTACCAACGCCTGGCTGTTGTCCCAAATAATTATTCCCAAAACCAAAACCACAATTATGGAAGTTACAACAACAAAAACAATAATGGAAGAGGTTATGGGAACACTTCCCAAGATAAGGAGTTTAGTCAGCCAAGAGCAAATAGAACATGGAACACATGTCTAAATAATGGTAGCACACCCTTGGATAATGCCAATACCTTCAACTCATCAAAAGTCAACTTTTCCCAAGGTCCCAGCAGGCATCAACTAGATAACGAGTATAGGGGGGAGTTTGACAGCTAACAGATCCAAGATTCTAAAAGTTCTTAGACGCACTTCACTGCTATGGTCTTTGAGTCATACAATCCAAGTACGGGTGGAATCCATGTTGACAACACAATAGAAGAAGAATTTGTTTTCCCTTTCAATCAAGAAAGTCAGCCGGAGTACTCCGAGGTCCACACTTTTTAGAACAATAATAGGAATAACTATAATTTGAGAAGCAGAAAGGAACCTCTGACTAATGGCATCCCCTTAGGAATGCAACCCACTCTTCCTAACCCTCACGCTAGCAATAATCCCACACCCCCGAGGGGCCCCAGTTCCAATGTCACTCCAACAGTGCAACACCAACCCACTCTGCTAAAGAACCTGGTTTGGTCCAATGATAACTACAATGTAGTGGAGGAATTGAAAAAGGTTAGGACTAATATGTCAATGTATGACATGCTAAAAAGTTGTCCTTCTCAAAGGGAATCTCTCATGAAGTCACTCGATCACTCCAAATCAGCCTCACCCAACAATAACACTAGGAACACACCCAATGTAAATGCGGTTGAGGCAATTCCAACTATGTTCAAAGATAGGGTAGAAGTGCCCCCATTCTTGTTGAGCCTCAAAATCTTTGGAAAAAACTTACATAACTATTTAATCAACTTGGGATCTTATTGTAACGTCATGTCGTTATCCATATGCCACAAGCTAGGGATGAACCCCCAACCGACTAATAGGTTGGTGATCCAGCTTGATAAGACCGAGGTTAAAGTTATTGGAGTCTTGAAAGACACATGCATACAATTGACTATTGATCCCAGAATCCAAGATTGCATTGACATACATGTGGTGGACATCTAGGAGACTTATATAATGTTACTCAATAGAGAATGGACCCAATCATTGAGGGGATGGTTCTCAACTGACTTTACTCAACTTTGGTTGCCACGAAAAGGGCTCAATAACCAGATCAAGATTGATGTAGAGCCTAAGCTCAAACAAATGATAACCAAGTACAATTCCCCAAATGAAGTCCTATTCTCACAAGCAGATTTGGAGGTGTATCATTTTGACAAAGCTTTCACATTCCACCTCAAGGAAGAGGAGAGTTCAAATGATAGTTCGGTGCAATGGTTAGTAAATATCCAGATTCCTAAGGAGATTCTCACAGAATTCATAGGTGGTATGATGAAAAATATGAGGCATCTTGGCCAAGATGCTGACCAAAACATACTAATATTACCAGGGTATTGTTGTCTCCATCAGACAAACCACTCAGAATTTACATGCCAGGATTGCCAAGAGGCGGTGGTCCAATTGGTAAGCCAGATGTCTGAAGTGCCCATGCTTACAAAGGATACAATGACATATTCAAGTTAGGATGGATCTCCTCTTTGTGAAAAACCTCAGATTCCCACGACTGAGGATTTCATACAAGAATGGAGTTCCTCAGATGACGACTGCCTACCCCTGTACAATGAAGTTTGGCATGATGCCAAGGTGAAACAAAGGATGAAATGGGTCCCAATTTCAAAATGAGAATACTCAGATGAAGAGAACTTGGAAGCCCCAAGCATAGAAGACTCATCACCACCCAAAGTCTCTATTGAACCCCAAATCAAGGCACATCTATTGGAGGTGACTCTGGAAGCCCAAGTTAAAATACCTTCCAATAAGAATCACCCTATCTAGAAGCTTAGGTTTGATGGTTCCAAGTGTAAA
Source organism: Chamaecyparis obtusa (assembly GCA_027943335.1). Lineage (NCBI taxonomy): Eukaryota > Viridiplantae > Streptophyta > Pinopsida > Cupressales > Cupressaceae > Chamaecyparis > Chamaecyparis obtusa. The sequence continues at coordinate 271,867 of BSBK01002033.1, forward strand.
CAAGGAGCAAGGGCGAGGATTGAATTGGTCAACCCTCATGGAGGTTCATATTATGCTGCCTATCAACTGTAATTCTACTATACCAACAATGTTGCTAAGTATGAGGCTCTACTTCAGGGTCTTCTCTTGGCACATGAGAAGAAAGTGAAAGCACTAGTTGTAGAAGGTGACTCACAATTGATAGTCCGACAAATCAAGAGCTAGTATTCTTGCACTGACAAATGATTGGTCTCATACCATAATCATGTTTGGGATCTAATCAAATATTTTGAATCTTTTAACATTCGAAGAATCCCAAGAAGAAAGAATAATGTTGCTGATGCTTTGGTAGTATCTGTAAGCTCTTTACAACCACTAGAGAAGTCCAAATTGAAGAAATTCTCCATGGAACTAGTGGTTGTACTGGTTATCCCTGACAATATCAAAAACTTCTGGGTATTTCAAGATGATCAATAGATATTGTAATTTATCATGAATGCCAGAATCTTCAACAAGTAGAGCATTGATGAAGAAGAGGATCAAATAGAAGAGTTAGATGACTTAGGGATCTTGAACTTGAAGACTAAATCCATTCCGAAAGCTTTGGTATCTCTAGAGAGGATTTTTGATAAAGATGAACATGCTTGGGAGAGAGGGAAAACACCAGTAGTGGGCGGAGATGGTTGTGGGATCTACAACTTGGGTATGCAACTCAAACCTAGGGAAGTCCGCATTGGTAAGGTCAACACACCATAGGAAAAGTAGGTGGATGAGGAAGAAAAGGTAGTTGATGAGAAACAAACAACTAATGAAGAAGAACAAACATAGGAGGAGGGTGAGCTAAATACCATGGAGGAACAAGAAATAGATAAAGGAGAGGAGAGTCAGGAAAAAATGGAGATTGAACATCCAACAACCACTTCAACTCTAGTGGCTTCATATGAACCATTGAATGCTTTCTCCAAGCCCACTTGGTTCAAAAAAGAAATATAGCTGAGGATTAGAGTATACACAGATGATGAGGTTGATATGGCTGCATTAGGGAAAGCCTTCTATCAAATGAAATCTATTACCCGAGCAAGGACACTATCATATGTGACATAGGATCAAGTGGGTAGATAGAAGGCATAGGTGGCTGTTCCCATGATGGATGTCAGTACAAGTGAGATCACTCCAGACAACTATGTATTGGAGGAGGTAGACTTGGGGGAGAAAACTAGAGAGGGAAGTAAAACTTTGGTTACTCTTGGATTGAAATATGCCCTTGGATTTATGGATAAGGATGAGGAAAGAATAAAGGCTTTGGTAGAGTAGAATGAAGCCATGAAGAGATTAATTTTGAAAATAGTGGGTCCCATTGACCCTAAAACCCCGAGGCCTCATTACAGGCAAGTTTGGAGAAGAAGGGTGAGATCGATATGAATGTTTCGCATTCTTTTGTATAGGCCTACGCTGATTGGAAGGAAGATTTTGAGTAGTTTGCTAAACTATCTCTCAAGAAGATCTTGAGGCCTCTTAGAGTTATTCTAGTAGGAATAACCTCCCTAGTAGAGATCATGAGCGAGGAAAATGGTTTGGAGGAGACAATCCTAAACTAGCACAAGGTACTTGATGAGTTAACGGTAATAAGGAAGCATCACTTCCAAGTTCTAGTAAAAGTATATGAAGGCTCAGAGTTGGACATTTTTTAGCATGGATCTAGGAAATCATGGCAGCATTAAATATTTTTGAAAAGGTTCTCAAAATATTAGACAAGAGGAGGGATAAAATCATGCTTTTTGTGGAAGAGTTGCATAAGTTCTTTGAGGGTTTGGACCTGGATCTATATTTCTAAGATGACGAATGAACCATGTATTCAGTGAATGTCATCATCAACTAGTACCTAGATATATTCCATGGAGTGAAGACCAAAGAAGATCTCCAACAAATGTTCTATCAGAAGGAGGAGATTCAGAAAATGCTATCTCAGGAAGAAGAAATATAGACTTTTGTAGGAGAATTGATTGCCTTTTGAGATAGGCAACAAGAAATCCTTCAAGGGGTCAAGATGCCCAATTTTGAAGAGGTATTGGAGATTGTGGATAGGTTTAGGAAAGCACAACCAGAAGTGTTCCCTAGTCAGTGAGTGTCCGATCCAAGTTCAGTCAGAATTTTGTATAGAAAAATGTAGTTTTGACACTTAGCCATTTTTGCAGAGCCTAATTTTCAGCATTTCGGCCCTAGAAAAATTTCAGCCTCTGAAAGTCCGAAGTTTGAAATTTTGAGGAAAGTAGACATGACACTTATTCCTCTTTGGGGCTTGGTTTTTTCAGACCAACTGTTAGGATTTGGGCATTTTTTCTTGTGTCTGAAGTTTAACTCTAGTTATCTCAGAGTTGATTTTCCAATCAACTGAGCTTCTTTTTTGGGGGTCGTTCCTACATAATTTTGGGATCTCTTCCAATTGGGGCCATGTGGAGAAGCTGTAGCCAAAGATCAAGGGTGGAAACATGAAGATTATCAAGAGCATGTATGAGTTCTTTCTCCATTTTCAAGTTGTTTAACGCATGATTTGCTTAAAGCTTTGTAATGCAAGAGGTTTAATTCTGTGCTAGGGTAGTTTAGCTAAGTTTTAGAAGTAGTTTCATTAATTTAATCTCTAGTTTAGATTTACTTTCAAGTTTTAGTTGTAGCTAAACCCTAACTGTGAAAATAAGAGCATGGCTCTATAAATTGTAATAAAATGATGTAATGAGGGTTTATTAGATCATTAATACAATACATACAATTGGTGCTTCATTCATGGTTTGATGCTTCTGCTATCTATGCAAAATTTGTGAATGTGTGATTTTCTCATTCATTTATTTTAGAGAGCTAATTGATTGTTTGATGATTTTAAGTCTGTGATTTATTAGTTCAGTGTTTTTTGGTACTACATTACTTTGTTGTGACAAATTATCAAGAGGATTGCTTGAAGATTAACTTGTCTCACATGTGTGCACATCTAGGGTGGCTTCATGATTTGATGAGTTTTGGCTTATCATACGTCTGCATTTGTTTTGTTCTACTGATGATTGCATCTACATAGCTAAAGATTTGATATGTTCTGATCTCTATTTTGTGGGTTTCCTCATCTTCTCAGTTATTTAATTTGCAAAGTGGTGTGGTGCTAGTTTATGTCCATTAGATTTCCTTTCAGAAATTTCTTTCACATTCTTGTTACCATATTATTTCTTTTCCTCTTTGCAAATCATTTCAATAGATTAAATAGATTAACGTTGTTTTATCATAAATCAGAAAATCCCAAAAAAGAGAGGTATTGTGGTTTCCTAAAGTTTGTTTTACAGTTTCCCTTGAGAGAAGAACTCGCAAAGGCCTCCTTGTTAATAGACTCACATCTGTCTTCTATTGAGCTATACAAGCGGTTCAGATCCAACCATAAGGAACCTTGAGATTGATCTCATCAATCTTCCAAGAGGGGGATTTGCTCTTGCAAGTTCCTAGTCGTTGTCTTCGTGTAAAAATGATGCTCAATAATATGTATATCTAAATAGTTTTTCTTATTTCACAGACATGTATACTTATGGGAAGAATATTAATTTTAATTTGATTTCCTCCAATGCTCTTCATTATAGTTCAAATTCTCATGACTCTTTAATATATCCTTACCCTTATTAAATCGAATTTATATAATAATTTTTCTCAATGTAATAATTGTAAAGACAAAAAAATAATGTGCATCATGTTTCCATGTTCCTCTACTTTTGAAGAATAAATAAGTTACACAAAATCCCTTGGATAGATTGCTTAAAAGTTTAGCGAGCTTTGATTCTATTGTTATTTCACTCATTAATCTATTAGATCTAACTAAAGCACTACTTAATACTTATAATGAGAATGTAATTTGTAACTTCCATTAATTTAATATTTATCACACTCAAGGTTGCATGGATTTAAAATATAAATTACTATATTTGATAGATAATATAATTTTTAAAGTTATCAATGACTAGAGAAATCTTTCAATTACTCCCCTTGATCAGAATTTAAAATTATACATTAATTTATTTCCTAGCCATGTTAATATTGTCCATGCATGTCATTAACTTTATCGTCTTACTATGAGACATACAATACATATGTTGATGATCTCATGGATGAGTATTATGTTCATTACCATGCATGAGTTCATGTGGATTTGTTTTTGTGTATTTCATGTAATTGAGATACATTTTTTTTATGGCCCTCCATTGATTATATTTTCTTATAGTGACCCTATAGAATAACTATTGTTCTCTTATATGTCTCTAGTATTTTTATAAACACTTTATGCTTTTTATCATTTATCTTGCATGCCAATTTAATATATGTACTGACTATTTTTTGTTTAATTGTCATATTTAGAAATGACCACATGCATGTTCTATCACTTCATTAAAAATATCCAATATAATTTTAATTTTTAGTATGAGTTACATAGTTTTGCATTTGATAGTTTATATCCTGACGTGTTTCTAGTGTTATCTATTGGAAACTGCAATTGAAGCAATTGTTGTATTGTCATTGATGTCAAACCTTAACTGGTAAGACTGTTGCTACTTAGGAAAGTACTATATCTATTGTGAGAAGGGAAAGAAAGGATGGTAACAATAGCACCTAGGGAGAGGTTGAGTTATCTTGATACTGCTAAGTGTACTTGACTATGTTTTACAATGATGAGACAATGTATTGTTTATCTTAGTAAGATTGAAGACTATACTGGTAGGCTTAACCAAGCAAAAATGAAGAAATCATGTTTAAGCCAAGTTATGTTAGTGTCGACCGAGTTAGTGAATGCCGAGCAAAAATCTAGTGTCGACCGAGTATCAGTAATTTGCTGAGAAAGATAGTTTATGTCGAGGAAATAGTTTTAGTAGTGATCGAGCATTTTACATGAAGACCTAGTGGATGATCACAGTATTGATCAAGCATCAACATTTTTATATTTGAAGAGAATTCAGATTTGGAGCTGACATTGTTGAATTCTTGGATTATGTAAAACATGTTGACTTTATTTATTGATTGTATGGAAGCATTTAATGCTTTGTAAAATGTTTTATTGTAAGTCTTTATGAGATTTGAGATGATTCTAGAAGAGGAGATGAAGAACATGAAGCATGTAGATTCAATGAATCTGACCTAACCCTAAGATCTACGAAGGAGATTAAGTGGCAAAAGATAAGTTAACCTAACAGAGGAAAGTATTAAGAGAGCCTAAACATTAGGTATGGGTATGCATGGGTGAAGTAGATGCTGGAAGAACATTAAGATTTATTGACTGTATAAGCGAAAAGGCTGAAGGAGAACTGTGGTGATTTCTTGAAGAAAAGTTCCGAGTAGATAAGAGATGGAGATGGAAAAGTTTCAAAGCCAGTAAACCAGCATTTGTGTACAGAATTGGATCTGATATTTGCAAAGTGAGTTGTATGTTTTTTCAGATCAATACTACTGCTACTTTCTAACCATTGTAACAGTCAAAATCCTTTTAACAGAGGTTGACCTAATAGTCATATGTTAAATCCTTTTGAACAAGGTTGCATTCTAATGGAGTGTATGTAAGTCCTATAATAAGGCTCACTTTTAACAGGGTGATTGAAATCCTTTAACCAGGTCACACCTGACAGTGTGTATTGTAAC
>BSBK01002033.1:282500-392423 GCA_027943335.1 Chamaecyparis obtusa
ATAATGTGACAGAAACCTGTATGGCTGAATGATACTTTTACTGGAAAAGTATCGCATGATACTGGAAGACTGTCGTATAATAATCTATCAGAAAAATAAAGAGCCGAAACAACAAGCTAAAATGATGATGAAAAATGGACAAAAATGCATGAAAAGAAGGACAAAAAAAGAGTGTTCATGCTCTAGTTTAGCTCACATAGCTTGATTAGCAAGGTCTTGTAATACTTTCATTTCCATAGCTTAGCTTGCATTTTCATTTCTAGCATAGCATTGCATTGCATTCTCATTTAGATTTCTTGAGGATATTGGCATTCTTGCCCTTGTCTTCATTGAATCTCCCATTGTGTGGTTTACTAGCAAGGTTATAGGCTTAACTAGCTCTAACTGAGAGCATTCTTAATATCCTTGTGAATCCATGCCTAGGGAGCTCTAGGTCAATTTCTCAAGGTTTCTAATCCATGGATTCTCTTGGAAGTAATGACTTAGAGAAGTGCACAATTTGAGTGTACATTTTTGGCACCCATCGTGGGGCAGAACACTCTTGTTTTGTCCTTCATTTTATGCATTTCCATCAATTTTTTTCATCACTTTTTAGCTTTCTATTTCGGCTCTTTGTTTTTCTACCAAAATTATCATATGACCATTTTCCAATGTTGTACGATAGTTTTTTGTATACCAGTGTGATACTTTACTAGTTAAAGTATCGCGTGCCTTGCAGGTTTCTGTTGCACTGTCATACAAAACTTCATCACTTGGACACAATACGATCTGTTGCATAGAGAGAAAGTATCGTACTCCTTTGCTAAGAAGTATTGTGAGATCTTTTTATGACTGGCAAACTATCACCCCGACCTGAAGGTGACTATTTTTGGTTCTTTTAGCTTGCAAGATTTGGATTTTTAGCTTGCTAGTTTGAATTTCTATAGTTAGACAGAGTTTTTACTTGCAGATTATTGGATTTTTTATGTGCTAGCCATTGTGGGGCTAACAAGTTGTCCTTGTAGGTGCCTTCATTGCTTGAAATGTTTTCTTAAAAGAATGCATGTCAAAGCTCCAAATGCACAAGGGCTACTAATGGTTTTTGCAAGGCTGCCCAAAGCATACAAAACAATCAAGTGCTTGTTTAATTGCTTTCATTTTGAGTGCGACATATACTAGTTGTTTCTTTTCATAGGTACTTAATATCTTGTTGTAGGAATATTTTGGTGGTAGCAAAGTATGGTCTTCACCCTTGTGGTGAAACATAAATCTTGACCCATCTTTGGATTTTGAAGGCAAGAGGGAAATTGAACCTTTGCTTGATGTGTTTAGGAGAAATTTTTGAGCTAGGAGAGTATGCTCTTCACCCTTGAGGTGAACCCAAAATCTTGACACTCAAAGGTTGATCCACTCTTTGTTTAGTTTTAGAATCCTTTAGTGGGCCTGCTCTTGAGCAATCAAGAGGAACGACCCAAGTGGGGACAAGTTTTTCACCGGCTATTCTAACCCACTATAAACTCAAGGCTATCAAGGACACAAAACCTTGGTAGACATAGTACTTGTGAGATTGTGACCATGAGGAAAATGTTGAGCAAGAATGCTTAAGGTACTCTTGTGGCCATGAGGTCCATTACTTGCCACAAGGTAAGGAGTCCCTTTGGGGAGCAAGAGGGGTATTATGAATGGAAGCCCTTACTAAGAACCATAGATAGAAGCTACCCAATTTTTCCGCTTAACTTCTTGGTGCAAGGATTGATCCTAGTGGACTAACCCAGATCACCCCAAGATTACTCACCATCTATGTTCCTTTGGTTGTGTCATTGGAACTTCCAGGAAAAAGCCAATATCTATTGTGGGCAACCACTTTGTGTGAGGCAATGGGACATCAAGTGTGGGCCAAGTTGTTAAGTATTGAGCCTTTGTCTTTTTAGGATAGAAAGTGCTTGATTTGTCTTCGCTATGATCTACTCATGTAAACATTCTTGGACATTAATCATCATGGTAGTGTTCACAGGATTTTTTTCTCTTTGATATCACAAGTGCTTATCTTGGCAAGGTTTCTTTTGCCCTTGTGCAAGTGTTTTATGACATGTTTGATCACTTACCATTTGCAAACTTGTCTGATTACTGTTGTCACTATGTTTGAAATCGAGCAATTCAACTTACCAAACTACAACTTTGACCAATTACCTTCAAAATTGAGATTTACACATTGACTAATCAAATATCATGCGACACTTTGTTGCTGCACAACTACCACACTGCTTGCTTGGATAATATCACATGCACTACCTAGAAAATATCACACTGCTTCTAGTGAAATATCACACTAAAAAATTGTATCTCCCTGTTACCCTGCAAACTATCACACAGAATCAATTTGCTATCCTGCAGTCTGTCAACCAGTGAGCTATTTGTTATCAATTTCCAACTTGCTATTTTTTGCCTTGTCATCTTCCAGTCTTCCTTGGTCAGTCCTAGTCAGATCTTAGGTGCTATGACATGTTTCTCAACATCCAAATGAGCTTAAATGGTATCAATTTGCACAAAATGACTCTTGGTCTTCTTTCTTCCACATCTCCCATGTCTTCCTAGTCTCCCATTTTCATCCTTTCTCTTCTTCCTTCACACTTCTTCCTCTTCTTCCTAAACTCTTCATGGTTTCTTGATTCTTTTCCTCTTATTATCTAGTCTTACCTTCTTTTATTCATCTCTTCTGTTACTTCCATGCTTGATTCATCCTCTTTCAGAACCATGAATTTAAACTATCTTGTTATGGAACCTCTCTTGAAAATAGATGATCTTGAACTCAATACTTAATTCAAAGAGTTTTATTCCTCCAATAGTCCTTCTAGATATGGCACGGGTGATGAACTTAAGACAAAAATAAAAGAAAAGATGAATGAATCAGATGCCTTTTCTAGGATCATAGACATGATCCTATCATGACCTCCTTCTTCCAAACATTCTTCATCTTCTAAGTCTTCTCATCCTTCCTCATCTTCCAAGTCTTACCATGACTCTTCTAGACATTATTTGCATTCCTCATTATCCGAGTCTTCTTCCTCCACTAGGTCTTCACTTTCCTATTCTTCACAATCTCGTTCCTCTTCTACTTCTCTCAAGAGTCTTACTTCTCTTCTCAAGACATACCATCATGAGTAGTATGATAGCCCTTGTGATACCTCTTCCCCAAAGAGTGATACACCCATCTTTGATGACTATGATGACTATGATGATGGACAATGTAGTGATCCCTATGACACCTCTATTCCTAAGAGTCCTCCTACTCGTGTGCTCATGCTTATTGGAAATGGGTTGTCACATTGGATAGATCATGATGGTGATCCATATGATTCTGATTTTGAAAGAGACTTTGTTGATTTTTGTGAACAATACCCAGATGATACATCTACTTCACTTGAGGAAGAGAAAGCTCAACATGCTGGTTATAAACATAAATACTATAAGGATCTCTCCTCTAAAAAACCTCATGCTGAAAATAAGGATTAAACTCTCAAGAAAGATCATGTTAATGATGGACCTTTGTCTTGTGATGGTTCCCTTCCATCCCCTACTTCCTCCAATACCCATACATTTCCTAAAGCTTTCGAGTCTTCCAAATCTTTCACAAATCCTTCATCCAACAAAGATCCTAATACTTTTCATGCGGTTCCCTACAGTTATCCTCAAGGGCTACCTCTTAAAGAAACTCAAGCTAACCTTCACTTGGCTGCAAATAATTTCAATAATGCTAAACCTAAAGAGCCTAAGCCTTTATGTTCTATAATGCCTACTTCAGCTAGTCCTTCACCATCTCTTCCAAAGTCTTCCATACAATTTAAACATGCTTCCTTGTCCTTAGAAGTGGCTCCATGTCAAGAGGATTCTAAAAATGATAAAGAAAAGAACATAAAGAAAGATCAAGATCAAGAACCCTCCATGTCATTTAATCCTGTTCATGATGTTTCTTATCCATTTCATGGTTCTTTTGATCCTCTATGCCCTTCCTCATTAATTTCACCATGTCTTAAGTCTTTTCCTAAGCAAGATCAAGCTACTACTTACACTGTCAAGCTTATTGAAAATCAAAATAACCTTACTACACTTGTGCTTTCCAAAGCTGATACTTCCATTAAGGTTATTAAAAATAGTGTTGTTACTTCCAATGTTAAGCCTATTGAAAATCAAGAGAAAAATTATACGATTATGCTATCCAAAGCTCCTTGTCAAGATCAAAGCCTTCCATCTTCTTGTTCTACCACTCCATGTTTGCTTCCACTTTCTACTCTTCCCAAGTCTTTTCAAACTCTAAAAAATCCTATCAAAGAAGTTGCTCCTATTCAAGATGTTCATGATCCTATTTCAAATCCTAATGCTCACTCTAAAGATGTTGATATCCTTGGTTGTCATATAGATGTTGATGAACTTATTGATTATCCTTTTGTATCTTCCATGTCCATCCTTGGACCTCCTCCACCAATAGTAAGGGCTTCATGTCTTCCTTCCATCTTGGGTCCTTACATCCCTCCATCTCCTATCTTTCCTCAAGATCAACATAGATGCATACCCTTGAATCCTTTTCATCCACCTACCCATTTAAACTAGTCATATCCTCCTTCTTCCACAAGTCCCAAGTCTTTTGGAAGTAACTTGAATGTTCAATACAAGAAAAAGAAGCAATACAAGAATCCATCAAAAAAAGATCACCATGTCTCCTCTAATCGACATGGAGGCATAAAGTCAAAAGAGATATCTAAGAAGAAAACTACAAGACAAGTATGGGTTCCAAAATCCATCATTGAAGATATTCTCTCTAAATCATCAAAAAGAAATGAAAAGCCTATGGCTATATGGATTCCAAAGTCTCTGTTGAAAGAGTCTGATGTTGAGAAATAAGTGAAGTTGACATTCAAGCTTCCAAAGGCTTCCACTTCATCTTCTTCCAAAAAAATTCTTCCATTCCATGCACCTAAACCGCAACCTCTGCTATCCATTCACCATATTCATTCATTCACATTTCCTCCATCCTCTCGCCACTCTTCAAGGTGTTTGTTGATGTTGATCTTGTCTTCCTTTCCATATACCCTTTCACAATCCTTCCATTCATTATCCTTCTACCTTCTATCCTTTTTCCTCATTTGCCTATTCCTCCTATCTTCCAACCTCACTCGCTTTACATAAAACCTTATCCTCTATTTTTCTCTTCCATCTTCCTTTCCCTATCAACATCTTTGAGAATATAATTTTGAATCCTTGGCATATCATGGTTTATCCTTTCAAGGAGCATTATCTAAAAAGCTTTCCTTCTTCCAAAAAAAAAATTCAAAAGATAGAAAAATTCAAAAAGAAAATAAAAAATAATTGAAAAAAATTGAAAATGTACTTTGGTGAAAACCTGGAAACAGGCGCCTTGGTAGCAAAAGTAAAGAGAAATAAATTCCTCCTATGGTGAAAACCACTCCATTGTGGTGCTTTGGATAAGTACCATGATGAAAACTTGGCAATCATGCATCATGCGTAGTTCTTCTACATATTTCATCCATTCCATCTTCTCTCTTTGATCTTGACAATGTTGACCTAACACGAACATTTGGCTATCTTGTGAGCTATCTTATGATGATCTTTTTTTCATTCCATTCATGTTTAGCCTTCATATTTATTTTCCTCCATTCATTCTAGCCTTTCGCTATCCTTTTCCCCTTTGGTCTTGATCTAATAAAAAAAAGAGTAAAAAATGATGCTATGAAGCCTCTTGACATGTCTACTCCTTTGGACTGCATCCTTTCCTTCTTTTGCATTACGATTTTGTGACTTATCCTATGTTGGCCTTTCATTGCTTGTCCAGATGTGCTTTACATGAAAATTTTTCCCTAGCTTGGGTACTCTTGAGGAGTTTTCCCTTGAGGATTTCTTCCCGTCATTCTCCTTCATTCTCTTGTCTTCCATCTCTTCCACCAGCTTGCTAATCCCTCTTGTTCTCCACCTTGCTAGACATTGGAACTACATGATGTGATCTTGCTTGGGAGTTTGATGCCCATTCTATCTGGGGGAAACATTTGTACATACTTATTGATCTTGAAGAAATCCAAAAAAATGATATATTGTCAAAAATTCTAAAAATTAGAAAAGTCCTGAAAAAAATTTAAAAAAAAAAAAAAATTGCAAAAAATTCAAAAAAATAGAAAAAGTGCCTTTGTGAAAACTTGGAAACAAGCGCCTTGGTATCAAAAAATACAAAAAAATTGAAAAAATAAAAAATCTGTCAAGTGGTGAAAACTTGGAAACAAGCGCTACTTGAGGCCTTTGCACCCTTGTCTTTTCGCAAGCGCTCTCGACACTTAACCTTTTTCCATCATGGCCTGACCTTGTTTCCTTGGTTTGGAATTGGTCTTTGTCTTTATCTAGGAGGCATAACTATGTTAGCTTTGGTTTCCAGGATGTGTTGGTCTTTAGAACATCTTGCAAATGGTGTTTTTCAACACCTCCCCAACTATGTTTTTTAACACTTCCCTAGAGTCAAGTGTTTCTCAACACTTATCAGATATCCTACCCATAGTCTAGTATGATATGATATTTCTCACTGGCAGATGCAATACTCAAAGTTTGACTCTATGACCTACACACACGCACTTAAACACTCAACTCACTGAGACTTGGTTGACTTTATTTCTTTGTGTGCTGTCTATGATGGTTTCTTTGATGAGTGTTCTCTCCCTAAAAATTTTTCGATGATGCTGAGCTAGAAGACTGGGGGCATGCAGACATGTTTTATTGTTTTTTTTTCTGCTTATGGGTGTATCTTGTTGATCTTAACTGTCATTAGCATTTATGCTAGTTCCACTTGACATTGGGGTCTACAAGGTATTATCCTTGACTGTTTCTACAAGTGCATGTTTGCAGTCATCTTGACTTTCTTGTGTCTCGATGCAAGTGTAATCTTGCTATATCAAACTTAGGGAACCTCACTGCACTAGTCATCTTGACCTCCATGTCTTTGCTGCCAAGGTGGGATTTCCACATTTCTATCTAATATAGATCATATTTAAATTCACATAGTTATACTAGTGTGTATTGTATGATCTTGTGATGCTATCAATAATGCTTGATGATGATTATTATATACTAATGGTTTTTTAACCTTGCAAGTAAACCACTTTTCATAGTAGCTTGCATTTTTTAGGTTCATGTTAGATTAGTTTTGCATCTTGCATATGGAGAGAGCTCTCCTTTCATCTTTCACAGACTTGTCAGTCAACTGCACTCACCTTCCGCTTCTTCTCGATCATGTCTTTCGCTTCTTTTCTTTCATATCACATCCTTTTCTATGACCTTTTCACCCCTAATATAGCATTTTGACCTTTTGACTTAATTTTCAAAACACCTTAGAATTTTGCAAAAATTGTACCCCTGGCTAATGTCAATGTCCTAGATCCATTTTTGGGATCAAAATCAAAATCCAAGTTCATCTTGATAGTCAAAATTGTATTTCAAAATTTTCTCCTTCTTTTGCGCAGTTGGCTGACCATTTGAGGCCTGATCCTTCGATCTTCACTGGGGCATCTTCATTTCTTCATCCCCATCTCTTTCAACCTTTCAACCTTCTAGATTTTCATTCATTTCCATTCACTTCATCTCTCTGAGGTTTGACTTCATATTTATTCTATCTCTTTCTCAGTCAAACCTAGTCAAATTGGGGCATATCTTCACTGCTTGATGGTTATCCTATCATCTTTCATCTTTGATTATGATTTGATCAGATTTATCAATTTACTATTTCTCCTCTACTTGATTTCAATTTCGATTCCAAGGGGGCAGTACCTAGAAAAATTCAATCCTTGATTCAACTTTATCAATTGAACCTTGAGATTCTTATCTCTTATTTGAGACTCAACAATCACCTATTTACAGGGGTGTTGGCCTTGTCTTTTTCAATCAGCTTATCTTTGTCCTAATATGTTCCCATCCATCAAACACATGTCTGGATTTTTTTGTGATCCCAAATCGATCTCACACTTCAATTCCATTCTTTGACTGCATGTGATCCAAAATCGATCTCACATTAGTCAAAGAGGGGCAAATGTATGCACCCTAAAATGGTCGCCTAGACTTTGGGCCCCATTCTTCAATTTATCCATTTCCTAAATCAAAGCTTTGCAATATTTCCAATTTTCAAATCAATTTTCTTGATCAAATCCTAATTCTATCATTTATTCAATTATTATTCCATGGATTAACCATTTTTATCCTAAGTCTTTATTTATTTAAAAGGAATTTCATCCCTTTTTATTAAATAAAAAGCCCCCACTTTTCCTCTTATCTGAAGTTTCACAAATAAAGCATTATTCTTATTTTATAAAAAGAAGAAAAGGCCTTTTTATCTCATATGGACACAAAAGTCAACTCTTATTTTCTCATTGGAGGAGACTTGTGCACATGGATTGCTCATCTTTCAAGCTCCACCCTTGATTAAATCTTTTGCCTCTTAATCTGCATGGTCCATTCCTTTTCAATTCCTTTAAAAGGAGAGCTCTCTTCTCATTTTAGGATCCCAACTTTGAATATTAATCTTATGCTGTAGGATTTCTTGGAGACTTTGGAGCTTTAGAGATCTTCTTGCATTCTAGATTTCATTCTTGCATCATAGCTTCATGTTTATGCTTTCTTAGCTTAGATTTCCTTTCATGCTCTAGATTAGCTCACATAGCTTAATTAGTAAGGATTTGTAATACTTGCACTTTCATTTCCATAGCTTAGCTTGCATCTTCATTTCTAGCATAACATTACATTGCATTCTCATCTTGATTCTTGAGGATATTGGCATTCTTGCCCTTGTCTCATTGAATCTCCCATTGTGTGGTTTACTATCAAGGTTATAGGCTTAATAGCTCTAGCTGAGAGCATTCTTAATATCCTTGTGACTCCATGCCTAGGGAGCTCTAGGTCCCTTTCTCAAGGTTTCCCATTCATGGGTTCTCTTGGAAGTAATGACTTAGAGAAGTGCACAATTTAGTGTGTACAATATGTTTATGGTATTTACATGTTTCCATATATTTATGACAATCATATCTTTTGATACCATGTTTATGTTTCAATATTTTTATTTTATGATCACATGCTTATATATTATGATCCATATCAACTTATGTTCTATATCTTTATTGTTCTTACATGATCCTTATCTAGCATTATGGATATTATTATCTTGTTATTTTCTATCACTGGGGAAAACATTATGATACCTTGTTTTCTCATGTTATTTGTACTATCACAATCATGTCTTACCAACATTTTTAAATTTTTATTATATGATTTTATTTCCTACCATGTTTACATGTTTTTTCTTAATTATATATTTTTCTTGTATGAAACCAACCACATATGTCACCTATTTTCCTCTTGTGAGTTATGTTTTATAGTAATAGAGTCATATTCATATCCATGTTGAAGGGATCTTTATCAAAGTTTTGCACTTAGTTGAAGTTTTACCATTTTTCATTTAGATGATGTCTCCCCCCCTTCTTCTTACATTTAAAATTTTGAGATTAGTTTTTAAGGAAGCTATCATTAATGCATATTTTAAGTGCATGATAGAATTTGTTATGGCATGTTTTTGCTATTTTGTAGGCTTTATTCAACATTAATTATGAGGATTGTAAGATAATCATTATCCATTTCATATCTTTTGGTAGTTTGAAGAAAATACATGTTAAATGTTACTTTCACTTTGACATGCATTCTCCAATTAGTTTACATAGACATCAAAATGGTGCAAAATCTAACCATGAAAATTGCATTCTCTTGTCATTTCACATTTTTATTTGGGTTCACTTTGACTAGAGTTTCCTTAATGCAATAACAAGTCTACAAGTGGCACATTATTTCAAAATCTTTATTACTTGACAATATCCTATTATATCCCCTCAATACTTACCCTAAAAAAAATTCTCTATTCCTACATCTTCCATTTGCCACCCTACATCAAATACACTAATGCAAAATTGACTTGAGGTGATTTCATGTGTGTAAATCAAAACCATAAGATATTAAAATTCAAATTTCAAATTGAAATCCTTGTTGACTATTTTTTTTGTCATTGGGATTCAACCTAATGCAAGTTTGTGTGGAATCCAATTGTTTTATTTTTGTATTTAAAGGTATTGCTTATTCATTTTCAAATAAATAAGGAGATAGAGGAATTATTAGAAGAAAATTCACATGAAAAAACCATAAAACATCTTGATTGCATCATCATACTACTGTATTGCATAGTTATTTGGTATCTTTGATTATTAAATTATAAAAAAATCATTTAAACAATCTACCTAGGAGATTGAATGAGGATAACATGCCTTCACTTAGAAAGTTCCTAAAAAATATTTATAGATGTCAAACTACTTTATAAATAGATATAATGTGCTAAGATGAATCAAGTTTAGTTACACATTCTTGCTAATTAACTTTTGTAGGTCCAAGTTCAATTACATACATGTGCTAGAGCATTATAGATTGCGGTTAGTTTTATGAGCATGGATCTAAATAACAATAGAAGATAACATTGTATATATTATGAGGTATCTGTCTAACAAAGCCCTAAATAGCTAGTGCATTGGTAAACTAGTTATCAATATCATATTCTACCATAAAAATATAGTTAACTATTGCATCTAATTTATATAAATTTTACAAATTCTATTATCTATTTATTATTCTTGTCTCCTTAAATATTAATTGATTATTTAATCAATTTTATTTATTTAATTACCATAGATATTTAATCGTGTGAATTTTATTTCATTATAATAATTTAGAGTGGGCTTAGTGGCCAAGGTATGCACTTTATGTTAGGCTTGTTATAAGTTTAAAGTATAAGGACCACTTGTATAATGAGGCCTCATTAACAATATTACACTAAATCCAAAATGAAAGATTGATTAGAACTAATTATCTCTATCAAATACCCACATAAATAAACAATTGACAAAAGAGAACCAATCATAACATTCCAAGCATATAACTAGTTTAAGGACTAAAGAAAAATTTTATAAATCATTTGCTCATTGTATAATATTACTACAATTTAAGGCTTAACACAAAAAACTAACTATAAAATCCTAAGTATAAAACTAGCATAAAGTCTAAATAAAAATATCATCACACATTTGGTCATTGTTTAAGATAATATTCAAAAGGTTCATTGCAAGCTTTAATGAGCTTTAAATGATTCTACTTAAGAATACGAGGTAGGCCATACAATTATAAGGGAGTTTCCTAGAACTTCTTCATAATTTAAAAAAGCAAAAGGTCATTAGCGTGAAGTGGTTGTTGAAATGTGATCATTGATGTAGATCATATTTGCAACACAACCATAAGGACATTGTCACATTAAATTGTCCCTAATAGGATGAATGCATGCAACATATAAATTTGATGGTGCTAGCTTACAAACCTTGTACAAAAAAATTAAAATATATCATTTTGTGCAGCTAGAGGTAAGTTACTTGCTAAGTCAGATCATTTTTCATTATATTTTATTTCATTTTTAAAATAATTTTGTTGTTATCCATTAAATAAATGTATGCATCTCAGGAAGGTTGTCTTATGTTGGAAAGAAAAAATATCATCAAGTTGAAATATTGTCCTCAATAAGGGGAATGTGATATTTAGGTATATTGTCCTTCCTGATCTTTGTCTTGTTTTCACTGCATTAGCAATCTTAATTATGTTAGACACAAGAGTTGCATCTCCAGACTCTATGGTCCTTGTAGAACCATCCACACCCATAGCTATACCCACATCTTTTATTTCCAATGCCAAGGCATCATTAGGTCCATCACCCATCATTGAATTCATACCCTCCCCCTATATCCCTCCAATAAATTTCAGCTTGTCCTCTACAAATAATTGAGCATGATCTTCAATTTCTCTTATGTCATTAAATTCATTGTAATATAATTTTTCAATCAAATAAATAATAAATAAATATCTTATTAACATACTAACTTAAATATATTTTTCTATCAGAATAATTCTTGCACCCCTTCTAATACAAGTGCACTAATAATTATCATTATCATTTAAATTTACTTCTTTCAAATAAAAAATAATTATCATTCAAACAAATTTCTAAAAAGTGCATATAAACATTGGTTAGGAAAAGGAAAGGTAGTGATCAACATGGGGGAAAAGGTCACTTTGTTACAATGGTGAGAAAAACTGATTGTGCCCTTGGTCTCCTTGGCGTTGTCAGTGAAGCGATGGTTTGTGACATGGTTTAACAACCTCATGTGCCTTCTATAATTCTAGTGGTTGTCTCAAGAATTAATAGGTCGATCTTTTGGTGCAACAACTACTAGTTGTAACAAGTGGTATCATAGCTTGGGCACATGTTTGAACCCCACGCTTGTGTTCGAGGGATTTTTTTGATGGTCAGAAAGACTGATTGCACCCTTGGTCTCCTTGGTGTTGCCAGCACAATGATGGTTCGTGACATGGTTTAATATCCTCCTGTGTCTTATTTAAGTCTAGTGGTTTTATCAGGCATTAACAGGTCGATCTTTTGGTGCAATGACATCTGCTAGTTGTAACACACACTCGCTTAAAAAGTTGTTGTGGTTGTTTCCTTGTGAAATAAAAAATGCTAGAAGTATATCACACATTTCTTTTACTTTAAAATGAAAAGAAACAAAATGTCACTCTCCCTTAACTATCTAACTGTCTAACGGTTAGAAGAAATACATTTTTAAAGTATTCTAGGAAATGTTATAACTAGGTAAAGTCCCTTTCCCCATAGGAATTGATTTGGAAACTTGTGGGGGGCTAATCTCCTTTATCTCCATGTAGATAGCATTTGATTGGAAATTTTCCCTTCTTGAAAGGGACAAAATAGTTTCTATGAATTTTTCAATTGCTTCCTCCAAGTGAAAACCTTGAAAAGGAATCAATGATTTATTTTATTCCATATCCTTTCACTATTAATTTATTTTCCTTGATTCTTTTGTCACCTTGGATATGCATGGAAAGTATAAAGAAACATGGACACTAAAAATACCACATTTCGTCAGTTTCTTTGATAGAATAACTATAATAATGGATAATTTTTATTAATTAACTATGGTAAATATTTTAAAAAAATGTAAGTATTTTTATAATATACATATAAAATATTGTGATTAAATTATAATAAGATAGTTCAAATAAAAGGTGAATGGAATAAATTTTTTAATTTCATGAATAATAAAATTGATATTGTTTACTTGTTATGTTTTAGAAGTTTATCATTTGACTACAAGAACATACATTTTTTAATAAGAGAAAATCACACACACAACACACTAAGATGATGAAAACTTAGTATTATATGTTCATATAATGTTAACAACACTTAAAAAGGTACCTACTAAATATAAAAGTAAATAGAATGGTATGCATCCACAAATTTATACAACACACAAAGATTTACATGGGCAACCCTTTTACATAAAACTCACTACCAAAAGATATTTATAGTTATATTATCCTAAACCATCAATAGTTCAATGTAAGGTCTTTGGAACTTTTTAAAGAATCCTAATCTATAACATATTCTTCTTCCACAAATGTTCTAATATTTGTACATTAATAATGTAAAATCCAATGCTTTTGCTTTTAGCTTGTACAACTAACTAAGGTAGATTCATATGAGATGATATATGGATATATATTCATGAGAATACCAATGATTGAATTGTCCAACTAACCTATGAAATATCAAGTGTCATGCAACTATAATTCAACCATACAAGTTAAATAAGTATGATTTCTCTACATATGTGAATAATTACTTTGTAGACTTTGTCATTTTCACACATGTAAACCCATAGTTGCAACCTTAACATGGTTGGTATACATATGTGTTTCTGATATAACTACCACCACTAGCTCTTCATACGCATTAGCTCACACTAATATTGTTAGAGTTGTCAATGGTCTCAATCCTACATGATCACTCGCAAAACCAAAAGGATGTCTTCTACAAGAGAGCAACAAGATAAAAAAATGATTGATTATGGACATAATGTATTGAATTAATATTGGCCATTATCTATCATAATATGTACATATGATGTCTTAATCCTATACAACAAGGTAATTGTTATTAGTTATTAAATCACACAAATTATTTCTATAGTCTTAAAATTTGAAGGTAGAGGATTTTGATCTTGATCTAGTATATGTATATATTTTTTGTGAATTATTTTTTTAAACCCTATTATTACATGTTAAATTGCATAAATTATTTTTATGGTCTTAAATTTTGAAAATGTGTATTGTAATGCAAATGATTGATCTAATTATAAATATCTTTGTAAAGAATTGTTTAACATATAATATTTTCTTTCAAGTATTATCTGATTAAATCATATTTTAACACGTAACTAACCTACCTTTGTGATACTCATTGTTATTACATTACATTTTGCAAACTTAAATTATGTATTGGATATAGTGTTATGCCCTTGAATATGAAGTTCAAGGGAAAATTTAGAATAATGATAAAAAAAATTATTTTAATAATTATTTAGATTGAATCGATTGTTGTAATGCCCCACTAAGGAACCCTTGATATTAATATTAAACATTATTATAATACAAGGATATAGCATACAATCTCACAATTAGATCATACAAAGATATCAAGTTTCAAACTTCATAATATAGTCAAATGAATACTACATAACTATGCACAAGCAAAAGGCTGAAAAATAAAAAATCTCAAAGGAAAGGTTCTCTAACACTTAAGAATAGGTTTACAAGGTTATAAGACTCACCCAAGACCCTCCTAGAAGTTTCAAATATTAACTCCAAAAACTTGAACACTTTCCAAAACCTAGGCATCACGAATGAGCTCTATTAAGTAGTAACTTGCACTCAAACAACTCAAAAACATATCAAATATTTTAATATCCTTCCTAAACCTATATCAAAATATTTATGACTCAAATATCTTCACAACACAACTTTAATGGGGTCAAATAGACACCAGAAGATCCCATAATCTTTATTTTATTAAGTAGTAATTTTGCATTTTTTTTCAATATGGATGAGTGTAACACCCCAAAAATGGGCTATAGGTTCATTAACCTCCTACATCAACAAATCGAATGAAATTGACATCAAAGTCCTAACCTAAGGCACATCTAAACATCATCGAATCTAATTGATTATCTTAAATTCTGCATCGAGGAATATTCCTAGCAATATTTCTAATTATCTTTAATTTAGTAATTATTTGGCGATAAATCACATTTATCCTAAGTTTGATCAATTGAATATTTTCATATTTAATTAATTAGATTTAATATTTGCCACTTAATTGTTTAATTAAATTTAATTCTATCTATTATTAATTGTATTATTTAATTTTGACAATAAATCCAAATTCCTATCTTTAATTGATTAAATTCTTATTTAATTGATTAAAGCAAGTTGTCATTATTTAATAATATAGTTTTTAATAAGAGTTTGATTAAATGATTAATTAATCCATAAATTAATTATTTATTTTCAAAAATCAGTTGAGTTGAGGATAAATCATTTTATTTATTTATTTAATTCTTAATTATTATGCACATTTAAAAGAAACAGTTAAACTCCAAATCAGAAAATCAATGCAAGTTATTGGCTTTTTGGAACTCAACATCCTTTTAGAGTTCAAAAGCTGATCTCAGCTCTAATTTGAGTTAAAAAGCTATTTTTGCATGATTTTGAGAATTAACTATCTTTCATGATCAGATAACTCAAAAATCAAGATGAGTTAATTTGAGTGATTTATGGTTTTTCCCATGCACCTCCAAAGCCCTGGATTTCTATAAATTAAGGCTTCAGCTCTTCACAATTCATCTCATATTTTGCACAACTACACTGTCGAATTGGAAGCTGAGGAATCATTTGGTGAATTCGAGCTTTTGTGAGATCAATTTCAATTGCATAGTTTTCATATCATAGCATAGAATTTCATAGCTTTGCATATCATTGTTAGATAGATCAATTCATAGCATATCAATTTCATCTAGCATAGATTCATATCAATTTTCATTCTTAGAAAAATCCAAAAGATAGCTTAATTGCACTCAATTTCATATCTAGATCAATTGCATTCAAATCTTTCATTTAGGTGTCCTCTAGGTCACTGATCTCGATTACAATTTGAGAACATCAATCTCGCACCTATTAGAAGGTAGTAAATCACTTGGTTAGATTAGATTTCAATTTTGCACGATTTTGATTATAGCTAACCTCTAATGTTTTACTGAAGTGTTGTGTCTACAGATCAGGTACAATTTTCACACACACATTTCTGGCACCCACCGTGGGGCCCTGATACGGGTTTCCAATTTAATTCTATCAATTTCTATCTTTTTCTTCTTGGGACCTATGCAAAACTATGATTTTTAATTTTTGTCCGTACAACTATCGTACAAGTTTATGAAAAATGTCATATGGGAGCATACCCACTGTCGTATGATATTGTACCCACTATCGTACAATAGTCTATCAGATCAAGAATCATATCAGATAGAACCCATTGTCATCAAGAAGTTTGATTGTCGTTTCATCAAACACCTAGTGTCGTTCGAGTTTTTGGACTGTCGTCTGGGAGCATACCCACTGTCGTACGAGTTTTGGTACCAGATTTCAATTGTCGTTTCATTTTTGCAGACAATTTGTCAAATTTGATTTTTGGATTTTGACTGACAGCTAACCATAAAAATTGAAATTTACTGTTTCTGATTGATTTTTGCTGGTTTTGATTGGAAAAAGCGCAAGAATTGCTAAAAATCAGGTAAAATCTACTAAGCACATTGCGAGGATCTCAGGTATTCTCCTTGTTCTGAAAACATTTCAATTTGGATTTAAAATAAATCTCTTATGTGTCTGGCTTGTGTGCATCTTTTCATGCTTTTATCTATTTCTACACACTTGCATGATTGATACTAGGTTGTGACCCCTTAAGGATTCATTAAGTAGTCTTAGAATACTTGTGATTGATCTTGATTGCTATCTTGGGTTATTGGACTCGCTAATCTACTGGCCCCTCATTTCTACCCTGTGGTTGCAAGGTTAGCGCCACATTAAGGGGGAGGGGTCAACAGGAAAGAAGCGTTACGTGCTCCACTTGGCAACCCTTTTGTGCTTTTAGGAACTCACTTGTTTTCTAAGTTGTGGACTCATTTTTAGCTTGTGTGAGGTGTTAAGTGTTCCACCTTGTGGACTCATCTCGTATTTTCTTTAAGCGTTAAGTGTTCCTCTTTCTGCTTTTTGGAAACTTTTGGTAGATTTGCTTTCAGGAATATACATATGTGCTCACATAGTAATTAGGCCCTATGAACACTATTCGTGATTCTTGAGAGATTAGATTCCTAGCGAAATCCTTCCTTGACGACGGAATCCTTGTAGGTAGGGAGGATACTTAGTGTGTTTCACATTCAACTTGGTTAGTGCGTCTTCTCTTATTGATCGACACATTCTCTCTTCGGAGAGGTTGATAGATCACGTGGGGTTGATATCACGAGCTTTGGTGAATCAAAATTGGTTAGTGCATCTTCTCTTATTGATTGATACATTCTCTCCCCAGAGAGGTTGATAGATCATGTGGAGTTGATATCACAGACCTTGGTGAAACAAAACTTTGTCTTAGCATGTCGGATTCATCTGCTTGCTTTGTTTGGGTTAAAAGTGAAGAGGTGTCAAAACTTTGAATCTGGAGCTAAGTCCCCTTGTGGTATAAATCTGTGAGTCACCTTTAGAGAGGGTTAACCATAGCAGACGATCCCTTCACAGGGAAAACTGCATTGACAGAACCTCAAGCAGTCATAGCCATTTCAGATGTGGTAGTGACAGCCGCTATATAAATGTCCTTGTGGAAGAAATCTCCACGGGTATGGTTCATTGTTGGGTTGTCAGATCTCCCTAGCAGCTCTTGAAGATTAAGTTCTTGGACTGTGTCAAAACCTTGGTGCACCAAGATTGGAGTTCACCCCTTTGAATCATAAAAGTTGCAGAGTCAAACCATTACTAAAAACCCTAGAGAGGCCAATTTTTCATTCTTAGGTATATGTGCGTTATTGCAAAAAAATTTCAAAATATACACAATTAGTACTCTCAGGAATTAGCACAATTTGGTCACTTGATTGTTTATGCACAAAGTTGCTTTTTCCCTTGTTCATTATTTTCAGATGTGCTTGAAATCACTTTCTTGCTATTCTGTGTGCTTGTTTATCTACTTGGCTATTAAAAATGATCAAATCTAGTATAATTTTCAAATCTGGACAGTACAATTTGCAAACAATCCAAAACTGAAAACCTTAAATTTTGCAAAATTGGCGTAAAATTCTTTTTGGAGTCAAAAGTCATTTCAAGAGGTCAAAAGTCGTACGAGTTTTGTCAAGTGTTGTTTCGGTATTGCCCATCTGTCGTATGATTGAGTACCCAGTGTCGTACGAGTTTTCATGCCAGCAAATTCAAGAAAGTCAAAATCTTGCTTGCAACTATTGTATGATATTTTCAACTGTCGTATGGTTACCTACCCACTGTCGTATGAGTTTAGCAACTATCATTTCATAGAATACCCACTGTCGTACAATTCTGTAGAGTGTCATTTGGGAAAATTTGAGAAAGTTGTCAGAAAATTGTCAAATTGCAAGATATCCAATGTTTCCAGCCTAGTTCTAGAATCTGTCGAACAAATCATTGTGTCAAGAACAAAGTAGTAGCTATTGAATATCCAACCATTTTCCAAGAGTGATCTTTTGAATCCGATCTAGCCTTCTGTTCGATCAATTTGAGTCCTTTTTATCTCGTGTCAAAACCTTGTCATAACTATCAATCTTCAATCAATCTTCAAAAATAGACTAAGTGTTAAGAACTCGTGTCCGCTATCTTTTGGGTGATCTATCCCATACATCCAGGGCATAGTATCCTTCACCCACATCTCATCAGATCTTCAAAACTATCATAATCTTGACAAGGTTGCATCATCTGATTTTTCTGGAATCAAATCGATCTTCAGTTGTCTTCATCCTTTTCTTCTATTTCATTCAAAGTTAATGGTGGAGACCAGAGCTTCTTCACACAAGAAATCAGAAGAAACACCTCAGAACTTACTTTTGACCAATACCCTAGGTCCAACTCTTGAACAACTCATCAAGTTAGGTATCTATGAAGATGAAGGTCTCGATAACTTTCGATTGAAAATTGGTTACATACCTCCTCTATCAACTCACAGAGGTAATCAGAAAACTCCTCCTCAATCTATTCCAGGGAGCCCAAAAACTCCTACCATGTCTCAAGCAGGGAAAAACCATGGTTCTCTGGGAGGAGGATCCCAAGGACACCATTCTCAACATAATGCCGACCAAGAACCTACACCCTCTGAAATCTATCGATGTTAGAATGACAATGAATTCAAGAGAATGATGAGGCATTTCTTGAAAGTAGATAGAGAGGCATGCTTTTTACAATTAGCCCAGGAAGGAGCTAAACTTCCTCCTAACTTTAATGTTGATGATATCATCATGCATGAAGAAGAAACTCCACTCACAACTATGACAAAATAGATGCATGTTATACAAGAACTTAACAATCTTAAGAAAGAGAAGGAACCTAAAGAGCTCTCCAAGGAGGCCCTATGTGCTTTTCCATTCGACAGAGACTTGTATATGCCACCATTCCCAAAAAGAGTGGAGATGCCAAAATATGACAAATATGACGGACACTTTGATCCTCAAGATCATGTCAGAGAGTTCTATACAAAATCCATGGAATTCATGCATGAACTGACCTATCTGATGCGTCTTTTTCCTAGATCCTTGGGAGGAGCATCCATTCAGTGGTTTTCGAGATTGCCTTCCACAATCAAAACTTTTGAGGAATTGATTAAATTGTTTTATCAATAATATTCCTATAATATTCAACATCTGGTCACCATGATCAATATCTGTAACCTCAAGCAATATCCAGGAGAATCATTCCTGACTTTCCTCAAGAGGTGGAGAAAGAAGTTCTCTTTATATGCTAGACCAATTCCCGAAATGGAGAAACTTGGAATCTTTGTCAATAACTTTGTTGCAGAGCTCAACTATCCATTACAAATGTAAGATCATGTATCTTTTGATAAAATGGTGGATAATGCAATCAAGATTGAGAAAGTACTTGTCAAGAAAGGAGAAATCACACTTCAAAAGGATAAGTCCGAATCTGGATCTAGCTCAAAAGATAAAAACAAAATTTGGAATAGGAACAAAGGCATCGTCACTGATGGTGTTGTTGACACAATCCATGCCCCATCAAAGGCACCAGCCTACAATCTCACTCTTGGCACCAAAGCCATTAAAGCTTCAGAGAAAAAATCTTCTGAACCATCTCTAAAGAAGCCATTCAAACGCTGGGATAATAAATGAAAGTTTACTCCTCTTGGAGAATCTTTGGAATTTTCCCTGAGAACCCTACTGGCTGATAACATCATCTCTTTACCACCGATCAGACACTCTGATCTAGATCCAAAACCATATTGGTGGAAGGATAATGAATTTTGTGCTTTCCATCAGAGTAAAGGCCATAAAACTAATGGATGCTTCCACTTGAGACATACTATTCAAGATTTGATCGATCAAGGGGACATCACAATCGATAATCCTACCAGAAATAATGATCACATGACATTTACAAAACCATTTCCACAACATGGCAAGGGAGTTTTGACTTCTCAGCCTAACATGGGGGCAAAAGTCAATTACGCTTACCCTGGAAACAATGCTATCATCAATATGGTTGAACCATGTCTCTCTGAGAGTTACAATGTAATCACCATTGTACGAAGAGACATAAATCATTCCTCATTTGAAAGGACAAACACCAAGCTCATCTAATGTCCCTAAGATACCTTTCAACCTCACATCTACTTCCAAACAGAAGGCTGCCTCAAAATCTTCCAATCCAAAGGATACGAGACCTACATCTTATAGAATCATCCAACAACTCTAGCATACCAATGCCAAAATCTCTATGTTTGAGTTACTTCGAATATCTCCAGCTCACAGAGATATCCTAGACAAAGCTTTTCTCGGCTCCAATGTTCCTGATGATCTAGATCTAGACAGGTTCCAGACTATGGTTGGTCATCTAACATCTCCGCAATATATCTCCTTTTCAGAGGAAGATGAAAACTCCCTAAGTCACCCACATAATCAGCCCTTACACATAGAAGTCTTGATCCAGAACCATAGAGTCAAACATGTGTTGATAGATGGGGGTGCTGGCCTCAACATTTGTTCTTATAGCTTAATCACACAGTTGGGATTCTCAGAGATGGCTATTGATCCTCAAAAGAAGATCACCAGAAAAGCCTATGATGAACAAGAAAGAGCTTCTAAAGGCACCATTGTCTTACCCATCTGAGTGGGCCCAGTCATCAAAGATACCACATGTCAGGTGCTTGATCTTCCATTGGCTTACAATATCCTTCTAGGGAGACCTTGGATACATGAAATGCAAGCTATTCCTTCTACATACCATCAATGCCTAAAATTTCCCTATGAAGGAGTAGAAGTTACTATCCCAGCAGATCTGAGTACAACTTGCCATACATTGAAGGAAAGTGCCGATAAGCTTGATCGCAATAACAGAGAATCTTCCATCAAACAACTAAATGTTGCTTCCACATCCAAGATGGAAGACATTGCTAAAGAGATCAATATCAAAGAAAATGGGATGGGAGAATACACTATAGAGCCAGTCTTGTATCTGACATCTCTCCCTATCTCACCCAAGTCATATGGACAATCTTTGAAGCAGTCTAAATCAGAACCTAAGGAACCTATGGAAACATACAAAAGAAATTTTGTGGTGAAGCAAGTATCCAAACAAGAATTTGAAGAGGATGAAGCTGTGCTGGCATGGCTATACAAGGACAATTCTGAATCCAAAATTGTTCAAACTAGTGAATCTATAGTACCTAAAATCCCTTCTACTTCATACGGTCCAGGGAACAAAATGATCACTAAGATGAGATATCCAGGTCAAGGACCTCTAGGAATCAGAGGAAAGGGTCTTGTGACACCCATTCCGCATACTGGTAGAGAAAACAAAGATATTGTGGGCTTAGGCTTTACGAAGAAACCTTATCATCTCAAAGTTGGTTGTTCTCATGTCATAGAATAAATTGCACCAGGAGAACCCCTTCTCAAGAAAGAAGAGATAGAATCCTCAGATGATGATTTAGACAGCTCAGAGCTTATCCCCTATGAACAATTGCCTATGGAAATCACAAATCTTCTTGACATAGAAAATGATATCATAAAGAGAATCAATGTAGTAGAAACACAAGAACCTATTGTAGAGTAAGAGATGGTTGCACCACAAGAACCAGCCAATCTCGAAGGTGGACAAACTGATCAAGAGGAAGGGGGTAGTTATTCTGACACTGATTCTCATGAATATGAATTCAAGTCAGAGACTGAGGGTAATCCTTCTTGGGGTATTCATCCTGACTTCACACATATCCTAAGATTTCCTAGAGATCCTGAATCAGAAGCTGAGTCAAATGACTATGAATGGGGAGCCATTCTAGAGGAAGATGAGCTTATCATAGAGAAATATATTGATGTTATTCACCAATATGTATCTCAACCCAATGTAGGTCTAGAGAAAAATAATGAACTTAACATGTCTGATCCACCTATGTCTGAAGAGGACTCCCACAATGACATTGAGCCTATTGATGAGTTAAACATTTTGAGCTGTAATATCACCTTTGAACTTGAGCGTCAGGTTAGGACCAATGGTGACATATCCACATCCGTGAACACCATATCCCAAGCCTTTCCCACTTTGACTATCCAATGCCCTAATCTTATCGACCAAACTTCCATGAACCCAAGCCATGGTGTTTACACCTTTCCCAGTGACTATGCCCTTGCTTTTTAACTCAATGCAGTTGAGCCTATGAGGACTTCCATCAGTGAACTGAGCATCAGCATGACTGAGTCGGACATCAAATATCTTAGTCAAAAGAATAAAAAGAAAAAGAAAAAGAGTTCTGAGGGTGAAAACCACTTTGGGGCAGTCTTAGAACCTACAAAAGTAAAAAGAAAAGACATATCTAAAGGTGAAAACCTCTCTGAGGTGCCTAAGGATGAGATATTTGATGTCCTTCTGAGTCATTTACATGATCGATCTCCAGTTCTGATTGAGCCCACTCAATCCATCAATTTGGGTACAATAGAGGAACCACAATTGGTACATGTAGCACTCTGTCAGAAGAAGAGAAACATAAATTCACTACATTCTTATCAGAAAAAAAGATCAACTTTGCATGGAAATATTTAGACATGCCAGGATTGGATCCCAATCTCATCATGCACCATCTATCCATTGCTCCTAGAGTAAAATTGGTCAAGGCAAAACTAAGAAAGATGCATCCTCATGTTGCACTCTTAGTCAAAGCTGAACTAGAAAAACTCCTAAAAGCTGGATTCATCTGTGTCGTAGACTATGCTGAGTGGATCTCCAACATTGTACCTATTTCAAAACCAGATGGTTCAATCAGAGTGTGCACAGACTTTAGAGATGTGAATAGAGCATGCCCTAAAGATGATTTTCCACTGCCCAACATTGATATGATAGTGGATATGACCATAGGTTATGAGATGTATTCCCTCATGGATGGTTTCTCTGGATACAACCAAATCAAAATTGCTCCAGAAGACCAAGAGAAATCTGCTTTCACATGTGCGTGGGGAACTTTCTGTTGGAATGTTATGCCATTCAGACTCAAAAATGCTGGAGCTACATATCAAAGAGCAATGACATCTATTTTTCATGATATGATGCATAGAACAATGGAGGATTATGTTGATGATACCTTAGCAAAATCAATGATCAGAACCGAACATCTAACTGACTTGAGTATGATCCTAGACAAAATGGACAAGTTTAGTCTTCGACTAAATCCTAAGAAGTGCACTTTTGGTCTCACTTCTGGAAAACTATTGGGATACATAGTTTCCAGGAAAGGTATTGAAGTTGATCTAGCTAAAGTCAAAGCTATCATGGAAATGCAACCTCCCAAGAATATCAGTCAAATGAGAACCTTACAAGGGAGAGTGCAATCTATCAGGAGATTCATATCATAGCTAGCTGACATATCACAACCTTTCACAAAGACATTACATAAAGGTGTGACCTTTGCATGGAATGAAGACTGTGCAAAGAATTTTGATCATATCAAGAATTATCTCTCGAATCCTCCTATCTTGATGCCTCCTATTCATGGGAAGCCATTAATATTATATGTCTCTGCAACAGATACATCACTAGGGGCATTGCTAGCACAACATGATGAGAACAAGAAGGAAAGAGCCATCTACTATATCAGCAGAACTTTAGTGACCTATGAGAAGAACTACTCAGTGATTGAGAAGGCATTTCTAGCTGTGATCCTTGCATCACAAAAACTGAGACACTACATGTTAGCTCATACCACTCATTTGATAGCAAAAAATGATCCACTGAAGTATCTCCTAAGCAAAGCTGCCCTCATAGGTAGATTAGCCAAATGGGTCATGCTCTTGAGCAAATTTGACATTGAATATGTTGAGAGAAAAGCTATCAAAGGATAGGTCATTGCTGATCAATTAGCTGAAGCACCATTGTTTGATGATACACCCATGCAAATGGAATTTCCTGATTCCTCTATCATGCACCTCTCTTCTAGAGAATGATAGTTATTCTTTGATGGCTCCTACACATAGAATGGATCTGGAGCAGGCATATTGTTCATCACTCCTCAAGGATACTCGATACCAAAAGCATTCAGATTAAAGTTTCCTTGCACAAACAATATTTTTGAATAGGAGGCACTTCTCAATGGTATGAAAATGGTAATACAGTGGAGAGTTACAAAGATACACATTCATGGAGACTCACAACTGGTTATCCACCAAGTCAATGATGTGTACCAAACCAAAGATGAAAAGCTCATTCCTTACAAGAGAATGGCAAATGATTTAAAGAAATACTTCATATCTATCACATTTGAGAAAATATCTAGAATAGAGAACAAGGTTGCCGATGCAATGGTGACATTATCTACTCTCTTGCAGCAACCCAAACATGAGCTACGCTATGAGTTCCTGGTGGAAGCCCTATCCTATCCTGCATATGACTCCCTGGAAACCAGCATGATCTACACTGTTGTAGGTTATGACTCATCCCGCTACAAAAATCTATTCTCCTATCTCCATGACCAAATCATTTCTGATTCTTTTAACCATTTTGAGAAACAAAACCTTATCCGCTCCGCATCCTGATATGTCATCATTGGTAATGACCTATACAAATGAGGTCTAGATGGTACACTACTTAGATGTTTAGAATGGGAAGAGTCTCAACGTGCATTAGAGGAAGTCCATGAGGGTATATGTGGGTCACACTCGAATGGTTTAACATTAGCTCAAAAACTTATTAGGGCTGGGTACTATTGGCTTGAAATGGAGAAAGAGGCTATTAAATTTGCTAAAAATTATCAACAGTGTCAAGTACATGGAAACTTGATTCATGCTCCAGGGAGGGATCTAATTCCCTTTACTACACAATGGCCTTTTCAACAATGGGCATTTGATCTCATAGGTGCTATCCATCTACACTCTTCCAATGGACATACCCATATAATCACAGCTACAGATTATTTTACAAAATGGGTAGAAGCAGTTCCTCTAATGCAAGCAATGGGGAAATAGATCTCTATGTTCATCCTGAACTACATCATTTGCAGATATGGGATTACTCACTCTATAATCACAGACAATGGGGGACAATTCAAAAACAAGGACCTAGATGACTTATGTGCTAAATTCAAGATCACACAACATTGGTCTTCTATTTACTATCCCCAAGGGAACAGACAAGCTGAAGCTTCAAACAAAAATCTCCTGAAGATCTTGCACAGAACAGTTAATAAAATAGGAAGAGACTAGCATTTGATGATCAATCCAGCTCTTTGGGCCTACAGAACTAGTATCAGAACACCTACAAGGGCTACTCCATTTGCTTTAGTTTATGGGTTTGAAGCGGTACTACCTATTGAGGTTGAAATCCCATCACTCAGAATCAGAATGCATGGACTTGTCACTGACGATGACTACAGAGTGTCTAGGTTGAAAGAACTTGAACTACTAGATGAGTGCAGACAAGCAGCGTATGATCATCTCAGAGTGTATCAGAAAAGAATGTCTAGAGGCTACAACAAAAAAGTCAAACACAGAGAATTTCAGGTTGGCGATCTAGTCTTGAGAGAAAATCCTAAAAATCAATTACATCGAGAACACAAGGGGAAGTTCAAACCCAATTGGGTGGGTCCCTTTGTTATTACTACTACTTTTGGCTCTGGTGCCTATCAACTCTCAATGACTGAAGGAGAACAGCTCTGAGAACCAATCAACATTCTCCATCTGAAGAAATTCTACGCCTAAGGCATTCAGTGCTTGGTAGAATGTCCTGAAAAATCATAAAAATCAGAAAAAGTCCTAAAAAAATGAACATCTTGGTGAAAACCTAGCAATAGGTGCCTTGATGATTCACAAAAAAAGTAAAAAATATCAAAAGTACAAAAAAAAATTGAAAAAATGAAAAATACAAAAAAATGAGAAAAAGAAAAAGTGCCTTGGTGAAAACCTGGAAACAAGCACCTTGGTAGCAAAAATAGAATCTCTGCCAAGATGGTGAAAACCTGGCAAACAGGTACCACTTGTTTCAAAATGCTCCATCTATCAGCACAATCGTGGTCTTTCCTAGCTTTCAGTCTGCTTTAGTCTGTATATATCCTTGTTTCAATAAAGTCAGTTTGTGCACCAATCAGCTCAAGCGTCTGTATCCTATCAAATGTTCAAACTTGGGGGCAATCAATGTCATATCCTATGGCCTCCAGTGTATCTTAGATGTGTCATATCCAGTCAGAGTCCTTTGAAGCTTCAAGTTGAGTCAGTCAGTCAGTCTTGTCTCCAGAAAGGATTTTTCATCTACAACAACACAATCAACACGAACTGAAAACAATCTGTGCTTCATGCTTTTATCTCCTTGTATGCTTACTGATTCGCATTGAGATTTTTGCATATTTTGTTCCCATGAGCTCTTCGATGATGTCCTTTACAGGATTTAGAGAGTAATGACTGGGGGTATAATCTTTTCTTTGTCTTCTATTTGTATGTGAAAATCTAACGTCCTTGGAAATTTTGGATTGATATGGTGTCCGACTATAAGAGCCTCTATCTCAAATTGGATGGCCATGTGTACCTCGACCATTGATACCTGGTAAATTCAAGGTAGTTTGATCTAACTATTATCTTTTTGAAGTGAATTCTTTCTCCTGCTGTGAAATGCGATCTTGCCTAAAGATGTGAACGATAAAGGGTCACTACAGGTAATTCACATTGGATTTAGAATGATCTTTTGACTGTTTGATGTGTATGTTAAATGCAAGGCGTATTCAGGTCATCACAACATTTATGTTTTGATGCTTATACAAATTGCTATATCAAAATGGACATGATATTCAGGTCATCCTGGCACTTGTGCCTTGGTGCTTATATCTAATCTGACATTCTGAAAATAAAATCAATATTCATATATCCATGGTTATTTGACCAATGGGTGTTGTATTGGTTTTTGTGCATACTAATCGATATTCATATGTCTATGGTTTCATAGCTAGTGGACATTGTATTGATTTATCCAGTTACCTAAAAGTTCAATGATGATAACAAATTGACACATGATCAATGACTAGGTCCTAGGTCTTAGGTTGCATATCATTGGGCATGTTTCTTTGCATTTTGCACTTTGCATGATCTCACAAAATTGCTTGAAAACCTAACGAGATTCTTCAATCACCTATTCAAATCTAACAAGAGCTGAAACCTAGCATGAAGGTTTCTCCAACGAAATAGCAAGTAGAATCCTTTTTCGGGATCAAAATTGAAATCTGAGATCGTTTATATTATAAACTGCTTGCATATTCAACCTTCAATCATCAAAGAAATCCAGAATTCAACTTAACTGATTATCTTACATAAAACTATCAAAATTTCAACTTGGTTAACTATGGTCAACTCATGGTCAAATCTAGTCAAACTTGGTCTTTTGGACCTCCAAATGATGCAGAGCGCGTTCTCGGATGTGTATAACCACTTCTCAAATCAATTAACATGCTTCTAAACCACTATAATGCTGACTTTTCTTGTCAGATTTCAATTTTAATCCCGAAGGGGGCATGGTATTACACATCATTCAAGTTTGTAAATCTAATTTTATCTAGAATCTATTATCTTTCATCAGTAATCAAGACAACAACCACGTCTAGTTGCTGACTCATCAAAAGTCCTCATCGCTTGGGGCAAATCTACCATCACTTGGGGCATATCAGATTCATCGATCCATATCAATCTGGTATTCTCCTAATCTTGTAATCTGTATCAGCTTTTCAAAACCGTCAGTTCATCAGTGTTATTTCCTTGGTTCTTTGGCAATGGAAGGACTCAGATGTGACACCTCTATCATGATTCTGCTAAGACAATCAAGTCTAGAATCGGTCACTCACTTCTTGGCAATCCTAAGGTTTGGAATCAGGCATTTTGGCACTTTTTCGCAATCATCGGTTCATCACTGCTATAGTGAACATTATCTTTGGTCATTCAGGACCTAATATCTCCATATCTTTCAATCGGTTTCTATCTTGAGATCAGATAATCTTTTGAATCAATTTCATATCTTTATCATACACAGACTGTCTTTGAACCACTGCGCTTCGCACAATAATTCAAAGAGGGGCAAAATGTAATACCCCAAAAATGGGCTATAGGTTCATTAACCTCCTACATCAACAAATTGAACGAAATCAACATCAAAGTCCTAACCTAAGGCACATCTAAACATCATCGAATCTAATTGATTATCTTAAATTCTGCATCGAGGAATATTCCTAGCAATATTTCTAATTATCTTAATTATCTTTAATTTAGTAATTATTTGGCGATAAATCACATTTATCCTAAGTTTGATTAATTGAATATTTTCATATTTAATTAATTAGATTTAATATTTTCCACTTAATTATTTAATTAAATTTAATTCTATCTATTATTAATTGTATTATTTAATTTTGACAATAAATCCAAATTCCTATCTTTAATTGATTAAATTCTTATTTAATTGATTAAAGCAAGTTGTCATTATTTAATAATATAGTTTTTAATAAGAGTTTGATTAAATGATTAATTAACCCATAAATTAATTATTTATTTTCAAAAATCAATTGAGTTGAGGATAAATCATTTTATTTATTTATTTAATTCTTAATTATTATGCACATTTAAAAGAAACAGTTAAACTCCAAAGCAGAAAATCAATGCAAGTTGTTGGCTTTTTGGAACTCAACATCCTTTTAGAGTTCAAAAAGCTGATCTAAGCTCTAATTTGAGTTAAAAAGCTATTTTTACATGATTTTGAGAATTAACTATCTTTCATGATCAGATAACTCAAAAATCAAGATGAGTTAATTTGAGATTTATGGTTTTTCCCATGCACCTCCAAAGCCCTGGATTTCTATAAATTAAGGCTTCAGCTCTTCACAATTCATCTCATATTTTTCACAACTACGCTGTCGAATTGGAAGCTGAGGAACCATTTGGCGAATTCGAGCTTTTGTGAGATCAATTTCAATTGCATAGTTTTCATATCATAGCATAGAATTTCATAGCTTTGCATATCATTGTTAGATAGATCAATTCATAGCTTATCAATTTCATCTACCATAGATTCATATCAGTTTTCATTCTTATTGCATAGAAAAATCCAAAAAATAGCTTAATTGCACTCAATTTCATATCTAGATCAATTGCATTCAAATCCTTCATTTAGGTGTCATCTAGGTCACTGATCTCGATTACAATCTGAGAACATCAATCTCGCACCTATTAGAAGGCAGTAAATCACTTGGTTAGATTAGATTTCAATTTTGCACGATTTTGATTATAGCTAACCTCTAATGTTTTACTGAAGTGTTGTGTCTACAAATCAGGTACAATTTTCACACACACAATGAGTGCATAATTTTTGGGCATTAGCGTGAAAAAAATATTCTACAAAGAGTTCATTTTTCACGCTATCATGCCATTTTCATGCTGGTGTCCTCTGAGACTAGCAAACTCATGCTATTGTCCCATTTCTACATATATGTCTTGGCCAATGAGATTTTTGACTTCACTGTAGGACCTCTAGGACACCCTTGACCCCATGATGAATTCAAAATATTAATTAAAATCATAAATTTGGATAATTTAGTAAAAAAGTACAAGACAAGTTCTTCAAAGTGTCCTCAAAGTCACCAAGTGACTCCTATAAGAAAGGGTGAGATCCAGTGGATTTAAAACATATCCAATCAACCCTAAACCTCTCAAAAGACCATTGTAATGGATACAAGGGAGTACAAAACACAAAAATACCATTATAAGACCATTATGAATTCCCATTGGGTCACTCTAAATGAGTCTATATTAACTCCAATCGACTAAAAATTGATCAAGGAGTATGACCACACATGGAGGTGACTACATAAACCTCCAATATCCTAATATCCAATACTATATTTATTTTAAATAAAAAATGTAAGTGTTCCTATAACCCATCCAAATATTAATGAGAACATAAAACATACACATAAGAATTATGTACTTGATTTCAACACTGGGTCAAATAAACTTCTATCTACATAATCAATACAACATTATTACATCTTTCTCCACTTGGAATGTTTTAGATACATATAATAAAAGTTACATTATTGAATCATTACAATAATATATACATATCTTGTAAGAGTTACAACATAAAGAGATAATATGAGAAGAGGAATGTGAACAAGCTCTACAAAGTTGATCTCAAATCAAGTTCTCTGGTACCCAACAAAGGTTGGCAACACCACCTAACCACATGGAACTCATAGGCCCACCCCATCATGCTTGGAGATAGTCACATGGTCCAAACACTCAAGAAAGAAGAAATCAAGGATAATGTTTACACAAATTTCAATCATATAATGTACACTCAATCATGAATATCTTGACCTTCCAATCATAAAATAACCCAAGTAAAACATGCCAACAATAATTTATTATAGATATCATGGAGAAACATTAAATAAGATAGGTGCCATGAAACATTAAGGCCAAAACAAATGAAGAGAAAGAATAATCTAAAGAAACACTATAGACACGGAAGCACCATCAACGAGCAATAATAAATTCCCTTAAGGTAAAATTACAAGTTAATCCAATTTCTCAAAAACAATAATTCCATGAGGCTCTACTCATATCTACATGGCTAGATACATAGGGGAAAAGAGAGGGTAGAGTCATCATGTAGCTCAAAGGGATGGTTGATATGGAATCAAGGAGTCATCTCATATAGAAAAGCAGCCTTGATCATGCCAAATCAATGCCCCACAGATGATCAAACCTTCCCAACTCATTCTTCGTGTATATGAGCTGATGAACTACAACTGATTTAGAACCTAATTGAAGATCTGTGAGTTAAGATCACTAAGCTGATTGGTTAGATATGTAAGATGATTAAATCAGTATTATGTTGTCATTGATGTCAACTAGTTTGACAACACTTATCTTGTAAGTTACTATACTGAAACATCTGTAGAAAATGAGTGAAAGAGATGAAGAATAAAAATATCTACATGAGGAAGATGGATATGATAGATGAGGATAAGGAATACATTGGGTAACTTGTTGATGAGTCTATGACCTTATGATATTGACTTGATTATGTTACATTCATCTATGATGAGGAAAAGAGTCGAAAGACACAAAGTAGTGTTGTCGGTTGATGAAGCATTTTAGTATACACCAATGAAGTGTAGTGTATACTGAGCATAGTATAAAATGAGCTTGTGTTCATCGAAACATTACTTTGTTAACCAAACAAAACAAAGGAACTAAATGATTAGTTTAGCCAATAAGGATTGATGAGCTGGAAAGTACCTCGAAATCAATGTTGGAGATAAAGTTTGTTATGAAGATCGATGGCTAACAAAATTCAAGAAAGATCGAATGGATTGAATTTAAACATGTTATTGACACATCAGCCGAAGAAGGTTTAAGCGATAAAATCAACAAAGGTGATTAAGCGGAAAAATCTAATGGAGGAGAAGAAAATAGTTTACTTGTCTATTTAAGAGACTAGAGTTTCATAATGAAACATATGCTGGAAGAAGGAGATTGCAGAATTATCATGTGAACAAGTTTTCATGCATGCTTGATCAAATTGGTTATTGAGAACTGAACTGCAGAGTTTTTACTGAGTGACAGGAAGCTATTACTAATCGATAGTAAGTTACTGAATATTGATTGAAACATAATTTTTATAATGATCAGAGGATTTGAATGAGCCTAACATTGATCTATACATCTATAATTGAAGTTGTATTAAGACAGATCACCTACTGTTACACTTTAACCATTGTATAGAGTCAAATCTCTTAACCGAGTGGACTAGAAAGTCTTTTATGTATCATTCATAGAATGAACATTGTTGTCTTGTCAACCCCATAGTGAATCCTGGTTGGAAGATAATGGTTGGTCTAAAATCCTCTAACAAAGTCACACCTAACAGTGTGTTTATAACCTTTAACAGGGTTGGGTCTTCACCGACCTCACTTTAGAAGAGTGAATATTTATGGGTTGCCAGTCCTGGGTGGTTTTTCCCTTCATAGGGTTTCCACATTAAATCTCTTGTGTTATGTGTTGATTGTGATATTTTTTTGATGTCATACTTACATGTTGCATATTGGCTTTGATCGGTAATCACTATATGTTATAGACTGGTAATCGGTAAAAGTGCAGATAGTATAGTATTTTAAGTTACTGAGTAGCAGAAGTTTAAGTAATTTGTTTTTGGATCATATGTTTTGTATTGGGATACTGGATAACTGATTCACCCCCCTCTCAGTTATTCTAACAATTGGTATTAGAGGATTGGTTGCTTGGAATAGAGTTTTAAGAACTTCAGCACAAAGATCTCAAAATGTATAAGAGGGAAGTGCCAAAGCTAAACAAAGAGAACTTCACGGTATGACAAAGCCAAATGAAGTTGCACATATATAGAATTGGAAATTCTGCACTAGAACTGATGGAGAATGGATACATTCAACTGACCACTAGTCCCTTAACTCTTGATCAACTAAGAGATAGGCATGAACACAATGTTACTATGATGGAGATTGTTGCTGCCTATATTGATGCTGAATTTGAAGATATTAAAAGCTGCACTATTGCCAAAGGTATGTGGGATAAAATTTCTCAAGTTTACAGTGGTGATGTGAATATCAAAAGAGCTAGAGCTGAAAGCTTAAGGGGTAGATTTGATGATATGAAGATGAAGGAAGGTAAAAATATTGTGAAATACACAAATAGACTAAAAGATGTAGTACATGCTATTAGAGCATCTGATGGTGTTATTAGTAAAGAGACAGTGGTAAGCAAAGTCCTCAGATCCTTATTACCAGTTTATGCAATTAGAATATCTGCAATTCATGAAACAAGGTCTACATCTGGTAACATGATTACTCTTGACAATTTGATTGGTAAACTTACAACCTTTGAGCTAAATAACTTTGACAATAGTGTTGCTCTGACTGTTGAGTCTATTTTCATGTCTTCTCTGAAGATTGGTAAGTTTAGTAGCAAAAATAATGAGAATGATGATAGTGATAGCAATACTAATGATGAGCTTGATGAACTTGAAGCTCTTATGGCCAGAAGGTTACCTAAAGGTAAAGGGAGATATAGAGGTAAGCTACATTTAGCATGCTTTAACTGTAAAGAGGTTGGCCACATTGCTACTAGATGTCCACATAAGAAAGATGATGAAAAACCAAAGACCGATATGAAGGAAGCTATGGGAGAAGAAACAATAGGAGTCACCGATACAAAAATAGAGACAACTGAGACAATAATGACAAGGTAAAAAGGTATGTTACATAGCCGAAGAAAATGAATTTGAATCTGAATCTGATGATGATGTAGAAGTTGTATTTGTTGCTATGAAAGATGACTCTGAGGAAGAAGAAAAAAAAGTAGAAACAACACTAATCTCTAAAGTTAACAAAAATTATACATGGATCATAGACAGTGGCTGTACACATCACATGACTGGTGATGAAGAAAAATTTGATCATCTTGAAGAATACAATGGAGGATATGTTAAGATGGGTAATGATACACCTTGTATGGTAAGAGGTAAAGGATCCCTGATGATAAATGATAGAATAAAATGTGAAAATGCATATTGGGTAGATGGACTGAACTATAACTTGCTAAGTGTGACACAACTGAACAATTTAGGTCACCGAGTTGCTTTTGAGAGCAAGAAAGTAAAAATATTTGATGATGGAGGAAGACTAGTTGGAACTAGAGCACAAACAAAAGGTAATCTATTTTATCTTAATAATGACGAGTCTTCTTTATTGATGATGAAAAATGAAGATGCTTGGTTGTGGCATAAAAGGTTATGCCATATGAATTTTGATAACATGATTAAGATCAGTAAAAGGAAAAGAGTTAGAGGTCTGCCTAACTTGTCAAAAACTGATCATGTTATGTGTCATGAATGTTAGAATGGTAAAATGACAAATCTAATTTCAAAAGAAAAGATTATTCAACAAAGAAGATACTTGAGTTGGTTCATACCAACCTATGTTGTCCTATGAGAACTCAAAGTTATTATGGTGATAGATACTTTATTCTTTTTGTTGATGACTATACTAGATTGATGACTATCATGTTCTTAAAGGAAAAATATGAAGCATTTTAAGATGTCAAAGTGGTATAAAGAAAAATTGGAAAAAGAGACTGGTAAAGAATTGAAATGCCTAAGATCTGATAGAGGAGGTGAATTTATCTCTGATGAATTTACTAATTTTTGTAATGAGCATGGTATTAAAAGACAGGTCTCTGCACCAAGGACAACTCAACATAATGGGATTGCTGAAAGGAGGAATAGGTCAATAGTTGACTGTGCAAGGACACTAATGTTGCAAAAGAATGTTGCTTAGACATACTGGAGAGAAGCTGTCAGTACAACTGTTTATGTTCTGAACCAAGTATAATTGAAGAAGGACACTAACAAGACACCCTATGAGTTATGGTTTGGACACAAACCTACTGTAATTTATTTTAGGATTTTTGGAAGAAAATGTTTTATTCTAAAAGATGAGAGAAATGGGAAGTTTGACTCAAAAGGTGATGAAGGGATATTTCTAGGATATTCTACTAAAAGAAAAGCATATAAGTGTCTAAATAAAGCTACTAATAAAATGATTGAAAGTACTAATGTTTGAGTTGATGAGTTTGATGATAAGAATGCATAGGAAAGAAGAAAGGAACTAGAAGACTACGATAGATTCACTTACATTAAACAACTAGAGTATCTACCGAAGCCATAGACTGTGAAAACCGGTTAGCAGGAAAACAATACCGAGGAACATGAAAGAGAAATCGACGAGTAGGATGGACCTACCGAGCAAGAAAATGAACTTGCCCAAGATGAACAAGAAAGAAGAGACTGAGTACTATCAAGATTTTTTAGGAGACATCATCCTGAGACAAATTATTGGAGACAGACAAGCTAGCATGCAAACAAGGAGACAAGACAAGATACATGTCTAGTTTGTGAATATGAACCGAAGAATGTTAAAGTTGTATTAGAAAATGATGAATGGGTGTTAGAAATAGGAAATAATGAGAGGGGGGGGTGAATCAGTATTTCACAAACTTTTACTTTTGCCCACTTATGGATATAACAGATTACTTTAGTGCATATAAAGCATAAGAAACTAAATGTAAAGAAATCATAACACATGATATGTTCTCGAGGAAACCCTAGCCAAGGGAAAACCCCAGTGGGGATGGTACCCACAAAGATCCACTAATCAAAAGATATCCTGTTAAGGATGTTGACCCTATTAGGAGCCAATTACAATCATATAGTGTATCAGTCCTGGTTAAGGGACTATAGGCCTTTGTTAGAAGCCTCAACCCTGTTAGGAGTTGTAGATACAAAACCTGATTAATAGATGAGCCCACTGCCCAAACAAGTAATAGAAATGTTTACTGATTACATATGGTGCTGCTTACAACTTCACATCAATAACTTTCGCTGCTATCACAATATACAACTATCGCAAGTTACATTTTCAAGTATGTTCGGTCATTACAACTTCACATCTTTATACAAGGTATAAACATAAAATCTTTCTTCTGTCAACTTACACATCATAATCCAAGAGTAAACATCTATAATGTTGGCTCTTTATAATATTAAGTCATTATTTTGACAAGAAAAATAATCCCTTAATTTATTTACTAGTTCTATCTTTAAAACTGCTTTGTCGGCTTGCAAACTATCATCAGTAATCTTTGAATAAATTTGTCTGTATTGCTCAAAACTTTATGCACACTAAGATGGGGTATCCTTATATACTGTAGAAGAGTCAGTTGACTGCTCAAACAAAAATATTGCTCCAGTGAACTTCGCCAACTAAATCTTTCTCAGGTGCTCTGACAGGATCTCTGTATCCATACTTAGACAATTTCTTTCTGTGATCTTCCATCTTTGCTTTCCAAATTCTACACTCTTAATAGTGATCATATGTTTCCATAATGAAAACATCTATGCATCCACATTAGCCAAGTTGCCAATAATCTCCCCCTTTGTCATTGGTGGCAACATATGAGAAAATTGGCTAAGTGTGCAAAACAAAATCTCAAAAATTGCATCAAAATTATGGCCAAAGAGTATTATCCTTATATCTCCTCAAAATATACTATACAGCTTAATAATATTCCATAGAACTCCCCCTATGAGTATCCTTCCTCATTATATAGACAATTTTCTACTAAGTATCTCTCCCCCTTTGACAACAATGACAAAATGAAGGGCAAAAAGGGATATACAAAATTGTACCAAAACTTTTACCTTACTATCTTATTGCAAAGCCAGTAGGCTTGCAATACAATCTACAAAATCAGATTTCCAAGCCTCAAAATCTTTCTCCCAAGTCTTCTTAATCGATTCTGCTACATTGAGTAAAGTACTCAATCTGTATGCTGTAATCTGACAGGCTTGAAGGGATTCAAAATTGAACTTCTGAAATGATGTCTTAGCAGTAAGACATTCTTCTAGCTGCATTTATACAATAGCCAACTTGA
Organism: Chamaecyparis obtusa; assembly: GCA_027943335.1. Taxonomy (NCBI): domain Eukaryota; kingdom Viridiplantae; phylum Streptophyta; class Pinopsida; order Cupressales; family Cupressaceae; genus Chamaecyparis; species Chamaecyparis obtusa. The sequence goes on from BSBK01002033.1 coordinate 319,790, forward strand.
TTGAGACATGCTCTCTCAAGATGTTCATCTTGATAAAATTCTTATCCTTTTCATCATTTAAAATCCTTATCTCATCATTCAGATTTCTGACTTTCTTTTCAACTGAACTTACCTTTACATTAGGGCTAGACAAAGAATTTGTCTCTGCTATAATTGCATCTTGCTTCTCCTTTATCTTCTTGTCTTCCTCAACTGTCAAATTCTCAAATTTTGTACACTGAATGTACAAACATTTTCCAGTATCAAGGTGTTTTCTCAAGTTCTTAATAAGTATATCAAGACTGCGAATGTCATTCTTGATATTCTGACTAATGTTCTGCAACATCTCAGCTTCATAAGCTACCTGAGCTTTAACCTTAGCTATATCTTTCAAATTTGTAAACTCAATATCAAAAGAATTTATTACCATCTTTTCTCTTTCAAGTGGATCTGAATCAAATACCTTTGTAGATATTACACTTTGAAGTTTCTCAGTCAAATCTTTCAAACTACCTTCCAGATTCTTAACCTTTTTGTTCTTTCCAATTATCTTGTTTAAAGAGGTGATCAATTCTAATTGATCATCATCATCAACTTCCTTGCTCAAATATTCAATCAATGATCCTATTCCTTTCTCCTTTCCAGTATTAGGAGTAAGACTGATGTCTTCTTGTGATTCAATAGGAGTAGGGGCCTCTATTTCCATTTCCATTTGATCTTCTGCTTGTGTATTCTGTGTTTCAATATTCTTTTCCTATTCTTCCATAGCCAAATTGTTAACAATTCTATCCAAATCATTGAATATTGCATCATCTGAATCTAGAGTGACTTTGGTTCCTTCAATATCCATTGATTCTATGCCAATATTGATAGGTGAAGAAGAGGGTACTTCTTCAACTTCAACTTCTTCTGCTGCTGCCTCTGATTGATCTTTTTCTGTTCTCCATTCTTCTGCTACAACTGATTGATCTTTTCCTGCTACCAAGTCTGCTAGCACTTTCACTACTGCTTGCTTAGTTTCAGTTATCACTTGCTCATACTGACCTCCAATGATTTTTATTATCCTCCTTTTGGTTCCCAAGAGAGTTCCAAGTGGCTTGAGGATCTGCTTAAGATGATCATCATCTCTAATGTCACAAAATTTCGTAATCACATTTTCTCTCATTTTGTTATCTTCATCTTGTGCTCTCATCTTTTTGTTCACAAGTCTGTTGTACAAGTCTTCTGGTATCTTTCCATGAATGGTATCAAATTTCTTATCTGCCAAAATCATATGTTTAACCATTGCATTCTCTAGATTTAATCTATCAGATGATCCATACAAATCATAATACTTGTCCATCTTAGTAAAGTCTCCATGCTGCATTATGTCTTCATTAACTCTTTCTATCCTTGGTTTCCATGATTTCTTCTTTGTTGCAACTTCATCATTTTTAATTTCTTCAACTCTTCTAGTACTGGTGGAACAATTACTTTTTGTCTCTTATCGGGTCTTGATGCACTTGCTTTCATCCTTTTGCTAGGTTTCTCTTGCTGCTTCTCAAGTTCTTCAACCTTGACTTTAACTTGAAATGGTTCTACAGGGTTTGCACTAGATGCCAAAGGTGGAACTGATAGAACTTCACTTTGTCTGATTTCTTCTACAATTTTCTTTGCAATATCATATTCTTGCTCACTCATTCCAGCATCTTTCAGAATTCTCTTAATTGTAGTCTCCACTCTCTTCTTTGACTGTTTCTCATCCTTAAGAGTCTTTGCTGAATCAAAGTTTTCATTATATGTTCCAAATCTTCTGCCATGAGCATCAACTTTACTTTTCAACAATCTACTAACATATCCTTTTGTTTCAACTTTAGAAATTTCATAGCCAAGAGGGTCTATGAATTCATGTCTAGGTTCTACTGCTTCAATATAAGTGAAATTAGTATCAACCATAAAACATATATCTTCCTTATATTTTTCAACTAGTGAAGGAGGAATCCTTGACCTATTTGCCACAATGTTTTGAAAAGTTTTCAATACTAGCTTCACACTGTCATTAACCTTCTCATAAAGATGTTTCCTGTAAAATTTATTGATTCTTTGCATAGTATTCTCACCATCATTCCAATCAACAGTGTAAGGAAATCTTCTCAATAGGTGGAAAAACATATAAGTGATCAGTGATGAAAATCTAAAGTGAGTGTATTTAGCCTTCTTAATCTTCTCAATGTTCTCAAACAACTGTATCCTCAAAATTTCACATAAGTCTACTGGTTTCTTCTCCACACACATCAAATAGGCAATGTGTACCATACCAGCTACCATATCATCTTCTCTAGACCTTCCACAGAATTTAGTTGTCAAAATCTTACATAAGTATCTTACATCATCTTGCTTGATTTTACTAATGACTATACCTCTGCCATTATATACTGAACCGGATTTGTCAATTACAATATTTCTCATGTTTTTCTCATTAAGTGGAATTGCACCAACTTTTGATAATCTAGTCACATCATGAATAAGGTCTACAGTAATATCTATGACTGTCTTCTAGCCAAAATTTACCATTATGAATCCTGCTCAAAATGATCTTTGTACATTCCTCATCATCAAATTCATATTTCATAGAGTAGTTAATGATTTCATTGTTTTCTAAGTGCTCATAACCTTGTTTTACTGACATACCTTTGTTGTACAATGTCTGATATTCTTCAATAAAATCACTTTCCCTTAGGGTTTCATATTTGCATCCAAGATAACTCTTAACATTCTCAATATGAAGAACTTCATCTGGTACGGATGACAAAGCTAAACTATCATCTCTTTCTGAGGGTTCTATTGGATCTTTCTTGATTCTAGGTCTATTCTTATCCTTAATATTGTGAATCAATGACACATCCATGTTTATAGCTGATTTCAAGTATTGATTTAAGATCTTGATCGGATAAATACCTCAAATTCACAAAATTAGGGCTTCGCTAGATCGGCACTTCAAACTTCTGCAAATCACTTCCAAACTTCTTCCTTTGCTCTCCAATCACTTCTAATCACTTGATAATCATAATGAATTTGATTTCAATCTTTTAACACTTAACATTTACTCGATTTGACATCACATTAACTCATTTACCACCAAAATGCCAAAAAGCTGATTCTGTAAACCTACAACCATAAATCTTCTTGCGACCTCGCAAAACACAATATTTATTTTTGTGCACTTAACCATAGCATTAGTATAACATAACAAACCTTCATCTAATTGCACAAAACTTAACTCTTTCAAAATATAATTCTACACTAATTCTAAGTTCCTAAACTACAATAATTTGCATAATTTAAGTACTTAAAGAAGGGTTAGGTATAGATTCATTCTTACCATTAGATACATTACCTTCCTGATTACCTGTAGTGCTGAATATATCTCCTTGATCTATGCCTTTAACAAACTTTACTTCATTTTCATTGCTACAACATCCTTTTTGTTTGTTTCCTGCATTCTCATTCCTTCTTCCATAGTTTCTAGGGTTAGGGTTATGATGATAACCTCCATTGTTCATTCTACAAAATCTTGCTGTGTGTCCAATCTTGTTGCATATCTGATGTATGATTCCATTTGTTCCATATCTAGGTGTTTGCTGATTGATTTGAGTCCTACAATTTTTAGCAATATGTCCAATCTTGTTGCATCTGTAACATACTATTCCATTTCCTCTTTTTATGTCTTCAGTTGATCTCTGATCTGCATTGTTAGTATTCCTAGGCATTCTACTATTATAATTATTCTCAATAACTCTAGATTTTCTACATTCAATAGCTCTATGTCCAAAACCATGACAATTATAACAATATCCATTAAGAGGTTTGAATTGCTTACCTGTACAATCTCTTTTCATATGACCAATTGTATTACAAGAAAAACATCTGCCTTTGAATTCTCTTTGCATACCTTTAGGTGGTTCTTCTTGCTTCGGTGGTTCTTCTTGCTTAGGTGATTCTTCAGTTTTGTTCTCATCTAACTTCTTTTCTTCACTATTTTCACATACATTCAGATCTGGTTTCTTGCTTTCACTAAATGTGCTAAATCCAAGACTAGTTTTGTCATAGAATGGTTTCCCATAAGATACTTGCTCATCAATCTTCTCACTATTTGAATATAGTCTTTCAAGTTGTTGTTTAGATTGAGTCAATTCACCTTTCACTATCTTGTTGTACTTTTCAAGTTCATCATACTGCAATTTGACTTTATAAAATTTGCATGTTACCTTGCCAAGTTTAGATTTCAGATCTTCATTCTCATTTTTTAAAATTTCATTCTCAAATCTCAAATTGTTATTTCCATCTTTCAAGCTAAGCTTCAGATTTTCTATCTTCAATTCATGTTTAAGGATCACATTTTCTTTCTCTAAATCATCACAATCTTTAATAAGAATTTTAGATTCCTTTTCAGATTTCAGATCTTCTATCTTATCTTTCAATTTGTCAATAACTTTCGTTGCTATCACAGTATACAACTATCGCAAGTTACATTTTCAAGTATGTTCGGTCATTACAACTTCACATCTTTATACAAGGTATAAACATAAAATATTTCTTCTGTCGGCTTACACATCATAATCCAAGAGTAAACATCTACAATGTTGGCTCTTTATAATATTAAGTCATTATTTTGACAAGCAAAATAATCCCTTAATTTATTTACTAGTTCTGTCTTTAAAATTGCTCTGTCAGCTTGCAAACTGTCATCAGTAATCTTTGAATAACTTTGTCTGTACTTCTCAAAACTTTATGCACACTAAGATGGGGTATCCTTATATACTATAGAAGCTTCAGTTGACTGTGCAAACAAAAATATTGCTCTAGTGAATGTCGCCAACTAAATCTTTCTTGGGTGCTCTAACAGGATCTCTATATCCATACTTAGACAATTTCTTTCTGCGATCTTCCATCTTTGCTTTCCAAATTCTATACTCTTAATAGTGATCATATGTTGCCATAATGACAACATCTATGCATCCACATTAGCCAAATTGCCAACAATGGGTTTATGCAATGAAAGAGGAAATAGAATAGATAGAGAAGAACAAAACTTGGACCTTAGTACCCAGACCTAAAGACAAGAATGTTATCGGTACTAAGTGGATATCCAGGAACAAACTAAATGAAAATGGTGAGGTAACAAGAAATAAAGCTAGATTGGTATGCAAGGGATATGCACAGGAGGAATGAATTGATTATGGTGAAACATTTGCACCTATTGCTAGATTAGAAGGAGTTAGAATGTTACTTGCATATGCTGCACACAAGAAATTCAAAGTTTATCAAATGGATGTTAAGTCAGCATTTTTGAATGGAATACTTGAAGAAGAGGTCTACATAGAACAACTAGAAGGGTTCGTTGATCTAGACAACAAAGACATGGTATGCAGATTACATAAAGCTTCATATGGTTTGAAGCAAGCACCGAGAGTCTGGTATGAGAGGCTGCATACTTATTTGTTAAGTATTGGATTTATTAGAACTAGCGAGAACAACAATTTGTATGAAAGGAGATACTGATGATACTATTCTTATTGCTGAAATATTTGTGAATGATATTGTTTTTGGAGGTCAAGATCACATATGTAAAGCCTTTGTTGATGAGATGAGAAAAGAGTTTGAAATATCTATGTTTGGAGAGATTAAGTTCTTTCTAGGATTATAAGTGATACAATAGAGTGATGGGATATTCATCACATAATCTAAATATATAAAGGAAGTATTGAAGACATTTGGCATGGAAGCTGCTAAACCTGTGAGAACACCGATGGCTACTGGATATAAATTGACCAAGGAAGATAAAACTACAGAGGTAAACTAGATACTATACTGATTTATGATTGGTAAGTTAATGTATGTAGTTCACAGTACACCAGACATAGCACATGCTATGGGAATTGTTGTTAGATTTTCTACAAACCCTAGACAATCACACATGGTTGCTATGAAAAGAATCTTAAGATATCTAAAAAAGACTGAAGACTATGGATTATGGTATCCTAAGGAAGGCAAATCTGAACTAAAGGTCTATGTCGACACTGATTGGACTGGAAATGTGGATGACAGAAAAAGTACCACCAGAGGAGCATTTTTCTTTGGTGAAAGACTTGTTACATGGACAAGTAAGAAGCATGCTTGCATTTCTCAGTCTACAGCCGAAGTAGAGCATGTTGCTGCTGTGTGCTAAAATGTTGTCACACTTCTATGAATCATTACATCCAAGATCTCTCAAGAATGAGATCTCAAATAGTGACTCATAGCTCTCTATTCATGGAGTGCAAGGGTTTGTAATGGAGGCCCTCAGATTTGACCTATGTTTGTGCCCATGCAAGTACACCATAAAATGAGAGATTCAAAGATGCATACAAATAGAAATGAGATTTATTCTATATGATAACAATGCAAATTAATCTATGAAAGAAAATGCTTGTGCAATGTTAATCTATGAAAGGAAATATGAATCTAATCTAATATGAAAATGAAAGATTAATCTAATGGATTGTCATGGGGCATGAGAGAAGAAGACAAGAGAAGAGAAGTTTCAATATCTAAGCTCAAGTGCTCAAGTATCTTCTCCAAAATCGCTCTTCAAACCTGTAACATAACAATTCGCAAAATGCACATATGAAAATGAGAAGGAGAGGGCTCCTTATAAAGAATCTTGGATGGTCAAGATTAAGAGGCAAAAATAAATGAGCAATGGTGGAGATTAAATCTTGGTTGATCCATGTGCTCAAGAGGCAAAATTAAAAGATTCCATCTCATAGGAAAGTACACTTTACTTTATTATTTTTATTTATTATTTATTATTTTTAGCAAAGTGGGTTCCAATATTTAATTAAAAGATTTTTTATTTATTTAAAAGAGATTTATTCTTTTAATTAAAATGAGATTTAAAATAAATGACTTGATGATTTAATTAAATGATTTTTTTTTTAATTAAAAGAGATTTTTATTTAATTAAAAGGGAGCAATTCTCCCAATTAAATAAAACTTGAGAAATATTAAATTTTTTGAATTAATTACAATTTGATCAAATAAATTGATTTGAATTAAAAATATTAAAAATCATTGACTCAGAAAATTGATAAAATAATCCAACATTGAATAATTTGAAGAATGGGGCCCAAAGTCTAGGTGACCATTTTAGGGTGCATACATTTGCCCCTCTTTGGGTAATATGTGATCATTCTGAGAACACGCCAAGACAAAGATAAATTGAAAGACAAGACCAACACCGTTGCTGTTAAGTGATAGTCAAGTCTCAAAATAAGAGATAATAATCTCAAGCAAAGATTGAATCGATAAAACTGAATCAAAGATTAAAGTTTGATAGGTATTTCCCCCTCGTGATAGAAATCAAAATGAGATAGAGGAGAAAAAGTAAATCGATAAATTTGATCAAATCAAACTAAAGATAAGGTTCTTGATGCAAGATGAAAGATATAAGAATCACAGAACCAAGGTAGATCATGAAAGATTATGCCCCAAGATTGAATTAGAAGAAAAGAAGTGAGGTGAAAGAAAATGAAAGATCGAAGGTTGAAAGAGGTGAAAAGAAATGGAGAGAAGAAAGAGAATTTGCCTCAAGAAAGAGGATGCCTCAAAATCAATCAACTATTTAAGATAGGAAATTTTGATTGAGATCATGAAAGAAGAATAAGGAAATGAAGATCGAAACGTGATCACAGCTGATTAAATGTCCAAAAGAAAGATTAAGGAAAACCCTCTCAAACTCATAATGCAACCTAAAAATGAAAATTAACATGAAGTCTAACAATGCAAGCTACATGAAAATGCAAATATGTACTTGCAATAGAGAAACTATAGGATCTTGTGTTCATCATTCATAAAAGAATGTTAAGAACTTATTTTCATCATTGGGCCATTATTAACGGACATCGGAAAATCATAGAATCATCACTATCACAAGCACAACTATGAAGATATGAATGCGATTTATATCGGATTGGAATGTGGAAAGATTCTAACATAAGAATCAAAGACATAAAGGTCAAGATGACTTTGATGTCAGCTTACCCAATTTAATGTAGCAAAACCACGCTCGCATCAAGGCAAAGATGCTAGAATGACCATAAGAACAGTTATGCAAAATAGTCAAGGATGATGCCTCAAATCTCCTAAGTATTTCAAGGGAACAACAAGACACACTCTAGAGCTTCAAGACCACACCCACAAGCAGAAAGAAAATAAAAACATGCTCCATGCCCAAGTCATCTAGCTATGCATCACAGAGAGACTTATTAGACAAGGACACTCAACAAAAATCAATAACAGTCAGCACACAAATAAAAGATCATGACATATCTCAATCATCAAGTGTTGCATTTAAAAATTTAAGTGTGTTAACTGATACTAAGTTCTGAGGATAAGGATCGAATGCTTGCAAGTAGGTAAGATCACATGACAAAACTGGGTAAGACCAAACTAATAAGTGTTGAAAATCACTCGATGCTGGGGGGTGTGTTGAAAAAAACAATTGGGGAGGTGTTGAAAAACACCATTTGTGAGGTGTCCTAAAGATAAATGCATCCAAGAGACCAAAGCTAACACAGTTATGCCCCTAGACAAAGACAAAGACCAATTCCAAACCAAGGCAACAAGGACAAGGCATGATGGAGAAAGGATAAGTGTCGAGGATGCATGCTAAAAAATAAAGGTGCAAAGGCCTCAAGTAGTGCCTGTTTCTAGGTTTTCACCACTTGAATTTTATTGCAATTTTTTTTTCAGGACTTTTAATAATTTTTTTGTATTTTTTCTACTAAGGCGCCTGTTTCCAAGTTTTCACCAAGGCACTTTTTCTATTTTTTTTTGAACTTTTTGAATTTTTTTATTTTTTTGGTATTTTTTTGGAGATACATCAAAGCGTCTATTACTAGATTTTCACTAAGATGATCATTTTTTCAGGACATTATATGCTTTTAAAATTTTTTTCAGCATCACATATCAATTTTTTGGGAATTTTTTTCAGGATCAATAAGATATATACAAAGGATGCTCCTAGACAAAATGGGCATCAAACTCCCAAGCAAGATCACATCATGCAGTCCCAATGTCTACCAAGATGGAGGACAAGAGGGATTAGCAAGTTGGTGGAAGAGATGGAAACAAGAGAACAAAGGAGAATGAAGTGAAGAAATCCTCAAGGGAAAACTCTTCAAGAGTACCCAAGCTAGGGAAAAATTGTCATGTAAAGAACATTTGGACAAGCAATGAAAGACCAGCATAGGATAAGTCACAAAAGTAGACTGAAAAAGATGGAAATGATGTAGTCCAAAGGAGTAGACATGTCAAGAAGCTTCATAGCATCGTGTTTACTCTTTTTTTATTAGATCAAGACCAAAGGGAAAAAGGATAGCAAAAGGCTAGAATGAATGGAGGAAGATAAATATGAAGGCTAAACATGAATGGAATGAAAGAAAGATCATCATAAGATAGATCAAAAGATAGCCAAATGTTCATGTATAGGTCAACATTGTCAAGATCAAAGATGGAATGGAATGGATGAAATATGTAGAAGAACTATGCATGATGCTTGATTGCCAGGTTTTCATCACGGTACTTATCCAAAGTGCCACAAGGGAGTGGTTTTCACCATAGGACAAATTTATTTCTCTTTACTTTTACTACTAAGGTGCCTATTTCCAAGTTTTCACCAAGGCACATTTTCAATTTTTTTCATTTTTTTATTTTTTTTAAATTTTTCTATTTTTTTGAATTTTTTGGAAGAAGGCAAGCTTTTTAGATAATGCTCCTTGAAAGGATAAACCATAATATGTCAAGGATTCAAAATGATATGATCAAAGATGCTGATAGGGAAAGGAAAATGGAAGAGAAAAATGGAGGGTAAGGTTTTATTAAAGCGAGTGAGGTTGCAAGATAGGAGGAATAGGCAAATGAGGAAAAGAGATAGAAGGTAGAAGGATAATGAATGGAAGGATTGTAAGAGAGTAGATGGAAAGGAAGGAAAGATCAACATCAACACACACACCTTAAAGGGTGGTGAGAGGGTGGAAGAAATATGAATGAAGGAATACGTGAATGAATATGGTGAACATATAGCAGAGGTTGTGGTTTAGGCACATGGAATGGAAGATCATTTTTGGAAGAAGATGAAGTGGAAGCCTTTGGAAGCTTGAATGTCAACTTCACTTGTTGCTTAACATCATACTCTTTCAAGAGAGACTTTGGAATCCATATAGTCATAGGCTTTTCATCTCTTTTTGATGATTTAGAGAGAATATCTTCAATGATGAATTTTGGAACCCATACTTGTCTTGTAGTTTTGTTCTTAGATATTTCTTTTGACTTTATGCCCCCATGTCAATTAGAGAAGACATGGTGATCTTCTTTTTTTGATGGATTCTTGTATTGCTTCTTTTTCTTATAGTGGACATTCAAGTTACTTCCAAAAGACTTGGGACTTGTGGAAGAAGAAGGAGGATATGACTAGTTTAGATGGGTGGGTGGATGAAAAGGATTCAAGGGTATGCATCTACGTTGATCTTGAGGAAAGATAGGAGATGGAGGGACATAAGGACCCAAGATGGATGATGAATTAGGAGAGTTAGGAGGGAAAGTGAAGGGACATAGGGACCCAAGATTGAAGGAAGATGTGAAGCCCTTAGTATTGGTGGAGGAGGTCCAAGGATGGACATGGAAGATGCAAAAGGATAATCAATAAGTTCATCAACATCTATATGACAACCAAGGACATCTGTATCTTTAGAGTGAGCATTAGGATTTGCAATAGGATCATGAACATCTTGAATAGGATAAACTTCTTTGATAGGATTGTTTGGAGCTTGCAAAGACTTAGGAATAGTAGAAAGTGGAAGTGAACATGGAATGGTAGAACAAGAAGATGGAAGACTTTGATCTTGGAAAGGATCTTTGGATAGCATAAGTGTAGAATTTTTCTCTTGATTTTCAATATGCTTATCATTGGAAGTAACAAAACTATTTTTAATAACCTTAATGGAAGTATCATCTTTGGAAGGCGCAAGTGTAGTAAGGTTATTTTGATTTTCAATAAGCTCAACGGTGTGAGTGGTAGCTTGATTTTTCTTAGGAGAAGTCTTAAGACATGGTGGAATGAATGAGGAAGGGTGTAGAGGATCAAAAGAACCATGAAATAGATCAGAGACATCATGAAAATAATTGGATGACATGGAGGGTTCTTTATCTTGATCTTTCTTTATGTTCTTTTCTTTATTTTTAGAGTCCTCTTAACATGGATCCACTTCTAAGGACAAGGAAGTAGACCTTTGGAGTTGTATGGAAGACTTTGAAAGTGATGGGGAAGAACTAGATGAAGTAGGCATTATAGAATTTAAGGACTTAGGCTCCTTAGGTTTAGCATTATTGAAAGTATTCATAGCCAAGTGAAGGTTAGCTTGAGTTTCTTTAAGAGGTATCCCTTGAGGATAACTATAGGGAACCACATGAAAAGTATTAGGATCTTTGTTGGATGAAGAATTTGTGAAAGATTTGGAAGACTCAAAAGTTTTAGGAAATTTATGGGTGTTGGAGGAAGTAGGGGATGGAAGGCAACCATCACAAGACAAAGGTCCATCATTAAGATAATCTTGCTTGAGAGTGCAATCTTTATTTTTAGCATGAGGATTCTTAGACGAGAAATGCTCATAGTATCTACGTTTATAATCAGCATGGAAAAATTTCTCCTCCTCAATAGTAGCAGATGTATCATATTGGTCACAAAAAATATCATAATCCCTTTCAAAATTAGAATCATATGGATCACCATCACAATCTATCCAATAGGATGACCCTTTACCAAGCACGAGAACACGACGAGGAGGACTCTTAGGAACAGAGGTGTCATAGGTATCATCACATTGCTCATTATGATATGTTTTGATATGAGGAGTAAGACTCTTGGGAGAAGTAGAAGATGAAGGAGATTGTGAAGAAGAGGAAAGTGAAGACCTAGTGGATGAAGAAGACTTGGAAAATGAGGAATGTGAAGAAGAGTCATGATAAGACTTAGAAGATGAGGAGGATTGATGTTTATGAGAGTCATGATAAGACTTGGAAGATGAGGAAGAATGAGAAGAATGTTTGGAAGAAGGAGTTTGTGACATGATCATGAGCATGATTCTACCAAAGGCAGGTGATTCACTTGCTTTATTTTGTATTTTTGTCATAAATTTATCATCAATGAGAGTTTTGGAGAATGATATTTTTCAAATTGAGCAAGGAGATCAAGATCATCCATTTTCAAGAGAGGTTCTATAGCAAGATAGTTGAAACTCATGATTCTAGAAGAGGAGGAACCAAGCATGAAAGTGACATAAGATATGAATAGAAGAAGATAGACTAGAAAATAAGAGGAAAATAATCAAGAAGACGTGAAGAGTTTAGGAAGAAGAGGAAGAAGTGTGAAGGAAGAAGAGAAAGGATGAAAATGGGAGACTAGGAAGACATGGGAGATGTGGAAGAAAGAAGACCAAGAGTCATTTTGCGAAAATTGATATCATTTAAGTTCATTTAGATGTTGAGAAACATGTCATAGCACCTAAGATCTGACCTAGATCGACCAAGGAAGACTAGGAATGACAAGATGTCCAAGTAGGCAAGCTGTTAAAAGTTAGTTTTGTGACTCGGGAACTCAGTTTTTGTTTGTTTCAAAAGATCAAGTAAACACATCAACAAATTTTCATCATTGATCAAGCACATAAGATAGCAATCAAGGAGTTCAAGAAAATAATAACTTCAAACAATGAGCAAGAGCAAAAGAAACCTTGCACATGAACAAGAATAGTGACATAGTATTTCTACTCCTTAAGAACTACTTGTGTATGTTCTCAAAATGTTTTTCCAATCATGCACATAGTCCTAGAAAAATAAAAAGTTGGTTGCACTATGGTTCATAGTAACAGTTTGACTCTGCAACTTTTGCAATCTCAAGAGGGCAAACTCCAATCCAGGCACACTGGGGTTTTGACACATTCTGAGAATTTAATCAATCAGAGATGCTGAGGAGATCTGATAGCCCAACAAGAAACTACACCCATGGAGATTTCTTCTACAAGGACATTTATATAGCAGTTGTCACTACCACGGTAAAAATGGTTATTACTGCTTGAGGTTCCGTCCATGTGGTTGACCCAATGAAGGGAATGTCCACTACGGTTAACCCTCTCTAATAAGGTGACTCACAAAAAGGACCACATGGGGACTTATCTTAGATTCAAGGATCTGAGTTTCTAGTACTACCCAAAAAGGGAGTAGAGCATAATCCTCTAGCCGCTTCAGTTCACCCAAACATAGAAAACAGATTAATTCGACATGCTAAGATTGAAATTAACCTCACCAAGATCTGTGGTGTCAACAACTTGTGATCTATCAACCCCTCCGGAGAGAGAATGCATCAATCAAAAAGATGAGGACACAAATCAAGGGAACGTGAGATAATCTTAATATCCTCCCTACCTGCAAGGGGATCTATCATCAAGAAAAGTCTCAAAAGAAACCCAATTTCTCAAGATCACCACAAATAGTGTTCATAGGGCCTAATTACTATGTGAAACACATATGCAAGAAAGGTAAATCTATGTTCTTTTTAGAGCCCAAAATTGAAGTGTGATCTATGAAAGCAAGTGAGAACTCAAGCTAGACACATGAGAGATTCATTTTAATTCCAAAAACTCAAATGTTGTAGAGATTCAACAAAATACCTCAAGTCCAATGCAACGTGCTTAGTAGATTTTTGTTGAGCTTTTTTGTGCAAGCAAGCCACGAACTCTCCAACAAGCAAACAAGAAAACAAGATATGCAATGTATATCCAACTTATGCAAACCCTAGGGTTAGATCTGAAAATCAATTGTTAGGAGCAATAATAGCTAGAAAATAATTCAAATGACAACTCATATCATGCATTGAACCATGAAAAATAAGTGCATACTCATCACAAAATTTTATTTTTTTGCATTTGACCTAGTCAACAAGATCTGATTTTTTTGATATGATTTCGGCCACAAAAATAGAAATACAAAATAGAGACCCCTACTAAAAAATAGAGAGCTTTCCAAAAATATAAAAATTTTAGAAAAATCTCTTCATTTGTGCCCTAGAGACCCATTTTATGAAAATAGACCACTTTTTGTAAATCAATTATTTAAGCCATGATATTGCATCCAAATTCAAATCACAAAGAATGGAGCCCCTATAGAATTTGAAGAGATTTCTGAAAATGTAAGTTTTTTTGAAAAATATGCTAATTTGCGTTGAAAATTAATTTTTTATGAAAAATCAAGAAAAAATTATACAAAATTGAAAATACCTCAGAAAATTCTAAATTTTTTATTAGAGATTCTTTGATATGTCGCCAATCTACAAAAAATGTTCAGACCAAAACACCAAGCCATTTGGGAGATATGATCAAATCTTCAAAAATCTAGGGTTTTAGTCTCCAAGCAAATTTGCACAAGTGGGTTAGCTCCAAAAATAACCAAAACAAGTATGTAAAAGTGGGATGCCCCATGGTGGGCGCAAAAAATGTGTGCTAAAATGTTGTCACACTTCTATAAATCATTACATCTAAGATCTCTCAAGAATGAGATCTCAAATAGCGACTCATAGCTCTCTATTCATGGAGTGCAAGGGTTTGTAATGGAGGCCCTCAGATTTGACTTATGTTTGTGCCCATGCAAGTACACCATAAAATGAGAGATTCAAAGATGCATGCAAATAGAAATGAGATTTATTCTATATGATAACAATGGAAATTAATCTATGAAAGAAAATATGAATCTAATCTAATATGAAAATGAAAGATTAATCTAATGGATTGTCATGGGGCATGAGAGAAGAAGACAAGAGAAGAGAAGTTTCAATATCCAAGCTCAAATGCTCAAGTATCTTCTCCAAAATCGCTCTTCAAACCTGTAACATAACAATTCGCAAAATGCACATATGAAAATGAGAAGGAGAGGGCTCCTTATAAAGAATCTTGGATGGTCAAGATTAAGAAGCAAAAAGAAATGAGCAATGGTGGAGATTAAATCTTGGTTGATCCACGTGCTCAAGAGGCAAAATTAAAAGATTCCATCTCATAGGAAAGTGCACTTTACTTTATTATTTTTATTTTTTATTTATTATTTTTAGCAAAGTGGGTTCCAATATTTAATTAAAAGATTTTTTATTTATTTAAAAGAGATTTATTCTTTTAA
This sequence comes from Chamaecyparis obtusa, assembly GCA_027943335.1. Lineage (NCBI taxonomy): Eukaryota > Viridiplantae > Streptophyta > Pinopsida > Cupressales > Cupressaceae > Chamaecyparis > Chamaecyparis obtusa. The sequence continues at coordinate 335,006 of BSBK01002033.1, forward strand.
TTAAAATGAGATTTAAAATAAATGACTTGATGATTTAATTAAATGATTTTTTTTTAATTAAATGAGATTTTTATTTAGTTAAAAGGGAGCAAGTTCTCTCAATTAAATAAAACTTGACAAATATTAAATTTTTTGAATTAATTACAATTTGATCAAATAAATTGATTTGAATTAAAAATATTAAAAATCATTGATTTAGAAAATTGATAAAATAATCCAACATTGAATAAATTGAGGAATGGGGCCCAAAGTCTAGGTGACCATTTTAGGGTGCATACAAGTACTGCTACAAATTGTTCAAACATTGCATATATTAAGCAAGTGTTGGAAGGTATGAATGAGGTAATCACTGAGCCAGTGATTATATATTGTGACAACACTAGTGCCATTAACATTTCAAAGAATCCATGATGCACTCTAAGACAAAGCATATATCTATTAAGTATCACTACTTAAAAAAACAAGTACAAGAGAAGCAAGTGAAGCTAGAATTTGTTACATCAAAAGAACAACTTGCATACATATTTACAAAGCCACTATCAAAGGACACATTTGAAAACTTAAGGACTAGACTTGGGGTTCGTCCCCTGTCTATCGATCACTAATGTGATCTGGATGTTGCATCAGCCTAATCTTATCATAAGATCATTCATGTTGATGCAACATAGTTCACACTTTGGATCATGTCTAAGGTTGTGATAAGTTTGGAGAACTGGAATAGATTGGCATATCAGTATACAGAGATACAACAAATGCACCATACAATAGAGAGTTACATGACTACTATAGAGCAGTGTGTTTATTTGTTTCTTTGGCATTGTTGTCAAAGGGAGAGATAAACAATATGAAGCAATATGAACTGATGAGAACTATCTAAGGGAGAGATACTAAAAAAAGGGAGAGCATTGAAGATCAGTTACTGAGAATAGAAGTAGGAACCTGAGAGCTGAAAAGAGCATATCTGTAGAATGGCAAAGTTGTATCTGTAATAATGTTTAGTAACATAGTATTTAAACATATTAAGCTAGGGAGAGCTTGTACAACATTTGTTCACAGAGTTGTAGAATACATGTTTGGTATGTGTATGGTATATTTCATATTACTTGAGTTGCCATCAATGCCAAAGGGAGATACTGATGAACTACAATTGATTTAGAACCTAATTAAAGATCTGTGATTTAAGATAACTGAGCTAATTAGTTAGATATGTAAGATGATTAAATTAGTATTATGTTGTCATTGATGTTAACTAGTTTGACAACACTTATCTTGTAAGTTACTATATAGAAACATCTATATAAAAAGAGTGAAAGAGATGAAGAATAGAAATATCTACATGAGGAAGATGGATATGATAGATGAGGATAAGGAATACATTGGTTAAATTTTTTATGAGTCTATGACCTTATGATATTGACTTGATTATGTTGCATTCATCTATGATAAGGAAAAGAGCCAAAAGACACAAAGTAGTGTTGTCGGTTGATGAAGCATTTCAGTATACACCGACGAAGTGTAGTGTATATCAAGCACAATATAAACCAAGATTGTGTTCACCGACACATTTATTTGTTAACCGAACAGAACAAAGGAACTAAATGATTAGTTTAACCGATAATGATTAATGAGCTAGAAAGTACCTCGAAATTAGTGTTGGAGATAAAGTTTGTTACGAAGATCAACGGCTAACAAAATTCAAGAAAGATTGAATGGATTGAATTTAAATATGTTATTGACACATCAACCGAGGAAGGTTTAAGTGGCAAAATCAACGAAGGTGATTAAGAGGAAAAATCTAATGGAGGAGAAGAAAATGGTTTACTTGTCTATTTAAGAGACTAGAGTTTCATAATGAAACATATGCCGGAAGGAGACTGCAGAATTATTGCATGAACAAGTTTTCATGCATGCCTGATCAAACTGGTTATTGAGAACTGAACTGCAGAGTTTTTACCGAGCGAGAGGAAGCTATTACCGAGTGACAGTAAGTTACTCAATATTGATTGAAACATAATTGTTATAATTATCAGAGGATTTGAATGAGCCTAACATTGATCTGTACATCTGCAATTGAAGTTGTATTAAGGTAGATCACCTATTGTTACACTTTAACCATTGTATACAGTCAAATCTCTTAACCAAGTGGACTAGAAAGTCTTTTATGTATCATTCATAGAATGAACATTGTTATCCTGTCAACCCCATAGTGAGTGTTGGCTGGACGATAACGGTTGGTCTAAAATCCTCTAACAAGGTCACACCTGACAGTGTGTTTGTAATATTTAACAGGGTTGGGTCTTCATCGACCTCACTTCAAAAGAGTGAATATGTCGGTCCCAGGTGGATTTTCCCTTCACAGTGTTTCCACATTAAATCTCTTGTGTTATGTGTTGATTGTGATATTTTTTTGATGTCATACTTACATGTTGCATATTGGATTTGATCGGTTATCACTATATGTTATAGACTAGTAATCGGTGAAAGCACAGACAGTATAGTATTTTAAGTTACCGAGTAGCAGAAGTTTAAGTAATTTGTTTTTGGATCATACATTTTGTATTAGGACATTGGATAATTGATTCACCCCCCTATCAATTATTCTAACAACGAGCATGCAAGGCATGAGAGGGACACCCACTTAATCTTGTTTATGTGTTATCCAAAGCCAAGTTTTAATTAATATTTTGATTTGATTTCCAAAATTCCCAATGAATTACCCTAGTGGCTCCTTTGTGCCATGACCCCAACTGGACACCACTCCCATTATTGACCCTATTATCTACCCTAGGATCTAGAAATCCAACATGAGAAATGTGATAGAAGTGTTGGAAATCTATTGGAAACATGTGATACCGAGAGGGGGGGGGGGTGAATTAGATATCACTGATTTCTACATTTTGACATTAATGAAACTTGCATAGCATTAGCATAAAACTCAACAATGTAACAGATCTAATAATATAATCATCACCCATGAAAATAAACATAACACAATGATTTTGGTCACCCAGAAACCCTTGAAAGGTAAAACTAGGGTGGGGATAACATGCAAAAATCTGCACTACTGCAGTATAAAGTTTTCTTGTTAGGGCTACAAGTTTGATCACAAAATTTGATCTACCCTATGAGGGGTATACCCTATTAAGAGCTTTGAGACTTATACAATCTAGCTTTCAAAAGGATTTAAAACCTACAACTAAGTAAGCACTTGATTAAGAGATTTACTAAGGTCTATCAAAACCACTCTATTAAGAGATTTACCCTGATACACATGTTAAAATGTCTCAGTACCTGATCCTTCCGTTTGTACTGTGATGTTGATTATAGATCTTCTCCTTAAAGTATAGATTTGATCTCTTCAATCAAATATGTCCATGTTCTGTCCTTCACTGCTTTGCTTTGTTCTACTCGGTCACTAAATTCTATCTATGATCATCAAAATACTTCTCTGCTCTAAAAGTATGAGATCTCCTTCATACTCTTCTTCTCACTCTCTTCTTTTTAGGGTTTAGATCACATCTAATATAGACAATTAACTTTCTCCAAGATTTAAGATCTATGATCTAGATTGTCTCTTTTTGTCGCTTAACCTTTCCCTAATTCTGATTGGTTCCATGTGTTACATAGGGATTAATGATTATAATACAAGAGCGTAATCACCTCTGTGATTTCCTCAATGAATAATAAATGAAATATGAATGTTAGCCAAAATGGTTTACCTAAGTGTTTGTACCATAACAAACACATATGACAATTCTAGCTTTCTTGGCATTTGATATCTTTGGCACTCGACATTCACTGTTCTTTATATCCCAGTGCTCGGTATTGTCTTCTTTACATAACTTGGCAAAAGATGACTTGACTAATATTGAAGTACTCAGTGACCACTATTTTACTCGGTAGTGACTACTACTCGGTAAATGTACAATATACATGACTCAGCCTATATATGATGACTCGGTCGTAATGATGACCAACCAACATTGCCTAGAAAATGACTAAGTGTAAGACACTAATAGACAACAAAAACTTTAGGGATCACCAATCTCCCCCTTTGACATTACTGGAAAAAACACTTCGCCATGACATTTTCATTAGATTTACAAGAGTACTTAGTACTAACACAAACGTTTATAGAATACTCCCCCTAAAACTTAACTCGGTCTTCAATTTTTTTTTTACATATGTACACATAAGACTTCCCTATTTGACATACACTTGGATATATATATACATTTACAAAACTTAGTATGTCATACCATTCATCTTTGCTTTCTTCATTCTAATTCTTCTTTCTAATATCTCACATGTTGTTCCCATTTAGTGACTTAACATGTCATGTCACTCCTAATTCCCCCTTGTTTTTGGCACTTGAAGAACTTGGGGTGTAGGGATATTGAAATAATTGTCCAAAAAGGGTTTGTGAAGCTGCATGACCATATGTAATGCATTGTCCCAACCAGACGTTGTAGACTTCAAAACCTTCAGAATTTACCTCTAGCTCAACAGCTAGGTCAACTAGGCTCTCAGAAATAGAAAGATGGGGATCTTTCAGAACTATTTCCTTTGTCATAACTATTTCTCTTTGCATGGCCTCTAGATGAGGTGTTATCATAGTTTGAATGGAGAGTAGGTGAGCTCGTATCTTAGCATCATTAGCCATCAACTCGACTAATCTCCCTTGAGCATTTAGAAGCCTGGTATAATGCATAGAGCTGGAACTTGCATCCATGCTCAATGAATGACCTATAGACTTGATAGATAATTATAGCTTGTCTACCAGATCATGGTTGTCCTTTGTAAACACCTCTACATCACACAATTTCTTGTACAAATAATGTGCATTTTGTACAACTTCTTCCAAGTTTCCTATTAAGGTAGAAAGTTCTACCTACTTCACTGTAATGTTTGCAGAGACCTTAATAAGTACCTTGGTTTCAAATTTCCTTTCTGACTAGTGTAACAACTTGTCATGAGCATCGCTTTCACCATCAGTCACTTTCTTGACAATGTGAACAAGTTGTTCCAAAATAGGGTCAGAGTCATTTACATCAGTCATATCAAAAGAATATATGAATATACCTTTTATTTCATGAATCACTTTCTTTTGTAGATGTTCCCTTCTCATTTCTTCCTGTTTTCTCTTCTTCAACAGATCTTGTAGAATTTTCATTTGATCATAGGTCAAGTTATTTGTTTCCCATTTAGGAATCACAATAACTTCCTCAAGTGTCACCTATGGAGTAGGAGATTTCTCCTTCTTTTTCTATGACTTTTTATTAGGTGTTGTACTACTCGACATCTATATAAGAGCTTTTATTGCCTCTCGCTCCTTAGGCTATTGAATATCTTTCACTTTTTCTAGAGCTCTTTCTTTTCTATTTCCTTTTCCTCTACAAGAGGACTTACTATAACCAATGCAAACTTTTCTGCTTGCTCTTTACTCATCTCCTCGACAGATGTAGGCTTAGGTGTACTTACCAACTTGTCCTGTTCCTCGATAGTAGTACTGTGACTAGCTAGCATATCAACTGTAGCTATTTGTGGGTTGGCAGTGGTAACTTTAACAGTTGATGCATCCTCAATCTGTGGATAATCTAAAACTTGTAGTAACATTGGATTACTACTTGGAAAAGATGTATCTTTGGCTGCCTCAGCTTGAATTTCTTCCTCGGTCAATATATGAGTTTTCATTAGAGTGTCCTTAGTGATATTAACAATGGTTATTCCAATTGTCTTCTCACACTCCTCAGTCTTCTACACTACGTCCTTCTGAATTTGAGGCTCACTAACATCCTCTTTATTATCTAATTCAATTCCCATAGATTTACTTGCATCCTGTTGTGTATTCTTATCAATTGTGAGACCAAAAATGATCTTCCATACCTTTAGACTTCGTTAAACAACATCTTCAACCTTGTGTTGAAGGATAGAATATGCTCGAAGCTTAGGAATGAATCTATTTATGTACTGCTCCATATACTGGTGAATGTAAGCAGGGGGTAAGTTTTGCGTGACTTGAGCAAGAGTGCTCTCCCTGATTTTCTTTTCTGTCAATAAGGGCATTCCCATTTCTATGTTATCATTTGATATAAATCATCAGGAATCAAATTCCCTAATTGAAGTGGTGTCATCTTAAATATACAAATAATGTCAAGCATTTCTTGTTCTACTCTCTCCTTATCCTCAATACTCATCCTTTCAAATTTTATTTGTTTGAAGCCTACTAGGCCAACAATGCTTTGGATGTTGTGTTATATTTCATCCATAGTCAATGTTTTCTTCTGTGATGGCACCTTATTCTTTATTTCCTCACCACTGTTAGTTTCCTCATCATCCTTCTCCAAAATGAGTTTTCTCCTTTGTTTCTTCTTCATCTAGCTCGGAACTATCTTAGGCTGAACTATTTTTCTTTTCCCTGATGCAGGGGTTTTCTTTTGTGGCTCGGCAACTACAACAGTAGAGGCTTCCCTAGTTCTTGGCCTAAGTACTAGTGAGGAGATGGGATTTGGTTTCTGTATTTTCTTCCTTATGGGCTCAGAAACTGATGCCTTCTTGCCTTTCTTTTCTACCACTTTCTCCTCCTCTTTTCTTTCACTAGAATCACTTGACTTATCTTCTCCTAATCCTTGAGTCAGTTCTAGAGGTGCATCTACCTCTTCTTCTCCTATTATCTTCTTAATGTTTTTCACTATATTTTTCCTCTTTCTCTCCATGGTAGAAGACTTTAATTCCATGGTTATCTTGGCCTTAGCTTCCTCATAGGTTCCAAAATATGTGGCCTTCTTATCTACTTCCTCAACTAATAAGGTTGTGATTGTTGTTGTTATTTCATCAATGTTTACCTTATAAGGTAATGGAATTAGCCATGATACCCTTAATATTACAACTTGTGCATATGTATGGTCAGTGTCTACTAGAAAGCATATGTCCTAATTGTATTTCTCTACTAATGATACAGGAATTCTACTTCTTTTCCTCCTTTTCTTCTTAAACTCAACAAAGTAGTTCTCCATAGTGCTTTCAAAAATTTCACCCATTTGACCAATTAACTCATTAACTTGAACTATCACTGGTCTATCCTTATCCCATTCTACTCCTCCAACAATAGGAAAAAAATTTTGAATGTAGAAGAATAAACAAACAAGTAGGGAATCATACTTACATATAGAATTCTTTGCTTTTTGGATTGATGTAAGATTCTCAACAAGTTGTGTCAGTTGGAGCTCAGCAAAGTCATATGCATGATCCTTCTTTATTATCTTCCAAGCTTGGTCCACTGCCATGCATGGGACACTATCCAACCAACTTGAATGATAAAATTTGTGTGCTATCACCCTTACTATAACTTCAATTTCTGGGTCGGTGATAGTAGAGATAGTCATGCCCCACTTGTTCCATACTACCTGTGTGTTTTCTTGTATTCCTCCTTGCTTTGACATCTCATAGTTTTCTTCCCAGTGAGTTTAGGGTATCCAGTTACCTAGTGAATCATTTCTTTGGTGATTTGGGCTGGTCCATCCTCCAGCCACATTTTCATATTATGTACCCTATTCGATACAATCTTGATCCACTCTACTTTGAAATTTTATAGAAAGTTAAGGGTACAAACCAACCCTTTCTCAGCAACCTTCTGGTGTTCCAGCTTCAACACCCCATTGCCGCATAGTTTATCGTATGCTTCTCTTAGTTCATAATCAGCGATTTCTCCAATCTTGCACATATAACATGAATGAATGTCATTTATCATTAAGACTTTCTTAGGAATTGATGACATGGCTCCAGTCAGATCTCCCATGATTGCACTTTTTGGAACGGCCTAAAAATTCTATGGCTTGCATGCCTCTCTCCTCACTAATTGAACATTAAAAACCTCTTTTCCTTGCTTATTCATTGTAGTTCATGATGATGATACCATATCTTTTAACTTAAGGGTTTGAATACTGAAAATATTTACTCGGTAAAATACCTTGCACAAGTGTTCTGCAAATATTTTGTCGATGACACACTGTGAAGATTTTTGCAAATCATACTTGGCACTAATTGCACTGGTTACTCACTCTAAAAGTTCTCAATTCATTGGTGGAATGAAATAAGTGGTAACTTCCTACTTTATAGAATTCAAATAGGCAGATTAGGGCTTCATTAATGATCCGTACACTTTCTAGGTGAGATACAACTATCTTGGCAAACTCATGTTGAACTCGATCAACATAAGCTCAATCGATACAACTATTCGGTTACAACTCGGTGTATATCACATCTCAGCTATCATAGATAGTCAAAAAATACTAGTGACTTGGTCACTATAGACTAGAATACTGATGCTTGACATCAAATATGTAGTGTAGCTCTTTTCTCAAATCTGTCCTAATGCATCTTAATCTATGCAGATATGGACTTTTTCTCAACAAATGTTAGGAATTGATGTAAGGTTATAACATTATAAGATTCAATTCCATACATACCTTCTTTACTTAGTTCAAAGTAGTGTGATCACTTGATCCATCAGATTGGGTGACCTCAAGTGTACTGGCTTCACTATTGCTTGCCTCTTCTTTCTTCTTCCATGTCTTGTTCATCTGATTTCTTATTTTCTCAATAGTTTCTTCATTCTTGCTTTGATCATTGCTTGATATGTGTATTCTATAATCTTTCTTTAGGTGACCAATCTTATTACATTTATACCATACCATACTTCCATTCATCCAACTCTTGGATTTGCCCTTAAAATGTGTCTTCAAATAATTTTATCCAATGTGACCACATTTTCCATAGTAATGACAATTGTACCAAGTGTTGTAGTCCCAATTGTATGTATCACCCTTCTTAGGTGACTTAATCTGTTGATTGGATGACCACTTGGGTTTGGCTCTATGCTCAAATGCTCTATGTCCATATTTCTGATAGTTGAAACAATTGTTAGAATAACTGAGAGGGGGGTGAATCAATTATCCATAGTCCCAAATACAAAATGTAAAACTTTAAAACAAATTGAGCTTATTCTGTAGCTTGGTAAATAATAATACTAAACTGTCTGTGCTTTTACCGATTACTAGTTAATTGTTCATACTGATTACCGACCAAATTAGATATGCAATATGTAAAGTATGACAATCAAATAATCACCACAACAAACACATAACACAAAAGATTTAACATGGAAACCCTGCTAAGGGAAAAACTACTTGGGACCGGTAACCCAAAATATTTTCACTCTTTTGAAGTGAGCTCAGTGAGGAGCCAACCCTGTTAAAGGTTACAAAATACACAATAAGGTTTGACCTTGTTAGATGATTTAGCACTAACAGTTATTGTCCAACCAACATTCACTATGGGGTTGAAAGGATAACAATGTACATTCTATGAATGACATATAAGACTTACAAGTCTACTCGGTTAAGAGATTTATCTATTTACAATGGTTAAACTGTAACATCAGGTGATCTAAATACAATACAACTAGATTTTCATATGTTCAGATCTATTCTTAAGCTCATAAAAATCCTCTGATCAATATTTCTATTCAGTTCATCAACATTCAGTAACTTACTATCCCTCGGTAAATACTCTGTGACGCTCGGTTAAATCTGTAGTTAGGTTCTCCTTTAACCAGTTTGATCAAGCATGCATGAAGCTTGTTCATGCGATATCTTTGTAGTTTCCTTCCTCCGACATGTTTTTCCTTATGAAACCCTAGTCTCTTAAATAGACAAGTAAACCATTTTCTTTTCATTCATAATATTTTTTCTCTTAATCTCCTTCGTATATTTTGCCGCTTAAACCTTCTTCAACATATGTGTTTCATTTCCATCCTTTAGATCTTCCTTGAATTTTTCTAGCCGTTGATCTCATAACAAACTTTTTCTTTCCACCTTGATTATAAGGTACTTTCTAGCTCATCAATTTCTGTCAGCTAAACTAATCATTTAGTTCATTTGTCCATACTCAGTTAACAAGGAAATGTGTCGGTGAACACAATCTTGGTTGATACTGTCGCTCGGTATACACTATACTAGCTTGGTGTATACTGGAATGCTTCATTAACCGACCAAACTACTTTGTAACATTTTGCTTCTATCTTTATAACAGATTAATGCAACATAATCAAGTCAACAATATGAAGTCATAGACTCATCAATAAGTTACCAAGAGTATTCCTAATTCTCATCTGTCATATCCATCTTCCTCAATGTAGATATCTTGGTTCTTCATCTTTCTCTTCTCTTCTACAGATGTTTAGATATTTTCAACTATCATGATAAGTATTGTCAAAACTAGTTGACATCAATGACAACATAAAACCTGATTCAATTATATTAAATAGTACTTCAGTGCTCAGTGATCTCTAATCACATGTAGTTCTTCAATCATGTTCTCAATCAGTTGTAGTTCATCAACAATGTCCTTGAAATTTAGGTGAGGTGGGTGGATTACTAACCTTTGTTCTACATTCATGTGCCTGATGTCCATGTTTCTTACAGTTAAAATAATATCCATTGAATTTTGGTTTAGGATCAAAATTACCATGTTTGCTTTTGCAGATGTTGGTTGTATGTCCTAGCTTTCCACAGTGATGGAATGTGGGCTTGTTGTTCTTTGGTTTTGCATTTCTTTTCTCTCCACTCTTTGATGATTCTCCTTCCTTAGTAGATGATAAGTGCTCTTTATGTCCAAGTCTAGATGTATCACTAGATATTTTAGGTGACCTTAACAGCTCTTCAAAATATCTCGCAGCTTCATTAGGCTTGTTCATCCTTTCATTAATCTCTTTTTCAGATCTCAGTTCATTCCTTAGTTGATTATTTTCTGATCTCAGATTGGTGAGTTCGACATCTTTCCTGCTCAATTCTTGACTAACCAACAGCAATTGATTTATCATATCTAGTTGATTTTTTTCAGTCTTTGCATGTCACTTGTCCTCTCATCAAGTCTCATTGATATTTGTCTTTTGTCTACTTAAGCCATTGTCTTGTCTTCTTCATCTTTCTTTTTCTTTTCTACTACTTCACAGAGTCTCACAGATTGTATTTCTTGTTCTCTCTTCATATTTTTGATGTCCTCATTAAGTATGTTGTTTTTATCCAGTAGTTCTTTTATGTCTTTGTCACTTTTAGCAAAGTTGCCACTATCAAATAGTTCAGTAGTATCCTCTTCTTCATATTGTGTTTCATTCTGCTGAATAGCTATTTCTATTCTTCTACTCAAAGATTTTTTTAGTTCTCATCTGGTTGCTTCAAGTTGTTGTAATGCAAGCTGAATGTCAATCTTCTGATCCTCTATGATTTTTCCCAACTTATAAACCTCCATCTCAAGATCTTTATCTCACAAGTGGTTAGACTTCTTTTAGGAGACTAAGCTTTGATACCAATTGTTGGAAATCTATTGGGAAAGTATGATACTGAGAGGGGGGGGTGGGTAAATTAGATATAACTGATTTATACATTTTGACATAAATGAAACTTGCATAGCATTAGTATAAAACTCAAAAATGTAATAGATCTAATAAGCTAATAATCACCCATGAAAATAAACATAACACAATGATTTTTGTTAGGGTGGGGATGACACCCACAAATGTTCACTACTGTAGTATAAAGTTTTCCTATTAGGGCTAAAATTTTGATCACAAAATATGATCTACCTATGAGGGGTTTTCCCTATTAAGAGCTTTGAGACTTATAAAATCTACCTTGCAAAAGGATTTAAAACTTACAACTAAGTAAGCACTCGTTAAGAGATTTACTAAGGTCTGTCAAAACCACTCTATTACAAGATTTACCCTGACACACCTGTTAAAATGTCTCAATACCTGATCCTTCAGTTTTCACTATGATGCTGATTACAGATCTCCTCCTTACAGTATATATTTGACCTCTTCTATCAAATATATCTATGTTTTGTCCTTCACTTCTTTGCTCTGTTCTACTCGGTCACTAAGTTCTATCTCTGATCATTAAAATACTTCTCTACTCTAAAAGTACGAGATCTCCTTCATACTCTTCTTCTCACTCTCTTCTTTTTAGGGTTCGGATCACATCTAATATAGACAATTAACTTTCTCCAAGATTTAACATCTATGATCTAGATTGTCTCTTTTTTCTTCTTAACCTTTCCCTAATTCTGATTAGTTCCATGTGTTACATAGGGATTAATGATTACAATAAAAGCGCGTAACAACCTCTGTGATTTTCTCAAAAAAATAATAAATGAATTATGAATGTTGGCCAAAATGGTTTACCTAAGTGTTTGTGCCATAACAAACACATATGACAATTCTAGCTTGCTCGACATTTGATATCTCTGGCACTCGACATTCACTTCTCTTTATACCCTGGTTCTTGACATTGTCTTCTTTACATAACTCGGTAAAATCTGACTCGACTAATACTGAAGTACTCGATGACCACTGTTTTACTCGGCAGTAACTACTATTTGGTAAATGTACAATAGACATGACTTAGCCTATATATGATGACTCGGTCGCAGTGATGACCGACCAACATTGCATAGAAACTGACTAAGTGTAAGACACTAATAGACAACAAAAACTTTAGGGATCAACAAGAAATACCAATGTGTAAATATATACTTTCATTAATTGAGCCCAAAATCCTCAAATACACATTACAGAATCATATTCACAATTTTATTATCACACATAGCCATAACATACACAATTGGCCATAATGCCAAGAAAACATAACCAAATCAAACCAATAATGAAATTTACTAATATAACATCATGTGTCCACAAAATAAAATCATATTTAAAACCAAAAATTCTAACTTTTCTTGCATGCTCAAATTGGCCACAAACCAGTCACGGAGGCCATACACCATTGATGGATCTCCAAAAAGCTCAAATTTTCAAACATAATGAATTAAAAATCCATACAAACTCATTGATCATTATCTACGCAACACTCAAAATATGCAATAATATTTACATTCTGAGCATTCATAAAAATTTGGGTAGAGTTTCCCCAATACAACCATAGTTTTCAAAATTTGAACAATAGATTTGAATATTCAAAAGAAAAGACCAAAACAAAATATAAATTTTTTCTAAATCCATTTAAAAATCATTAGCAACAAGAATTAAGCACTCAACTTTAAAAACAATAGAGAAATCAACATCCATACATCAAATTAGGGTGAAAACTTCAAATTGAAATGAAATCCACATAGTCCATGAGGGGAGCAAAATTTGGATAGCAAGAAGAATCCATCATAGGAAATCCTTTAATTCAATAACCACAAAAACATTCTCAAGAAATCACCCAAAATCTTCATTCCCAATTTCTCATGTAGGGATTATTTGAGATACAAGAGAAAAAATTAGACTAAGTGTCTAAAGGTGAATTCCCATTACCAAATAAAAGTCACTTTTTGAAAGAAATAAAATAATATTAAACCTACTAAATATAATATTAAAAAATTAACTCCAAAAATCCCCAATGAAATAAACCATCCAATTCTCTTGAAATTAAGCACATATAAGACATATTTCTAATTAAATATTTAATTGGACTCACTATGGTATTTGAATACTATTAATATGAGTAACATAATAGCAACAATACACAAATAACCAACTATGCACAAACACTTGTTACGAGTCTTTCACATTTATGCATGAGGGTAATCGATCATTACCTACATGGTATTCAAAGATGTAAACATGTGCCAAATTAAGATACCATTCCAAAATTAGGAATGATGGATATGGATGGGGAACATGGTGGCCAATGTGTTATCTCTTATAACATCATTGGGGATATAGACACACTCAAACTTGTGAAGCTAGGTGAAGTGGATGCCTGGTACCTTCTAACACTAAAACATTCACACATCAAGTGGACCTTCTCATACATATAAAATAGATAAAGTACACATATATAATATCAATCTATGACAGGCAATGAAGGGAATCAAGACATCGTGTGGGTCTCACAAGTGGGTATCCATGACTTTTTCCCTCTTCATACAAACACATCAAAGAAGATCCATAAGAACAGTAACAAGAGTATTATAGATGAAAGTAGAGCATCAATAACCCATATACATGTATGTATTCATCATCTAAATATTACAATAATAATAATCTCATCTAGATTAAGCATATTAAACATCATTAAATATCATTAACTGCAATAGTGCACATATAATAGTTCTCTGAACCAATCAATAACAACACATGATCAATAACACAAACTCCAATTCAAATAGCCATGACATCAACATTGTAATCAACTCATCATAATGATTTTCTAAATTCACATATATTTTTAACATCATTGACTACCATTTAATATCATAAAATACAACTTAACTCCATCTAATAATTAATCAAATTCCCACCCATACTAACATGGCTATTTCAAATCACAACAATATTCTATCTCAACAAAATCTAACTCAAATATTCTCCTAACATGATCAAAAGTTAGATCAAAGGATTCTCACAATGACGCAAAGAAAGTAAATACACATTTCCATGCATTAGTATACTCAAATTCACTCAAATGGTGCCAACATATCATAGTCTAAAATAAGCATAAACACATGTCTAATTAGGCACAAAGAAACACACACAAAATCACATATAGTAGTAATGAAGAATCCTCAACTAGATCAAGGAACCCCAAAATATATTCATCCAATTACAAAGAGCCACAATCACAACAATTCGACCATATCCACATACCAACGAACACAATATGTATGAGTGTCAGTGGGAGAGGCACTACAATTGTTGAGTTATATAGAGGTGCCTAATAACTCTACATAAGTTTGTGATCTCAACATTGTCATGGATTTTCTATCTTAAATCTTATTTATTATTAGGAATATTTGCTACTTGCAAACATGAATAGTTGTTACCCAATATTTATCTACAAGAGGCTATGCTATGCATATATAAATATATTCAATTAGAAATATAGTTAAATTTTGTCAAACTACTTAAGTGGGTTATGTTGTCAACACTTGGACGATTGATAAGGCAACCAACATCTTTTTTAAAAATAACTGGCGAATTAAAAATCTTGAAAATTTCATTAAAAAGGAGAAAATAGGTTGTATACTAAATAAAAAATCAATCCATATAAAGGGAAAAATGTTTCCTTTTCATTTGATCACAACCAAAAATGAATAGTGTTTTTATTTTTAAAGCCAAAGTGTACACCTAGTTTTGGTAGGGAACCATGGACCTTAAACCAGTGGATGACAATATTCTTAATTTTATTACTTTTAACAAGTTTCTGGACCTTTAAAAGGTATGTGATGTGAAGGTCATAAATGTTAGAGTAATAAAGTGTTTTCTTATTAATTAAATCATGTTTGATTTAATTACTAAGTCACTTATTATCTCTTTATGCTTAAGCTAAACTTTTGGCATATAATAATTAATTTTTTTATTCAAATTATTATTGTGCAACCTAGATTTTACCTTTTTAGGGTTTCAAATCTCCTTTTATAAGGATTGATCTCTTTTGTAATCTTAATTTTGAACATTCATTTTTATTGATTTGCAATTTTTGTTTTTGCACATCAAGGATTTCTCCTCTCTCGTGGATCCATATATTCAGGTCTCCATAGTTGTTTACTTCTCTCTCTTTCTGTGATAGGTGTTTGCGCGCAGGTGTTCTTGGGAGTTGTGGGTTATTTTATCTTCAACTCCAATAATAAATTGGTTAGTACGCCATAACTGAATGAGAATGGAATGTACTTTTTTTTGAAGAATGAATACCTTCAAGTGTTCCCTAATTGATCCAATGTTGGTTTACTTTGGAAAAATCCAAGTTTGGAATGTAAAAATGAGGTTTTGACAAAAAATGTAAAAAACAAGTAAATCATGGGAAAAAGGAGGAACCACAATTTCTTTTCAATTTAACAATATTGGGAGTCATGGTAGAAATTAGAGGAAAAGACAATAGCCTTAGAATTGTGCTAGTGATTAGTGCAAAAATTTGTGATCCAATTCAAATCGGGTCATTAATTGAGCTAAGCAGTGATTTATTAAAGTTTTTTTTCTACCATGATATCTACTACTAATTGATGCTTGTGGATAGAGGGTAATGATGGTTATGTCTAATAAAATTAATTATTTGTAATGTGAAGTGTCAATTTCCCTATAATGACACAAATCACTAGATTTTGATGTACATTTGACTAAAAGTTTTGAATTGTGTGTTCTTTAACCATGTAAATTTCAATATCCAATATATGCATTATTATGTAGTTTGACAATATAATTTAAGACCAAAATAATTGAACATTCCTACTATATTTTAAATAATGTATGTCATTGATGAAAAATATAAAAATTGCCAGGGACAATGAGTGGTGAACTTTTACAATACATTAATATCATTTAATATTTGTATTTTGTCATTTATGTTTACATATATAGGGGATTATTTTTAGCAAATGAGGGTGTAATTGATATAAATTAGATTGAAGAAGCCTTTAGGTTTTCCTTGTCTTCCATGTGCAAAAAACACTAAAGGAGTATTACCAGGTATGAGATGCAAAAATGGTCACGAACTTTAGATATCTGAGTCTAAAAAATGGTAAGTACTAGCTAGGTCAAGGTTGATGCAAGCCTAGGAAGTAAAGGTTTGAACTAGGTTCCTACTTGGTCTTACTTTGTCAACTAGCAGAGTTGATAGTAATCCTTTTGGTTAGGATATTTTTTGATAGACCTAGACATTTTATTAACCTAGATCCTTAATAGATTAAAATGAATTAATTTAGCGATAATATTGTTAAATGATTTGAAACACACGCACACACACACACATAAGTGTAGTGTACATAATATGTATATAGGGGTGGACCATAACAATATGATACACAAATAAATATGCACACACACACACACACAAAGTACATAACACACACAAATATATGTGTTTGTGTGTGTATGTATAGCCCTAAAAAGTTAGCACCCATAATTAGATGCTCTAGTACCTATTAGACCCTATTTTGGTGATTTTGAAGTCTGAATGTCTCTTATGCTTGATCACAACTACCTGCATTT
The DNA here is from genome assembly GCA_027943335.1 of Chamaecyparis obtusa. Classification (NCBI taxonomy): domain Eukaryota; kingdom Viridiplantae; phylum Streptophyta; class Pinopsida; order Cupressales; family Cupressaceae; genus Chamaecyparis; species Chamaecyparis obtusa. The sequence goes on from BSBK01002033.1 coordinate 352,053, forward strand.
TCTCCTCCCGCTTCTTTTCACCTTTCCCAACATCCCTATGAAATTTGAGCTCATTTTGCCTGGGACATGTTGACAAGCCAACTTGTCATCCCTAGAGACATATCGACTGACCAACATGTCCCCACAGACATATCGATTGACCAACATGTCCTTGGGCTTTTGGGCCCAAATTTTGCATGGAGCTTAGTAGCATGGTTTTCCTCCAAGGTTTAGATTATGGTCAACCTGAACCAAATTTGAATCTCGAATGGAGGGAGTTCACTATAAAAGAACCTCCCCCCCCCATTTGGTATCCATCAATTAAGTGCAAGCAATCAAGTTGTATAATTGAGGATTTGGATTCAAGATTGGAAGGCAAGCATCAAATTCAAGATCTCCAAATCCCCATTTATTCAACATCCATCTAAGCCAAGATAATTTTCTCCAATTGATGGGTGGTCCCATAATACTGGGTTACACTGTTTTGCCAACTTTGACACTTAAATGAACATTCTATTTTTATTTCACATTTGGACACTTATTATTACAAAACCTTTAGGAATTTGAAGATGATGTAACTAGATTCTTTTAGAATTTTCCATGTAGATTCTAAATATATTTTTTAAAGAAATTTTAGAATTTATTTGAATCCATTTTTCTATCTCCCTCAAAAACTAGTTTTTTACAGTAAACAACATTCTTAAAGAATGATACTCATTTGTTAAAGCATAATCTTTTTTCTAAAATAGATATGAATGTGAATCTTTCAAATTTAGTTTTGTAGTACTGATATTTGACTTATCCAAATTGTTTCATACAATTTGGTTGAATATTTTATAGTTTATTAAGTTTTGAAGCGACTATTGGTTAGCAGATTGGCATTTTCAAAGAAATGACTCTAACCCACGAAAAAAAGCCACTCTATCTATCACAATTGAATGAATGATAATAATTCAACCTCTGAATTGGAAGGTACAACCCCCTTATAGTTGAATGTGCAATGAATTTTGTGATTTTTTAAATTACTAGATGTGGTGTACTTTTGACCAAAGACATAAAATGCCTTAACAAATACCCATCACTATGAAGTATTCATAGATATTTATCATAAGATTTTGAATATATATATATATATATATATATATATATATATATATGTCCAATATCAAAACACACCGATTCCCAAATTAAGATGAAAACTAGGTACCAAATCTAGATTATTAAAATTAAAATATGCTAATGGAAAGGAACAGATAGATATGAGAAAATAATGCCACAAAGAGCGCCTCAAATTATCATCTCAAAAGCAAAGTTTGATATTCATAATTTAGTCACTCCATTATCCATTCATCAATCGCCATTAAATAGAAGAAAGTAGAATTTTCTCTGAACAATAGTAATCACCCCAAAATCTGAGACACACTCGACTGTCAAAGCAGAAGGGGAGATTCTGAAACAAAAACTGTCAATCCTCTAATGAAACCAATTTTCAGAAAAAAAAAATCATCTGGCCTCTAAACCCTCGTCTTCTTGAAAAACATGTCTCAAATAGTGCCCCAATGACCTTTATGTTTCTTGTAACTAAATCTTGAAAATCAGTTACAACAAATAAATGTTTCCCTTTCCTTCTTATTCATTTTGAATGCATTCAAAACTTATAACAAGGTAGCATGCGCTAAAGATAAATTGAAATGACTGGAGCAGATTCCTGCCACTTTGTCACAAGTTTTGATTTCTCCGAATAGTAATCCCTTGACATGGTAGTTTCTATGGCCTTCCATCTTCTCATAATTAGTTATACCTTGTTACATATCAGTTTTAAGCTTCATGAATGCAATAGAAAAGATTTTGTATTTGAGATGTTACATCCCCTTAGATCTAAAACTGCCTTCTCCTTTATACATGTGCAACACTTATCAGATCCCCATATCAGTGAATATAGGCTCAGAAAGATTGATTGAAAACTACATTATGGTAGATTGGTGACCATCATTTGGGGAACCTTAATCAATGATCTTCCAATTTGGTCTTAATTTTATTCTTGATTTCTTTGTAAATTTGGGGCTAGTGACTGATTGCATCAATTTGATGTTTGTATAATCTTGAGAGAGAGTACCTCCATGGAAGCATTATAATTGCCAAGTCAAGAGGTATGTCATTTTATTTCTACACGAAACAAAGGATGAGCTTGCATTTCCAAAGAGTATTTGAATATTCCCACTCCGTCCTAATTTATTTTGGTCCAGATTGACAACTATTTAGGAATTATGATCAAACTCACCTGAGACATTCCGCCCGACTTCATGGATTCCATGTTGTTGTTCATCAATATGTTCAGATCGGTCCGGAATGATGAATATCCGATACTTTGAAAAACTTTTCTGGAAGCATCTGACTTAGATAAAATAATCACAAGGTCTTCATAATCTTTTGATCAGGAGGAGAAATTCTCAAAGCTTCTTCCATTTTCTTTGTTTGAGGCTCATCCTTCATCTTTTAATCCATGTAGTTCGAACACCAATTCACCACGGATTTCAAGATCATGCAATCATCCTAAACTGAAGCTCGACTACACATGGTCAACGAATCTAGTTTTCATAGCATATTATACTCGAGAGCCTTTAAAATAAAGTTGGGATTTCACATGATAGAGGAAGTTTTCCCATTTCTTGAATTACCAAAAATAATCCCAACTATCTGATTCCAAAATGAACTTCAATATTCATTAAAATGTTTTTCACTTCATCGATCTGGTGCAGGCATCTTTTTTGAACTCAATCAGGCTTTTAGTGTTCTTGATTAAGAGTGGACAAATAAGAATCATCACAACACCATAGTAATACACCACCTTAACAAATTGCTCTATAATGGTGGGCTATTATGGTTTGACTTCAATCCGATTGAAAAACAAATGATGACTTCGTTGAGGAATCTCACATTTTCTTCTGCCCTGTCTCAAACGAATATGCCGTGCAAAAGGAGGATGATTTCCAGGAAGTGTTATGTGTAGATTGTTATGAGCAAACATTTTAAAGTCTTTCATCAATCTATTCATCCGTGTTATATCTGATACAAACCATTTTTAGTTTTGATGGTTCGGGGATATGTCAGACATGAAATAACAAGTTTACAAGTTTATGAGCTCCTTACAAGCAGCCACACTAGAAATAACAATTGGAAGACCAATAGTAACAACTTAGAATTCCACAAAGATGTCCCTCTTGGGATTTGAACTAGGGTCTCCACAATGAGAACTCATTGCTTCAACCAACTATCCTAAACCCTTTGGATAGGTTTTGTTTATTACATCAGGCTCCACATGTTATTTTGAAACCAATAAAATATTTCCGACCATCTTTTAAATATCTTTGTCAAAAGGAGGACTAGTTTCTTGAATATATTTTGGGATTTTATGTTATTCCACGAGCTTCTTCAGGAGTTGACATCTGATTTGGAATTTAATCAACATTTTAAATGTCTCTTCTTCATACTAGTCATTAAAAATGTGTTTCATTTTCTTCATGTCGGTGTTAGTTTTGGTAGCTTGGACAATTGTTTGTCCATTTGCTAATAATTAGTAAATAATTATTTTCCTAAACTGATTTGTTAGTGTAGGGACAATTATTGTTTAATTATTTGATTTCCCTAGGTGACACCTTGACACCAAATTTGATATTGGTTGTTAGGTTGTATTTAGTCTCAATCGTCGATTGTGAATCGATCTCGGCCGTTGGTTTACCAACGAAGGTAGTATAAAAGGGGCTCTAGGGGCATTTGAAAAACACAACCAAGAAGTTGGAAAACATACCAACATAAGTTAGAGAGCATTTGCAATGTTAGCAAATGAGTTTGTAGTGATAGCAAACAGTCTTGCAATGTTAGCAAGAGCACAATGATAGTGTTGGGGATAGCAGTGGAGGAATATCAAAATGAGAAATTGGGAGATTGTCATAGTTATGCCAGTGAGAGGCAAGGAATTTTGTATCTCTTGATTTGTTGAAGTTTAATATATTTCTCATCTGCAGTATTGGTTTTCCCCTCGGGGTTTTTCCAAGGACAATTATCTAAAAATATTGTGTTGATTGTGTTACATATTTCTTTTCGTATTTTTATTGGTAAAGTTGCAGTTGTGTTATTTTTTAATATTATTTGTGAATTTATTTTCGACAATTAAATAATCTTTATAGAATAGGAGATTAATAATCAATGACTGCAATAGGAATTTTTCACATGGTATGAGAGCTAAGTTGAGGGTAGAAAAGGTTTACCCTAGGAAAGGAAAGAAATCGAGGGTTTATAAAACCTAGTTTGACCTCTTTCAAGTTATTTTTTTAATTTCTTTGAGATGGCCTCAACTGGTTTAAGAGATCAGGACAGATTAGATGGTGCCTCAAATTTTGGTGTCTGGAAAGCCAAAATTTCTATATTGCTGTAAGAGAATGGTATCAAGGAGTATATTACCAGTATTGTAACTGTACCCATAGATGCAACACAGCTCGCAACATACAAGAAGGATGGTGCCAAGGTGAGGAGGATAATCCTTGATTGTGTCAAGGACCATATTCTTCCACATATCATGGAGTTAGATACTGCAAAGAAGATGTGGGATGCCATTCCGAATCTGTACCAGAATGCTACCACCAACCGAAAGCTGATTCTCAAAGAAAATTTGAAGAATACCTGAATGAACAAGGGAGAAGACATCACAAGCTACCTCACCAAGCTTAGATTTGTCAAGGATGAGTTAGTAGTTGTTGGAAATAGCCCCAGTGATGATGAGCTAGTTAGAATAGCCCTAAATGGGTTTACTAAATAGTGGGATGTCTTTGTTCAAGTTGTCAGTGGATGAGACACCTTACGGAGTTGGGATTGACTGTGGTGTGATTTCACACAGGAGGAGTTTAGAATAAGTCTTTTCAATGGAGCCAACAACAAGAGTTAGAAAAGTGAGGTGGAACAAGAAAACATTGCCCTAGCAGGAAAGGGGAAAACAAATAAGGGGTCTAGCAAAGGATCAAACTTACAAAGTGTGAAGAAGAAGGACCTATCTAAGGTCAAGTGCTTTGGTTGTCATGATTTTGGCCACTATGTCAATGATTTCCCACAAAGGAAGAAGAATGAAAATAAGGGCAAGAAGCAGGTGGAAGCTTCAACAAGTGCAGATGAGCTCTCTAGTAGAATGGAGGATGAGTTTGCACTCATAGCTTGTATGGCTAGCTCAACTTCACATAGTGTTTGGTATATAGATAGTGAGGCGTCATTTCATATGACATGAGTTACAGAGTACTTCTCTAGTTATAAGGAGGAGAACACCAGTATCTAGATTTCTATGGGAAACTTGTCCAATCTCAACTCAGTTGGGAAAGGGACTGTTTAGTTTTAGAGGGGGAATGGGAAGATTATTCCTCTTCGTGATGTGTTGCATGTGCCAGGCTTAGGTAAGAATCTGATTTCTATAACTGTTCTTTAGGATAAAGGGTATATTGTACTTTTTAGACAGATGTAGGTGTTGATCAAGCAAAATGATTGGAAATCACCTGTATCTATTGGAGTTAGGAGCAGTCGCCTTTATAGGTTGCAGTTTGACACTCCTAAGGCACTCATGAGAAACATTAATCCTAGAGATGTTGGAGAGCTATGACATAAGAGAATGGGCCATATACATAATGGAACACTTAAATTACTTCGTGAGATAGTGATAGGTGTTCTAGAGGTGAGCACAAAGCATGATGATGTATGCAAGGGATGTGTGTTGGGGAAGTTTGCGAAAGAATCTTTTCCAAGCAGTGACACCAAATATGAGGGTGTTCTTGATCTAGTACATTCAGATGTAGGTGGACCAATGTCAACGAAGTCTCTCAGAGGATATGAGTACTATGTTACTTTTATTGATGATTTCTACAGGAAGACCTGGATATACTTCTTAAAGACCAAGGATGAGGTTTTTGATCTTCCAAGAGTTTAAAGATCTTGTGGAGAACTCAAAAGGAAGGAAGATAAAGGTTCTTTAGTTAGATAATGGAGGTGAGTACAAAGGAAATCAATTCTAGGAGTTCTATACTAGGGAAGGAATCAAGAGAGAGTAGATTGTTTATTACAATCCACAACAGAATTGAGTTGATGAGAGGAAGAAACAGTCCATATCAGAGGTAGCAAGGGCTATGCTACATGACCAGGATATGCTCTGCTACTTATGGGAAGAGGTATGTAGTACAACAATGTACATACAGAATAGGGTTACACATAAGGTACTAGGGAAGATGGCACCAAAACAAGCTTTCATAGGGAAGAAGCCAGATGATACTCACTTCAAGATATTTGGAAGTTTGGCATATTGTCATGTTCCAGGTGATACACGTACCAAGTTAGATGAGACTGCAGAGAGGGGGTACTTTGTTGGGTATAGTGAAACCTCAAAGGCGTATTAGATATTTATTCTAGGGACTAAGAGGATTATAGTCAGGTGTGATGTCAAGCTCATGGAGGACAAGGCATTCAGGAGGTCCAGAGATTTTCTAGAAGAATATTAGAGTGAGAACCTAACAGAAGCTCCAAGAGTAGCTCAACTAAGTCAAGGGCAGCAAAGCTCAAGTACAGTTACTAGTACAAGCATAGGCTCAGGTGGTGAGATTTCACAAAGTATGGAGCAACTGGTGAAACAAGAAATGCATCAAGAAGATATGGAGGTTGATATCTCATCCTCTATAGTTGGCAACAAGAACCATGAAGTTCAACAAAGGGATACTCAGGAGTTTGTGGGAACTCCTAGGAGGAGTACAAGACTAAGGAGACAACCACCCAAGTTCAATGACTATGTGGCTTTAGTCAGTCAATTGGTAGATAGTGAGCCTTCCAGTTATCAGGTGGCTGCACAACATCGGGTGTGGTGAGATGCGATGGTGGAGGAATATACCTCAATAATATAGAATGATGTGTGGGAGGTAGTGCCTAGACCAATAGATAGGGCAATGGTTGGATCACGCTAGATCTATAAGATCAAGCATGATGCAGATGGTAGCATCGAGAAATAAAAGGCAAGGTTCGTGGAAAAGGGGATCTTTGAGAAGGAGGGAATAGATTATGATGAGACATTTACTCCTATGGCCAAGTATACTTCTATTTGAGTTGTGATCTCATTTGTAGCACATATGAGATGGCAGATCCATCAAATAGATGTCAAGACAACATTCCTCAATGGTGAGTTGAAGGAGGATGTATATATAGAGCAACCAAAAGCCTTTCTAGCACACAGTGAAGAGACCTACGTGTGCATATTGAAGAGAGCTTTGTATAGACTCAAGCAGGCTCCCAAAGCATGGTATGAGTGCATTGATACTTACTTGCAGGCCGAAAATGGGCTTTGTGAAGAGTGAGGCAAATGCTAACCTCTACTACTTGGTGGTTGGGGGTGAGGTTCTCATTCTTGTTCTATATGTGAATGACTTGTTTCTAACAAGTTCACTAGGACTCATAGAGGAGTGCAAGAGGGACCTTGCAATAGAGTTCAAGATGAAGGATTTGAGACTTATGCACTACTTTCTAGGCATGGAGGTTTGGTAGAAAGATGGTGAGATTTTCCTTGGGCAAGGGAAATATTGCATTGAAATCTTGAAGGGATTCGAGATGGAGGATTGCAAAGCCATGTCTACACCTATGATCACAAATTGGAGGAAGGTAGATACATCCAAGGAGAAGGATGTAGATCCCACCTTATATAGGAAGTTGATTGGTTCACTCATGTATTTGGTCAACACTAGGTTAGATATAGCCTTTGCAGTGAGCTCTCTAAGTCAGTTCATGGTGGAGCCAAAGAGAGTGCATTGGATAGTAGCAAAGCATGTGCTACATTTTCTTCATGGTATAGTTGAGAATGGGATCAGATATATTCGAGGTGAAGGTATCAAGTTGATAGGCTATACTGATGTAGACTGGGTAGGTAGTACAAAGGACAAGATAAGCACTTTAGGGTGTTGTTTTAGTTTGGGATCAAGAGTTATCTCTTGGTTCAACAGGAAGCATAAGTCTATAGCTTTGAGTTATGCAGAAGTAGAATACATAACAACTAGCATGGTGACGTGTGAAGCTATATGGCTTCAAAAGTTGCCAGTGGCCTTATTTGGTCATAGGGTTGAGACTACAGTGATACACTATGACAATTAGAGTTGCATCAAGTTGTCTGAGAATCTAGTGTTTCATGATAGGTCTAAACATATAGACATTAGGTATCAGTTCATCAAAGATTGTGTACAACGGGGGATTGTTTAGCTACAATACATACCTATAGAGGAGCAGGTAGCAGACATTCTGCCAAAGGCATTGGGGAAGGAAAAATTTATCTTCTTCAGAGATAAGTTGGGTGTCATTTAGAACAACTTCCTTGCTAAGAGGGAGTGTTAGTTTTGGTAGCTTGGATAGTTGTTTGTCCATTTGCTAATAATTAGTAAATAATTATTTTCCTAAACTGATTTGCTAGTGTAGGGACAATTATTGTTTAATTATTTGATTTCCCTAGGTGGCACCTTGCAACCAAATTTGTTATTGGTTGTTAGGTTGTTTTTAATCTCAGTTGTCGATTTTGAATTGATCTCGGCCATTGGTTTACCAATGAGGGTAGCATAAAGGGGATCTAGGGGCATTTGGAAAACACAACCAAGAAATTGGAGAACACACCAATAGAAGTTGGAGAGAATTTGTAGTGTTAGCAAATGAGTTTGCAGTGATAGCAAACAGTCTTGCAATGTTAACAAGGGCACAGTGATAACGTTAGGGATAACAATGGAGGAATATCATCAGGAGGAATTGGGAGATTGTCAGAGTTCTACCAGTGAGAGGTAAGGAATTTTGCATCTCTTAATTTGCTGACGTTTAATATATTTCTCATCTGCAGTACTGGTTTTCTCCTTGGGGTTTTTCCAGGGACAATTATCCAAAAATATTGTGTTGATTGTGTTACATATTTCTTTCCATATTTTTATTGGTGAAGTTGCAGTTGTGTTATTTTCCAATATTAGCTGTGAATTTATTTTTGGTAGTTAAATAATCTTTATAAGATAGGAGATTAATAATCAGTCACTGCAATAGAAAATTTTCACAGTTGACAAGGGAATAGAGTTTGAAATCTTTTTTAAAAGGTTCTAGAACTATTCTAGAGTAGATGTACAATATCAAATTTTTTGGAAGTCATGGGGATTGTCATTGGATTTGGTGATGACTTGGACAGTTCCTAGTACTATGTCAGACATCGTCATGTTTCCAGCAACTCTTTTAAAATACACAACTTGTTTTATTCTCATCTATTCTTCTTTATCGAAGTTTGAAAATGGTTCTTAGGCAAAAACTTACAATCCAATGACTTTTCATATAGTTCCAAATGGTATATGGGTTTGAAAACTGATTTGGAGACTCAAATTCATACAGTTCGAGGAGCCTCATTGGGTTCTGATGCTAGTTCCAACACTATCTTAAAATCCCAACAATTCTTGTTTAGTTCCAAATAAAATTTTAGAGTCTAATAGTAGAACATGACTCTTGAAGATGTCGATAGCTTTATTCTTCCCCAAACATGCATGTTTTCAAATGCCTCGATGACTTTTCATACCCGACAATGAGATTTTGGTGAAAAATAGTAGCCTTCATTATCACATATAATCTACTTGAATAAATTTATGTTGCATATAGCTCTATAGTGCATCGAGCTCATTTCTATCTCCATTTCACACTCCTCTTCAAGTTGCTGCATCATCTGGACATTGTCTGGGATGGAAAGAGAAAATCTTTAATCTAAGATTGAGTTATTTAAGATTCAAGAGAACTTGAACACCTCCAGTTTGGTGGATTGACAACTGATACAATAGATGGAGATGTTTCTAACTTAATTGACACTTTCTCTAGGAAAGTGCTTTTTATGCTGGAGAGAAAAATAAGCATTGGAAGTACTAATTTTGAGCACAAACTACAAATAAATGGTTCTGGAAACAATGACTTCGATTAGAGCCCATTTGAATTTGGAATTTCTTAGATGGATAATCAATATTTTGAACCAAAGGACATGTTACTGGAGTCCAATAAATCTATTGACAGATCATTTCAACACTATGTAGACTAGCTGACAAGGGTTAGCTCTAATGCTAAGAAGGAAAAGAGCTCTTAGATGACTACTGACACTGACATCAATTTATAGAATCAACACAATAACATAGGTGATCACCATCTTCCTTATCATTTCTACATTATGTTTGAATCATTAATTTTCAATAACATGCCTTTGTTGTGAAGGTTGACAAAGTCTGGAGTTCTTTTTGAAACTAGGCAATAGAGGAACATAGTGAAAGATTAAAGATAGGCGTACTGAAAGTGGGCCAACAACTAGTTTTGACTGGGGACAAGAACTACAAAAGATGAAGCAAGGGACCTAGAACCTCTGATAATAATCAGTGCTTTGGTCCATTGGGTAATTGAATCAGAAGAAGAACTAGAAAATAGGGCACTTCTTTGTAGAGGGGTGGTGGGGAACTAGGAAAAGCCAAACATGAGCAAGCCAAAACAAGACACAATAGAAAGGAAAACTAAACAAGATGTACACCGAAACTTTCCTAAATAAGTACATGTTCATAATACCCTACCTTCGATTATGCCAAATATTGATCATGCAAATACATTGACCGGTTGGGAAAAGTAGGTCTCACTGTGAGAAAGTGATGCATGCCAATGAAGCACTAGTAGACTCAGTAATAGTATGTAGGTCAAATGGAGATACGTGTATAAAAGGCCCTTGCAAATTAACATATAACCGAAGAGCCACCTTTCTTCATACACTTCTTGAGTGTAACCAACTTCAGCTTCATCTTTTGTTTCAAATACATCAACACCATTCACGTGAAACAAGATAGGATCATACTGTACTCGAAACATATCTTTACCCAAATTAGCCTTCACTTGTTTAAGATGAAAAATATCATCATTTCCAACAACATTATTAAGCACACATTGGTTGGTTACTAAATAAATTTTATCATTTTGTCCAACCACCAATTCAACCGATTTACCATTTTTGAGTACGAACTCCATACTTTCATCTTCATATTCACCATCAGAAGCTTCAAGGGACTGATCTAGAATGTCAAAAAAATTAGAGTATGACCATTCTCTATTTTATGATAGCAGCTCAAAACATTGGATTTACCAATCCATATGATTTTCCCCTCTTTGCAGTATGATTTCAAAATCACCATTATTAGAACTATTCTCAAGAATAAATTCTTCCAGCTCACATTTGTCGTGAGAAGAAAATAAGTTTTCATTAGCTAACTCAAAATCAGATAGTTTAGAAAGGGGATCATCTCTAACTTATGAGTTCTCATCATATCCCATTGACTCATACAATGCATTAAATCTTCTTGAATTATTTTCAAAACTTTCATTCACGAAGTTTCTTGGCTGTTCTATAATTAAAGTGGCAGTTGTAACATCCACCTCAAGTTCATTTTCACTCTTAGAAATGGAACTTTCAGATTCTGATTGTCACAAAAGTGCACTAATATTCATATTTTCCTTATTATAGACTTATTAGAAGATTTCCCTTCATCACTACCGATTGCAATATCCTTCCGTTGTTCATTTACTCCTTCAAAAGTAAAATTTTAAAATACATAGGTGCACAAAAGTATTTTCTTCTAATTCTTCTTTCATCACTTGATCTATCTGAATCATCTTTATCTTCTTTGTGATCAAAATGGTATATGTCGACTATTTGACTTAAGATAATGAGGTTGTTGGCTTCATAATTTTGAAAATATTTTTGATAAAAAATTGTTAGATTAGAGCATTCAACTGTGCAAGATGGAGGTTCAACCTTTCTTGATTTATAATGATAGTCATTCATATTTTCTTTGTTTAAAATATTTGTAATCTTATTTTTCTCAAACTATCCTATCAACATCAAATCATCTTCAATTTTAATAGCTTCTTATATACCGATTTTGAGATCACGTACCTTGCTTTGCTTCAAATAGAATCAGACCTTTGGGTGTAATGTTGCGACAAAGATAGAAAATATGTTCGCTTGGATGGGATGGTTGACTTGTGTAATTCTTGTCAATGGATGATTAAATGGGTCTGCAAAGTCTGTTATTTTATCTTTTTCCTCCTTTTGGATTTTGAAAAAATGATATAAAAGAAAACCCACATCAACTGTTGGTTTAAATGTTGTAAGAAATTTGTCTTTTAAAATGTTCCAATTGATGATACATCTATCCTCCAAATGCTAGAACCAAATTGTAGCAGCTCCAACAAGGGATTCAATGAAATCTTCTTCTAGAACTCCAAGGATCCCACATGCAACATTAAATGTTCGGGTGTGGTTAAATTTTGGAAAATATTTCCTTGAACCTGCAGGTAAAGCTATGTAATGAGGAAAGGAAAAATGACCATAGTGAGTTTTCTATGGATGGGCTACAACAAAGATCATTATTCCAAACTGGACTTCTTTTCACCAAAAGATTTTCTTTGGTGGTTTTGAAAAATAGAGTTGCCAACCTCCATCCATGGGGAGACACCTTTAAATTTTTGTGCGAATAAAGCACCAGCACTTCATTCCCCAGTAGAGTAGCAAAAAATCTATTGGTTAATAGATTGACTTTTTCAAATAAATGAGTCTAACCAATGAAAAAAAGCCACTCTGCCCTACTAGAGTTGAATGAATTATAATAATTCAATCTCTGAATTGGAAGGTACAACTCCCTTATAGTTGAATGTGCAATGAATTTTGAGATTCTTTTAAATTACTCGATGGGGTGTGTTTTTTACAAACATTCATAGATATTTAATGTAAGATTCTAAATTTATGTATGCACTGCATGCAGCGCGTATATATATGTACACACACGTGTGTGTGCGTGCATGTGCATTACCAATATCAAATACACTGATTCCCACACTAAGATGAAAACCAGGTACCAAACCCAGATTATTAAAATTAAAACTTTCTAACTACAAAGAACAAATAGATATGAACAAATAATGTCACAAAGAGCACCTCAAATTATCAACTCAAATTCAAAGTTTGATATTCATAATTCATTCACTTCATTATCCATTCATCAATCACCATTAAATAGAAGAAAGTAGAAATCTCTATGAACAATAATAATCGCCCCAAAATTTGAGACACACTCAATTGTCAAAGCAGAAGGAGAGATTCTGGAACCAAAATTTATGATCCTCCAATGCTAAATTCAAAAGACTCCTTCCCTTGAAGCAACCACTTTTCAGAAAAAAGAATCTCTTGGCCTTCGAAACCTTGACTTCTTGAAAATCATGTCTTAAATAGTGCCGCAGTGACCTTTCTGTTTCTTGTAACTAAATCTTGAAAATTAGTTACAACAAATAGGGGTATGACATTTCCCTTTCCTTCTTATTTATTTTGAATGCATTTAAAACTTATAATAAGGTAACATAGGCTAAAGATAAATTGAAATGACTAGAGCAGATTCCGACCACTTGTCACAAGTTTTGATATTCTCCAAATAGTAATTCCTTGACAGGGTAGTTTCTATGGCCTTTCATCTTCTCATAACGAGTTATACCTTGTTACATATCACTTTAGAGCTTCATGAATGCAATAGAAAATATTTGGTATTTGAGTTGTTACATTCCCCTAGATCTAAAAATGCCTTCTGCATTTATACATGTGAAACACTTATCAGATCCCCGTCCAGTGAAAATAGGCTCAGAAGATTTATTGAAAACTTCATTATGGAAGATTGGTGACCATCATTTGGGGAACCTTAATCAATGATCTTCCAATTTGGTCTTAATTTTATTCTTGATTTCTCTATAAATTTGGGGCTAGTGACCGATTGCATCAATTTGAAGTTTGTATGATCTTGAGAAAGAGTAACTTCATGGAAGCATTATACTTGCCAAGTAAAGAGGTATTTCATTTGATTTCTACACCAACAAACGATGAGCTTTCCTTTCCAAAGAATTTCTAAATATTCCCACTCTTTCCTTATTTCTTTTGGTCCTTGTCGATAAATAATCATTAATTATGATCAACCTCACCTGAGCCATTCTGTCCAATCTCATAGATTCCATGTTGTTGTTACTCAATGTGCCTGGATCGGTCCTAAATGATGAATGTCCCATATTTTGAAAACCTTTTCTAGTAGCATTTGACTTAGATAAAATAATCACAAGGTCTTCATAAGCTTTTTGATCAAGAGGAGAAACTCTCAAAGCTTTTTCCATTTCATTTGTTTGAGGCTCATCCTTCATCTTCGAAGCCATTCACTTTGATTCCAAGGTATTCAAAATATTTCTATTGTGGTACTGGTTTGAACACCAATTCTCCAAGGATCCCAAGCTCATGCAATCGGTGTGAGCTGAAGGTTGACTACACATGGTCGGTGAATCTAGTTTTCAAAGCATATTCTATTTGAGAGCCTTTGAAATGAAGTTGGGATGTCACATGATAGGGGAAGTTTTTCCATTTCTTGAATTCCCAAAAATAATCCTGACTGTTTGATTCTAAAATGAACTTTAGTATTCATTAAAATGATTTTCACTTCATTGATCAGATCCAGGCATCATTTTATGAACTAAATCAGTCTTTTAGTGTTCTTGATTAAGTGTGCCTGAAAAAGAATCATCACAGCGACATTGTAATACACCGCCTTAATAAATTGCTCTATAATGGGGGGCTATTATTGTTTGAGTTCTGTCCGACTGCAACACAAATTGTGACTTCATTGAGGAATCTCACATTTTCTTGTGCCTTGTCTCAAATGAGTATTCTGTGCAAAAGGAGGACGCCTTCCAAGAAGTGGTATGTGCAGAGTCTTGTGAGAAAAGATTTTAAATTCTTTCATCAATCCATTCATCCATGCTATATTTGATACGTAATATATGCAGTTTTGCTAGTTCAGGGACATGTCAGACATGGAAATGGTTATGTTTATTACATTGGGCTCCACATGTTTTTAAACCAATAAAATATTTTCGACCATCTTGTAAATCTCTATGTCAAAAGGAGGACCGGTTTCTTGAATAAACTTTGGAGCTTAATAAAACTTTTCAAATGTCTCTTCTTCATACTTGTCATTTAAAATGTGTTTCACTTTCTCCTTGTCTGCAAGGGAATAGAGTTTGAGAACTTTTTTTTTAGGTTTTGGAAGTATTATAGAACTGATGTAGAATATTGGCCATTTTAGAAGTCATGAGGATTGTCATCGGATTTGGTGATGATTTGGATAGTTCTTAGTACTATGTCGGGCACTGTCATGTTTCTAACAACTCTTTTAAAATCTGCAACTTGTTTTGTTCTCAACTATTCTTCTTTAATGGAGTTTGAAAAAGTTTCTTAGGAAAAAATCACAATCTGATGACTTTTCATATAGTTCCAAATGGTATATCGGGTTCCAAAACTGACTTGGAGACTTGAGTTCATATTGTTCCCATTAAGGGTGCTTCCACTTACCCTATTAGGATCTGATGTATTTATTTGAAGCCCCGATATAGTTCCAAGCTAGAACCTCATCAGATTCTAATGCTAGTTCCAACACTATCTTAAAATGTCAACAGTTCTCATTTAGTTCCAAATAAAGTATCAAAGTCTAATGGTAGAACATGACTCTCGAAGATGTCGATATCTTTATTCTTCCCCCAAAAATGTATGAAGATGACTTTTTATACCTGATGATGAGATTTTGGTGGAAAATAGTAATCTTTAGTATTGCATATAAACCGCTTCAATAGATTCATGTTGCATATATCTCTATCGTGAGTTGAGTTCATTTCTATCTCCGTTACATACTCATCTTCAAGCTACTGCATCATCTCCATGTCGTCTGGGATGGTATGAGACAATCTTTAATCTAAAATCAATTATTTAATATTCAAGCAAACTTGAACACCTCCAATCTAGTGGATTGACAACTGATACAACCAAAGGAGATGTTTCTGAATTAGTTGACACTTTTGTTGGAGATTTGCCAATAAGCCAGTGTTGACTATATGTTTGTCATTGATGACAACATATGGTAAGTAGCGTGCCTTGAAGTTATATGTAGAGAGCCTTGAGCCTATGTTGTATGGATATGTTATCAACATGATATCATAGTCGCAAAGGTTGATTTTGAGTGCAGACAGTTGTGCAGTTGTTTGTAACAACAGTGTTCCTGACAGTGTTGCAAGCTGATTTTTGTATGTAATTCATAGTATGGTTACTATGGAGCCTTGCGTGGTTATTTTTGTGTTGTAGTCATATTAATGAAGCTATGTTCATAGATGCAAAGTTAGTTGTGCAATTAAAGTTGAGTTATGATGTCTCTATTTGCCAATTACAGTTTCAGGAGATTATTTGTTGAGAGCCGATAGTATTTATATTGTTTCTGTAGTTGCACCTATCATTATGGTATGCGTCTTTTTTCATGTTTGGTATGCGTCTTTTTTCATGTTAAGTTAAATTAGTGGAGCTAATAGTGTGAAGTGATGCATCTACTCATATTGGGTTGCACGGTCCTATTTGTGTTGCGTGCTTAGTATAGCCGTTGGAGTTATTATTGGAGAGTTGTATTGTTTCATTAATGTAATTTCAAGAAGGTTCTAACAGGCTGACTTGATTATATCATTTAGAGAAGGCTACTTATAGCCAGTCATTTGTGATTGCTGATTGGGCATTATGAAGTAGAATAAGAAAGTGCGAAAGTAGTGGACGAGTAAAGCTATATCAATCATCAGTTGAAGATCTATGTGAATAAGCAGAGGGTGTATGCTACTCATTGGAACTGATCAAGACAATAGGTCTAATTCACAGTTCAATAAAATCCAGATATAGTGTGTATCTCTTATGCAAAAGGTTGAAGCCTTTACCATTTAAGCAATGAGCTCCCGGACAGTGTGTCCTCATCTTTAATAGGGTTATTTATAAAAGAATCCTAATAGGGTCCGACCTTTGACCAGTTCACTATACTTAATGTATTGTAAAGATCAACTCCTAACAAGGTTGTATGATCTTCTAACAAGGATCATTATAATCTAGTGCAATCTTTAGTGGGTGCTAATTCCCACCAGGATTTTACCTAGTTTGGGTTTCCTTGTAACCAAAATTCTAGCCTTGTGTTAAGTGTTATCTTGTTGTGTATATGCTTAATATTCTTCTGTACTAATTTGGAAAAAGAATTAAATCTTGTAGATAACTATTCACCCCCCCTCTCAGTTATCTCTTGGGACTATTCCTAACAATTGGTATCAGAGCCAAGTACCTCAGAGAGAAATCTTAACAGCTTGAGGTTGATAAGATGACATTCTTTAGAAAAGAAAGTCCTACGTTTGATGGAGAGAATTATCTAGACTGGAATAAAAAGATGATAACACATTTGCGGTGCATTAGTTTTGAGATTTTTGAAGTAGCTACTCAAGATGTTCAGGTTCCCTCTCTAAAAAATCTTGCCAAAGAAGATGCAACTATGAAACAAAAAGAAATGTTGACTCAAAATGCAATTGCCAAAGAATCCCTTATCAATGCCTTACCTGATAGTGAGTTTTCAGAAATCAAGAAAGTAGATAAAGCCTACAAAATATGGAAGTATCTAGAAGACATGTTTGAAGGAGATATCCAAGCCAAGAATACATGCATAAAGACATGGAAGAAAATATATAACACTTTGGAGATACTACCTAAAGAGAACATCAGAGCCTACAATCAAAGAATTAATGAAGTAGTTATAGAAATTAGAAACAATGGTGGAGAGATCTCAGAAGAAGACATAATGGATAAATAAATGACTACTCTGACAACAAAATATGAGAGCAAGATAAACATCCTAGATGAGACTATGTAGTTTTCAAAAGACTTCAAGAGAGAGACCTTAATCAGTAAGATTTCAACATTTGAAATATCAAGATTGAAGACAGAGCCTAAAAGTGAAACAACATTCAAAGCCTTAGCACATGGTAAGAAATATTTAAACAGTTCTAGTAATTTTGATGATGATAAAGAACTAGAAGAATTCATTGCTATGGTTGCTAAGAAAGAAATAAAAGGAAAAGGAAAATATGAAGGTCAGTTATCATTTGAATGCTTTTCATGTAACAAGATTGATCATTTTGCATCTAAGTGTCCTACAAGAGTCAAGAAGTACAAAAATAATTTCAAGCCTAAGTATACAAAATAATTTTACTATGATGAAGATGGAGTGACAAATGAATATTCAATAGAAGATGAAATTAGATTTATTACAATTAAAGATATGGAGAAAATGTTTGATGACATGGATATTGAAGATGAAAAGAAAGCAGAAGAGCTAGCATTAATTTCACAAGCAGACATCAGAATAGATTGGATCATTGACAACGGATGTTCACATCACATGACAGGAGACAAAGATAGATTTGTACATCTAGATAAGTACAAAGGTGTCATGGCCAGATTTGGAGACAACACTCCTAAACATATCATAGGTATAGGAGCTATCACTTTGGACGGAAGAACAACACTAATGATGTTCTATATGTTGATGGTTTGAAGCATAACTTACTGAGTGTTGGATAGTTACTTGAAAAAAATTATCAGTTGAAATTCAAAAACAAGTGCATCATTAATAACAAAGGAGTAATGATTGCATCCAGTTCAAAGACAAAAGGTAATATTTTTCAGCTTAATTTAAAAGGAAGTTATTTTGTTGCAAAAGTAGATGACAGTTGGTTATGGCACAAAAGACTATATCACATCAATTTTAACAATATAGTAAAGATAAGCAATGTAAAGGCAGTAAGAGACCTCCCTAGTATTGCAAGATCAATTGATACAATGTGTAGTGAATGTGTGATGGGAAATCATGTAAAGAACTCATTCAGAAGCAAGCAGAATTCAATGGAGAATAAATTGGATCTAGTGCATACAGACCTATGTGGACTAACTCAAACAAGATCATACTATGGTGAAAGGTACTTTATTTTGTTTGTTAACGATTATTCTAGAATGATGTGGGCTGTGTTATTAAGAGATAAATATGAAGCATTTGAGAAATTCAAAATATTTAAAGCTAAAGTTGAAAATGAGTCTGGATCAAAGAGAAAATGTCTAAGATTAGATAGAGGAAGAGAATTCACTTCTGACAAAGTTTATGAGTATTTCAAAGAACATGGGATAAAAAGACAGCTAAGTGCACCTAGAACCCCTTAGTAGAATGAAATTGCAGAAAGAAGAAATAGGATCATACTTGAAATAGTGCGCACTATCATGATTTAAGGAAAAGTTGCACACACCTATTGGAGAGAAGTAGTCAATAGTGTAGTCTATCCTATCAATAGAATTAAATTAAGGCTAGGCACATACAAAACACCTTATGAGCTATGGTTTGGGAATGTACCTACAGTAAAATATTTCAGAATCTTTGGAAGCAAGTGTTACATCAAGAGAGATGATGGTGTTGGTAAGTTTGATGCAAGAAATGATGAAGGTATTTCTCCTTGGTTACTCTACTAAAAGAAAAGCTTATAGATGTTTCAACTTGACATTGAAGAAGATCATTGAAAGTGCACATGTAAAGATTGATGAAAAGTTTATGATTCAAGAGAGATTCTATGATTATGCACCTATGATCGAAGAAGAACATAGACCTATCAGTAGAGAAGAAAATGTTGAAGAAATGTTTGACAGCATTGATGTATTAATTAGTGAACCTGAAATAAGTGAAGAAGAATCACAAAAGATAAATGAGAGAGTCACACCCAATGTTCCAAAATTCACATCTAGATACCATTCAAAAGAAGATATCATTGGAAATCAAAACAACAAATCATTGACAAGATCAAAAGAAAAAAGTTCAACAATTGATGAAGCAGTATGTTTAATTTCACAAATTGAACCTTTAAGAGTTGAAGATGCATATAATGATTCAGATTGGCATGAAGCAATTAAAGAAGAGTTAGATCGGATAGTTAAGAATGATACATGGGAATTGGTCCCCAGGCCTAGTGACAAAAATGTGATTGGAACCAAGTGGATATTTAGAAACAAGATGAATGAAGATGGTCCAATAGTAAGAAACAAAGCAAGACTTGTATGTAAAGGATATGTGCAGAGAAAAGGAATTGATAACTCTGATACATTTCCCCTTGTAAGAAGATTGGAAGCTATAAAGTTATTTCTAGCCTATGCAACATACAAAGACTTTAAAGTATATCAGATGGATGTCAAGTTAGCATTCTTGAATGGAGAATTGAAGGAAGAATTTTACATAGAATAGTCTGAAGGATTTAGTTTAACAGACAAACCTAACATGGTTTGCACATTGAAGAAAGTCCTCATGGACTAAAGCAAGCCCCTAGAGCATGGTATGAAAGACTGGATGGTTACTTAACAAAGATCAGATTCAAGAAAGGAGTAGCAGATTGTAACTTATTCATAAGAGACACACCTAAAGGATTATTACTAGTTGTTATTTTTGTTGATGAATTATTTTTGGTTGTAATGACAAGCTTAGTGTAGATTTTGCTAAAGAGATGCAGAGCGAGTCTGTAAATGAGCATGATTGGACCTATCAAGTAATTTTTGGGATTGAATGTGCAGTAGACAGACAAAGGTATATTCATTAATCAGTCTAAGTATGTGAAAGAGATATTGAAGAATTTCAAGATGGATGATTACAAGCCAGTAAGAACCCCCATGATAATAGGAAGCAAGCTTTCAAAAGATGATGATTCTATAGCAGTTAACAAGACTCTATATAAGTCTATGATTGGTAAACTCATATATCTTACTCAGTCTAGACCATATATTTCTAATGCAGTTGGTATTGTTGGAAGATTTGTAGCTGAACCTAAACAAAGTCATCTTATGGTAGTAAAAAGGATATTCAGATATTTGAAATTACAAACTATAGACTATGGTTTATGGTATCCTAACTTAGAGAATATAAAGCTTCATGTGTATGCAAATGAAGATTGGATAGGTTGCGTTGATGACAAAAAGAGCACCTCAAGAGGAGTAGTATTTCTTGGAGATGGACTAGTTACTTGGACATGCAAGAAGCAAAATTGTATTTCTTAGTCAACAATAGAAGCAGAGTATGTAGCACTAGCATTAAATTGATATACAATTATTTGGATCAAGTAGATGATAAAAGATTTTGGAATCCAAATTGATTATCCTATTTTTATTCATTGTGACAACACTAGCACTATCAATATGTTAAAGAACCCTATGATCCATGAAATAACAAAACACATTGAGATAAAATATCATTTTCTAAGAGAGAAAGTTGTAGAGAAAGAAGTAAAGTTGGATTATATGAGTACTAAAGAACAATTAGTAAACATATTCACAAAGCCATTGCCGAAGGATACATTTGAGTATGTCAGGGAGAAGCTGGGAGTAATTCCCTTCCTTTGATCTAATTAGAGTTTGTAGAAGTGCATCAGTCCTCAGTGACTGATGACTGATGAACTACTCTACTTCAGGAGTAGTACATGTGCTTATTTGTTTTTGGCCCCTTTTCCATTAATGTCAAAGGGAGAGTATATAGTCATGAAAAAAAAATAGTTGATCTATTCTAAGGAGGAGTATGAAGTAAGGGGGAGGATATAGTTAGAAGATGTAGCAACAGATATTTAGAGAATTTAGTAGTAGATGGAGAAATCATTTTTGGGGGAGTATGTTGTTGAGGAAATGGAGAATGTTATTGTAATTTCAGATTGGTGGTGTTTTTCATTTTATATGTTGCCATCAATGCCAAAGGGGGAGATTGTTGGAGATTTTCCAGTAAGCCAGTGTTGACTATATGTTTGTCATTGATGACAACATATGGTAAGCAGTGTGCGTTGAAGTTATATGCAAAGAGCCTTGAGCATATGTTGTATGGATATGTTATCAACATGATATCATAGTCACAAAGGTTGATTCTGAGTGCAGATAGTTGTTTAGTTGTTTGTAACAGCAATGTTCTTGACAGTGTTGCAAGCTGATTTTTGTATGTAATTCACAGTATGGTTACTATGGAGCCTTGCGCAGTTATTTTTGTGTTGTAGTCATATTAATGAAGCTATGTTCATAGACACAGAGTTAGTTGTGTAGTTAAAGTTGAGTTATGATGTCTATATTTACCAGTTATAGTTTTAGGAGATTATTTTTTGAGAGTCGACAATATTTATATTGTTTTTGTAGTTGCACCTATCATTATGGTATGCGTGTTTGGTTTCATGTTTTGTTATGAGCTAAGATTTTTTTCTTAAGAGCACATAACATAGTTCAGCTTGAGAGTTAAGTTTTAGTTAATTTGGTGGAGCCAACAGTGTGAAGAGACATGTCTACTCATATTGGGTTGCGCATGTTTACCCTCGTGGGGTAATAGATAGTAATTGCACAAGATACTTAAATACTTAGCATGTAATATAAAAGATTATTGTATTCATATAATCACAAGAGTTTATGTACATCATAATCATGCCTTCATCAAAGGAACAAGTTCATACATATAACATCCGTAGGGGTGAGAGGCGAACTGTCGCACCCATGTAATGCCTCCAGACTCCAACCATCTAACTACCCCAAAATACCTGACAACAGCGTGGTCCTATTTGTGTTGCATGCTTAGTATAGCCATTGGAGTTATTATTGGAGAGTTATATTCTTTCATTAATGTAGTTTCAAGAAGGTTCTAATAGGCCAACTTGATTATATCTTTTGGAGAAGGCTACTTATAGCCAGTCAGTTGTTATTGTTGATTGGGCATTATGAAGTAGAATAAGAAAGTGTGAAAGTTGTGGACTAGTAAAGCTATATCAATAATCAGTTGAAGATCTATGTGAAGAAGAAGAGAGTGTATGCTACTCATTGGAACTGATCAATACAATAGGTCTAATTCACAGTTCACCAAGATCTAGATATAGTGTGTATCTGTTGTATAGAAGGTTGTAGCCTTCACCATTTGAGCAGTGTACTCTCGAATAGTATGTCCTCACCTTTAATATGGCTATTTATAAAAGACTCCTAATAGGGTCTAACCTTTGACTAGGTCACTATACTTCATGTATTGTAAATATCAACTCCTAACAGGGTTGTAAGATCTTCTAATAGGGATCATTATACTCTAGTGCAATCTCTAGTGGGTTCTAATTCCCACCGGGGTTTTTACCTAGTTTAGGTTTCCCTGTAACCAAAATTATGGTGTTGTGTTAAGTGTTATCTTATTGTGTATATTCTTAATTCTCTTCTATACTAATTTGGATAAAGAATTGAATCTTGTCGATAACTGATTCACCCCCTCCCCTCTCAGTTATCTCTTGTGACTATTCCTAACAACTTTCTCTATGAAAGTGCTTTTACTACTAGAGAGAAAAAGAAGTATTGGAAGTTTTAATTCTAAGCACAAACTAAAAATAAAGGGTTCTAGGAACAATGACTTCCATTGGAGCTCATTTGAATTTTGAATTTCTAAGATGGATAATCAATTTTTTGAACCATAGAGCCTGTTACTAAAATCTGATAAATTTGTTGACATATCATTTGAGCACTATGTAGGCTAGTTGACAAGGATGAAATTTGATGCTATGAAGGAAAGGAGCTCTTTGACTTCTACTAACACTGACATCAATTTATAGAATTATCACAATAACATGGGTGATCACCATCTTCCTTAGCATTTCTACATTATGTTTAAATAATTAAATTTCAATTATATGCCTTTATTGTGAAGTTTGACCAAGTTTGGACTTATTTTTTTCAAAACTAGGAAATAGAGGAACACAATGAAAGATTAAAGATGGGCATACTGAAAGTGGGCCAATAGTGACATTAACTATAATTTAGAGATATGTTCAGTTGGTCACCCCTAACTTGTTTTATATGTATCGAAATTCATTTTTTCTTTTTTTCTTAGAAAGAGAACATAGATACCTAGTGTTTAGATATTTTTCATTATTTTTTTAATACCTATTTTACTATTTTTCTATAAGCATTGAACATAGAAATTGATATATGGTGCAAAACCCATGTTTAGTAAAACTAAAAACACAAATTCATAATAAACTCAATATATATTAAAATCATAATCATTGGAAAGCTTTCTTTGAGTAAAACCATTTTGCATCTGAGTTTGTCAAACAAATTCATTTGATCCCCCTAAAAGCTAATGGAAAAGTATTTTCTATCATCATTTTGATAGGTGTAAAGGAGACTCAATTAAATGTATGAATGAGGAGTAGAGAGATTATATCAAATGGATTTTGATCTAAGAGGCTATTGTCTAACCATTTTCAATTAATTCCTTCAAATATGACCTCTCAATACTTAAATTATCATATTTCATTAAAATGTGTAATTTCAACAAAAATTAGGATGTTAAAAAAAAGTAACCCACTATTGTGGGATCACCCTAATGTAAATTTCTCTCCCATGATGGCCAAGTAGAGGAATCCTCAATCAAGAAAGAATATCCACACATTCATTTATGTTTCTCTCTCCTTCACATGTGGTTTTCAAACATACATACATTCAAGATCTAGGAGTGGCAATTATAGATCCATGAATTCGTGAAGACATCTTTGATTCTACATCTCATTCAAAGGTCAGATTATTAGATTCCAAGAACATGCAATCATCATCATAGATTTGAGAAATTACTACATCCATTCATGAGGGTTTCATACAAGGTGAATCAATAATTTACCTTTTTACATTACTTTTTGTATCATCAAAAAATAGAAGCACTTTCATTTAGGACTAGTTTAGCCCTCTGAGTAAGTGGTCTAGGGTCATGTCAAGTGCCTTGAATGGGTCTTTGACTGGATCTCACTTTTTCCCCCTATTCTGCTTCTAACTTCACCTATTTCCAGCCTTTTTCTGGCACCTGGTCCTAAGAAACTGAGATTCTTGACCTTAGGGTCAAGGTCAACCCCGACTTTGACCTAGGTTAGAGTTGACCTCGACCTTGACCTTGGGTCCAAATTACAAGTTCTGGAGGTTTCGGGATGTTGGCCTTTAAAAAGTTTATTTTCCCACTTTTGGGTTGGCTGTTTCTGATTTCAGAATGGTAAACTCTTAAATTATATTTAATCTAGGTCCATTTCTAGGGGTTAAGGTTTAAATGGGAATTCAATTCTCCTATGTCAGCCTCTCTATAAGTTTGTGCCCTAGAATTTTATAAAAGGAAGCCTTCCTCTCTCATTTCCATCCATCAATCAAGTGTGAAATACATCTTCTTTCATAATCTCTCAATTATTCAAGCAGGTGAAATCAATTGATCAAGAAATCATCAAGCAAGAAAGAAGGAGAAGGAAAGCATTCAAGAATTCATTCATCCTCAAGCACTCAAGTATTTAAGCATTCAAGATCCAATTCATCAAGGAGATCCATTGGTAGCCATTGAAGGATTCAATCTCTATGGAGCCCCTTTGTTGAAGATTTCTCCATCCACATTCATTCAAGCTTACTCCTATTCCAAGATCCATTCAAGATTGGTGTTGAAGATCTAATACAATTGATTTGAGACATCCTACATACAATTCTACATTCTTTTGGAGCATCCATACTTGTGGATTCAAGGATTCGAATCCTCCACAAGGGTTTCAACATAAGCAAGGTGAATTATTTCATTTACTTTGTCTATTGCTGCGATTTAAATTATATTTCAAGGTTAATTCCAAAATCAAGGTTTGACTAAGGCAAAACCCTCATCCAACAAACAAAACCATTTTTCTTACAGGTACAAGTGTTGGACAGTGAATCACAATTTAGATCTGAATACCCTTTCAGCAAACTTTTAGGATCCGCAAACATAATTTCCGTCAGAGCAGTGTGGGTCAAGGTCAACTTTTAGGGGTAAGATTGTGCCTCGAGGTAAGATCTTAGCCTTGTTTTGGGTCAAGGTTGACCTTGCTCAGAAAAACAAAATATTTCTGGGTTTTCTCTATTTTTGTGTTTCTAGGCCAGATCCAGTTGTAGAATTTCCTAAAATTGAGTACCAAAAAACCACATTTTCCAAATCTGTCATAATTTGAGGTTAGTATTTTCCTTCAATTCAATCAAGATTTCAATACCTACTTTATATAACAGAATATAAGGTTTTCTCCTTTCTTAATATTCTCCATTGATTGATTCACTTGTGCATTAATCACTTCCTTATGGTTAATCAACTTGGATCTTTCCTTTGGGAATTTGGATTAAGAAGTAGATCTTACATTCCCCCACTCACACCTCCAATACATCTCAATACCTTCCAAAATCCATATCTTACAAAAATATATCTACACCCCCCTTTCAAAACATTACATTTTAAATCTTGCACTTTCCTTTATGAAATTTCAATCCAATTTCAAAGTTGATTCCTAAATAGAGGTTTGACCAAGGAAAACCCCTTTCCACAATATTTTTCCCCATTTTTCTATATGCAGGAATAGGTTGTAGAGTTGTGATTCTACATATGAGTAGTACAGATGCAATTGTAGAATCTGAGAAAATTTCATTAGTTTTTGCTATGAACAAGTTAGGTACTTAACTTGTTCCCAAAAATCAACTTGTCCATGTTGTTTTCTAGTTAATTTTTTAGTACAAATAGATTTAGGTTCTTGCCTTCTAGATATGAGGTTGCCACATAAACTAATATTCCAATGACAATTAAATTCAAATTAAAAGTCCTACCTTCACCATCTTGTTTCCAGGTGCACTTATTCTCTATCATTCCTTTGCACTTACTTTATTAGATCATATCCATTGCTTATACTTTATCATATCACACATTCATCGCACTTATGAAATCCAAATCCCTCTTGGCATTGATCTTGCATTAGAACCCTTTCTCCTTTTGGTTATGCTAAACAAATTTTTCTTAAGGGAGGGTCTGTATTCTAATGTATAGTCCAAGATCTTGGTGAGCGATCTACACTTTAGCATTTCTCACCATTTTCTTCTATACATTTTGGTGAATCTGAATTATGACATTTTCAAGTTTGATTTGATAGTTAGATGCTCTTTTCATGATCTCCTTGTTTGCATTAATAATATATAGATTTATAGGCTTATCTCTTTGTATCTAGATATTCATATATGCTTCTTATCTTCATAGTTGCATCTACTCAAATGTATGCTTTACATTATATGTTTCAATTTGATAGTTAAATGTGATTTTCTTAAAAGAATCTCTTTGTTTGCATTGAATATTTCTTTCAAACCCTATAAATTGCATTACACTTCTCTTTACTCTCACTCCCTTATGCACGTGTATTATCACTTTAAGTCCTATTTATAGCATTCTCGTTAGAAGAAGCCATAGACTTATGGGTTCCTTTGATGCCGAGCCTTCTCTCTTTCCTAGGAATTTTGATGAGACCAACATGCATATTAGTGATATCAATCCTATCATGGAGAATAAATATTCCCTTTCTTCTCACAATGAATATGAATCCTTAAGAGTCCCTCCTATGCAAGTCCAAAGACTTTCCAATTACTTTGATAAATTTGAACAATGGCTAGGACAAGAAAAATCTAATCTTGAGGTCATTTTCATTGTAGAAGGTTTAAGGAAGCCAATTCACAATGATAAACATGATGTTAACATCTTGCATAGTATCTCTCATCTCATTGATGCCAATTTAAAAACTATTAGGGATTGTGCTCAATATTTAGGTCTTATTCCACCTACTACTAGTGTTGAGACCTCTATGCCTATTTGATCTATCTCTATTCCTAGCATTTCCAATTATGCTCCATCGATCATAACAACTTGAATTCAAAATCTCGATCCTAAACATGTGAGAATTCCTAATTTGATTACTCCTATTCCTTCAACTGTTCTATGTGTTTCATTAAATTCATCAATTCCCACTTACCATAGTGTTCCCTTATCATATTCAACCATTCCTTCCAATTCTAACAATATTCCAGACATGTCTAACATATCTCCTCCTACCATCCTTTCTACCAATTCTACCATTAATAGCTTGGCTCAAACCACGTCTTCCTTACAACAAAAAATTTCTTCAATTACTCAATCCACATTTAACATCCGTACTTGTGACATTGATAGTCATTTGTCTTTGGATATCATTTAAATGTCATTATCCTACAACATATGGAGATTCCTCATATTGAGACTTATGACATTAAGGGTGATCCTTTGAATCATGTCAAAACCTTTCAAACATTTTGTAGTGATTTCTCTCATGACCATGGGTTCATGGAAAAGTTGTTTACTAGAACCCTTTGAGAAAAATTATTTCAATGGTATTGTTCTTTTCCTCCTTACTCTATTAATTCCTTCCAAAATCTTTCTAATGCTTTTATTCAATAATTTTAAAACAACATTGGTCTTAAGATTTCTTTGACTAATTTAATGCATTGTAAACAAGGTGTTAAAAAAGTGATTGATTCCATTGATATATTTAAGTATTTTCATACTCATATTTATTATCTTGTGCTTGATATTGATGTGAACATATTTTAATTTTTAATTTACAAAAATACATTAGAGATAAGATTCTAATTTTTGAATTCTGTTCTTTCACTCAATCATGTGCAATGCTTCACAATCATCAACTTCAAGTGAGTCAGTTTGAGAGAACCACTCCAATGGCTATGGTTGATAAGAGTGATGTCACATCCAAAAATTTTGGCAAATTTCAGAAACCAAAAACCTTCATCAAAATCAACTACTCATCTGACAATGTTGATGATCAAGTGACATCAACATCCAAAGGTGTGGCTCCTTTGTCATCTATCTTTAGAACTTCTCATAATTTTTCTTAGCTTTTTGAATCTTTGCATAATGTGATGTTTAAGTTTATTAATGCTAATGTGTTAAAACTTCCTCCTATCAAACCAAATGAAACATCCAAACCTTTTCCCAAAAAAATTGATCATAAAGCTTTCTATTAATACCATCGTCAACCTAGCCATAATATTGAAAAGTGTTTATGCTTAAAAACTATTATTCAAGACCTTATTGATTCTAATGCTATATTTTTTGAAACTTTCAATGATTAAGTAAATAAATCCATAGCACCTCCTAATCAAAACTTTCAAATCTATACCAACCCTTTTGCATCTCACTCAGCTAACGCCATTGAGTCTGCCCAACCTTCATCTTCCTCTTCTGCACATTTTATTGACTATAATGATAAAGTTCATGAAGTCAATCATGGTTTCAACCTTATTGATCAATTTGAACCTAAGACTGAGCCTAAGCCTTGCATTACCTTTGATCCTATTGAGACAATTAAAGCACTTGATGGTCCTCTCTATATTATTGCAAAGGCCAATGGCCTTCATTCTTAAGGTATTTTTATTGATCCTACTTGCATGGTGAGTGTGATAACTAAAGATAATCTCTTTAGTAGAGAATTGCAAGATGACTCTTATGATAAATCTGATGTTATGATCCAAGCTTGCAATGGTTTCCTTTATCATTACCATAGTTATATTTCATTTCCTATTGAATTTGGTGGAAAATATTTAGATGTAGCCTTTACTGTGATTCTAACTTCTGATCAATTTCAAATCAAATTTGGTCTTCCTTGGCTTGCCTCCATGAAAATTGTGGCCTCTCCTTCTCATAAGTGTCTTATATTTCCCCATAATGGATAAATCATGACTGTTATTCATAGTCTCTATAAGCCTTTAGTACCTCGAGAGTTAGTTGATCTTGATTTGTTTTGGCCTTCTTTGCATCAACCAACCCAAACCCATCCTACTAATATCTTTCACTCCTATCAGGCCTACAAGATCCAAAATATTTGTGAACTCGGTAAACCCAAGGATGTTCCATCTCCTTGCCCTAGACATGGATTTCTTCCTACACCTCCTATATATGATTCTATTCTACCTCCTTAATCATATGTACACATATTCATGGTAGTATCTCTCAACCTAGTGTGGTCCCTTATGTTCTTCCTCCTCAAGACAAAAGGGGCCCTATGTTGATTGATCCTAAACAAAACCAAATTTTAAGAAAAACCAAATCTAACCATCATTCTCATGACTGACATCATCAATGTCATGCTAGAGCCCACCACCATGCTTCCCAAAACATTTATTCACCTCATACACCTATTGACACTTTGATTCCCTTTGATCAACCAATACTTGAGCCAAACAAGGTTGTATCTTATATTCTATTACAATTAATTCAGATAAGGAAGATACTCTTGATGATGATGCTTTTGATGATAAAAATAATATTGATGCTACTGGTTTTGATGACATGTATGAGCTTATTGATGTTAGTCATGATTTTCCACCTATGCTTTCACAACAATTATCTATCACTCCTAGTGACAAACAAAGTGACCCATCTTTACAACATGGTCCTTGTTCGGAACTAGCCATTGTTTCATCTATCATGCTTGATGTTTCTCCTCTTGTGAGTTGTCCACCTTCCCTAACAAACTACATGCCACAATGGGGGACATGTGACATGCTTGGCTAACTCATCTTATGTGTTGGATTTTTTGTGTTTTCCTATTGTGAAGTGCTTCTACGATGTGTTTCTTTTTATATGTTTTGTTTAGATTTCTTTAAATGACCCTTGTTGCTCCGTTGGCACAAGGTGATAAATAAATCAAAATATTATAGTAAACATTCCTCTATTTGCATGTCACTTCTTCTATATGTTACATTTTATGTCATGCATGTACCACTATTTGTAAATGTTCCTTTGTGTTGTTTGATTGGGGATGATGAAAAATGTTAGTTACCTATTATTTTTGGTCTCTATGATGCTGACACAAAAATACTTTCCTTTTTTACCTCCCATGTGTCATTCTTCCATTATCTCTTGTATTTCTAGTACCTTTTGGCGATGATGACATTTCATTTTGATATAATATCTCATGTATTATCATATGATCATGCTAACCACTTTCTTCGGGGCATCTCAGAGAGGAAATGTTTCTTATGGGTGCATGTATGCTTTGTTAAAGCCATTTCTCCTATTAAGGCATTTTCAATTTATTTAACATGGGAGCATACACTTGACTCCATGTTTCACATATTGCACACACCATACACAATGATTTGATGCAATCTCTCTTGTGGTTGATCAAGGAAACAATTCTTTCCTTGTGTTTATCCTTCTCATTGGATCCATTAATGGAGACATTAATTTCCTTTAGGATTGATCCTTCTTCTTTTATCCCTAAGGAGATAATTCTTTCCTTAGGCTTGATCACTTTATTTGATCCCTAAGGAAATAATGATTTACTTAGGCCTAATTAATTTTCTTGATCCCTATGGAGATAATGCTTTCCTTAAAGCTTGATCCTTTTTGAGGGATTGACTAGCATAACATAACTTGTTAAACCGTTCAATGCTATCTTTTGTAGTGATTTTCATTTGTGTGGTTTGTAGTAAGATGATCTCTTACTAGGTTAGTGATCACACTTTTCTCTCTCTCTCTTTCTCTTTCTTTAAAGTTATACCTATCTTATCTTGGTCTTGGATTTGATGAAGACTTAAGTCACTTGGGGGATTGATGTTTCTTTGTATATTTGACCTTGATGAGATCATTCTTATGCATTCGATATAGTTTACCATGGGCATGAGTTTGTCTCATACTCCAGAAAAAAGGGGCATGAATGTATAGTCCTAAAATGTTAGCACTCGTAATTGGATGCTCTAGGACCTATTAGGCCCTATTTTGGTGATTTTGAGGTTTGAATGTCCATTATGCTTAGTCACAACAACCTACATTTTCTCCTAATAATTCTTTTCACCTTTCCCTACATCCCCATGAAATTTATCTTGTTTTTCCAAAGACAAGTCGACTAGCCGACATGTCCCTAAGCTTTTGGGTCCAAATTTTTCCCAGAGCCCAATGGAGGGGTTTTCCTCCATGGTTTAGATTTGTGGTCAGCTTGGATCAAATTTGAATCCCAAATACAGGGAGTTAAGTATAAAAGGATGTCCTCTCCCCCCCATTTGGTATCCATTAATTAAGTGCAAGCTATCCATTAAACATTAAGGAATCAAGTTGTGCAATTCAGGATTTGGATTCAAGAGTTGAAGGCAAGAATCCAATTCAAGATATTCAAATATCCATTTCTTCAACCTCCATCGAATTCAAGATAATCTTCTCCAATTTATGCAAGTTTCTTTCCCATGATGCTCAAGAAGAGGAATCCTAAATCAAGAAAGAAGATCCACACATTCATCTCTCTTTATTTCTCCTTCTTCATGTATCCATGCATTTGTGAAGGCATCATTGATTCTACATTTGTGAAGGCATCCTTAATTCTACATCTCATTCCAATTTCAACTCTTTTGATTCCAAGAACATTAAATCATGTTCATGGATTTGAGTGATTACTACATCTATTCATGAGGGTTTTATATAAGGTGAATAAACAATTTACCTTTTTACATTACTTTCCTTTATGCAATTCTAATTCAATTTTAGGGTTGATTCCTAAATAAGGGTTTTACCAAGGCAAACCCATTTCCACAACCTTTTTACCCATTTTCTATGTGCAGGAGTAGGTTGCAAATATGTGATTCCAAATTCAAGTAGTGCAAGTACAACTATAGAATCTAGGAAAGTTTCATCAACTTTTGCCAGGAACAAGTTGGGTACTTAACTTGTCCCCAAAAGAGAGGTGGTTCCCTGATAGGTAGAAGAGAGGACACTACCAATAGTATCTTTTGAAAGTATTGGTAGGCACAAATACTATATTTAGAGTCTCTACAAGCACATAATCGTTAACATAGCCTCAACATATAGGCAGGACATATACCTATTCTTCTTTTCTTCTTTCCATTATATAAATAGTAAGAAATGAAACTTGTCCTAGAATATTTAATTTGAAATATTTAATTAGAACCATTTTTTTATAGTTGTGTATGAGATGAAATATTACATGAATTGACATAGACTGAACATAGGCAATAGAGTTATAAATACTAACAATTGCAACTTGAGATACCAATAGGGATTTGTCTCCTACCAAGTTACTAGTAGAAGAGCATAAGAATTTATAAAAAAAATGAATTGTGAAGCTAAGCCCTCTTGGAATTAGCAGAGGGTTCATTATAGTAGTAAATTTATTCTAAACAGTGACTAGTATTAGGCTAGCACTTTTTTTTTTTTTTAAAGACAATTAAAGATGCAATGTTTTTCGTGCAAGAGACTACAATATGGTTCTTAAAATAATATTTATATTTTTCTTTTGTTATATATATTATATCTACTTTATTACAAAAACTCATTTCCAAACTAAATATAGACTATGATTGGGATTTTAGACGTGCACAACTGTAGTTCAACATTTTAATAGAGAAGACTTAATTTAATTCACAAGTATGTCCTACATTTTTAAGAATTCCATTCCAGAAAACATTGAATAAGGTCAAAGAAATGGAATCATGAAATGAAAGGGAAGTTAAAACCTTGAATTTGAATATGAGTAATAATGATTCTAATCGATGGGTATAAGGTATTGAGACAAGGTTGTGAGGTGCAAAAAAGAACATTCATGAGAGAACGAGGAGCATAAATGTCTATTTGATTCCTTACACATCATGATTATTATCACCCAAGGATGTTATGATGTCTAGTGAAATTAAACCACTAAATAACTCATTGTAAAAGATGTAAACAATAATTTAGAAAGATAAATAGCCAAGAAGGAATAATCCTTATTTGAATGTTAGTTAATTACAAGCATGTATAAACATAAGTAGGAACATGAGAATGAACCTCATCGCTATACTATACATCCAAAAATGAATAGATTCAAGATTTTAAAGTCACAGATCTTAACTTTTATATTTATAACCATGTGAGTGGATGGAAACCTCATGTGTTGTATAACCAAGTCAATTAGGGTGAAAAACTTGACTACATGTCATATACATGCTGGCATCTAGAAAACCTTGGCCAAGGTACACTAAGTTATGCTAGTATTAGTCAAGTCATACTATTATGAATACATTCCTAGTCAGGGGTCACACTAGTTAGGAGTAGTTATAGAGTATAATCGACTAGAGTTATGTAGGACCATACACTAGATTTAGATGACTTGTCTCATCACCATATTAACACCTCTTGTGAAGAGTTGAGCCATTTTGAGTAGGAAGTGTGCAATAGGGATCAATAGATCCATGGTTGGGTGGTAAAAATTCCTTCTTGATACTTTCTTTGCATGTTACATTGAAGTATTCAAGAAAGGCATAATGAAATTTGTAATGCTAGTACACTTGTAATATACTCGTGTAATTTCATCATCTTCCATGTTAAGTCAATTGTTAAGGATGATGCATGCTATCTTTCATTTTGTTGTTTACTATTCAGTTTTGATGCAATTGCTTTATAAATATTTTATTTAAATCATAGTTAATCCTAACTTACATTTTATTTTAGTTATGTTTTATACTAGTTTATGATTATTTCTATTATAGTCGTTAGCTATTTATTTTTCTACATTAACAATTAGTGTGTTACATAAAATCTATTAAACCAAGAACATGTGTTTCTTTTAAATCTTTAATCAAGGTCAGCCTTACAAAATCTAGGCCCTGAAATGTGTATAAAAGGAGACCTCTCCCTCTCATTTTCACATACATTACACATCTACAATTAATGATTACAACCATTAGCAATCTATTATTGTGTAAGTTATCTTCATGCAAGAAATCTATTGCACATTTGAGAGATTCAAGTGCAAGGAATCCATCAAGCATTTCAAGTCTTCTTCTTCTTCTTCTCTTTCTTCTTCAATCCAACATTGTGGAAAACTAAAACATATATCATTCAAGGGTTTGGTTTCATGATTTACTATTGGTATTTTTTGGATTCCAGGATATTGGATCAACACTTGTGATCATCTCCAGAGAGGCATTACATCAATGAGGTATAAGGTGATTTGTGTTTTAGATCTAGATTACATTTCCTTATGAAAATTTAATTTCATTTCAAGGTTAATTCCTACACAGAGGCTTGACCAAGCCAAGACCCTTTCCACAATAATTTCCCATTCTTTCTTGTGTGTAGGAACATGTGGCGCAGTTTCAGATCTAGATTTTCAAAGTTACAAGACTGGTGATTGATCCTTCACATAATTTACCAAGTTTTGACTCTCCAGGAAAAGGGCAATTTTCTTGGGCAAGGCTGATTTTATTGGACAAGGCCAACTTGAGTTGACATAGTCTTGGAAATCTATAGTTTTCATAGTCGAAAGATATAGGTACTAGAGTTCCAATATAGGACCATTTTTGTTTTTGACAACTTTGTGACAGTAAAATCCAAATCTAAAGTTCACTTGTTCCCTCTTAGCTTCAAGGTGAGTTTATTCTTCTTATTTTCCTCTTTCACTTACTTTCATGCATTAGATATGATATCATATCTTTCTAGGGACCATTTCCTTTATCATAGCATAGTTATCTTTCATACATTTACATATCATAGTTATGCTTTATTCAATACGAAATACCCAAATCCCCCTTTTACCAAGATCTTGCATTAACACCCCTTTATCATTTTGGGTTTTTCTTATAAATTTTTTTTAAGGGTGGGTTTGTATTCCAATGCACAATATTATTTCGTAAGTGATCTCTAGCTTAGCATTGCTCATCGTACATTTTTGTGAACTTGACTTATAACATTTCCACTCTGATTTTGGTGTTATATCTCCTTTCTATCTAGATCTAATGTGTATGCAATGTTATAGCTTTGTTACATTGTATATATCTAGATTCATAGGTTCACCATTTCCTATTGTACATTTTGGTTAACCCTTTATTTTCATGCATTATAACTTTTGTGTTGGTTAGTTAGATATTGCATGTGTTTGTTACCAAAATATCAAAAAGAACAAAAACATGGTCATTCAGTGTTTAGATCTAATTTTTATGCATTGCATTAGATTAGGATCTATTTTCTATGAATTCATCATTTCAATTTTTAATTAGATCTACCTTGTATGCATTGCATTAATCAATATTTACATCATACATTTTCTACATTATTTGTATTTAGATCTTCTTTTCATAGATCCATTGCATTCTTGGATTTCATCTTCATGATTACATGTTTCAAAATTCATTTTCATGAATGGAGTTGTTATTATCATTTACCAGTTCAATTTTAATTTTACTTCAATAATTTTAAGACATTCCTTTCATGCATATGATGATAGATTAGTAGTGCAAGAAGATTCTATTAACATTTCTTCAAAGAATCTCCCTTCAAAGGGTGATATCTAGAAAGATGATGTTGATCGTTCTCCTAAAATGTATCTCCTTCATGAAGATATTTTGGTGCAAGAGATAGATACTTTATCCTACTTTCCTTCCTAGCCCTTTCCTTCTAGTAATAAAGCTCTAGTGATTCATGATTATTCCTCTCCTCAAGTGTTCTTTATTCATAAAGATGTTTCTACCCTTGATGATTCTCCTAGTTGGGATGAACACTTGGATAATGAAATTGAATATTCTCTTCCTCAAGAAGAAACCTTCATAAAATAAGATAGTATAATGGTTGAAGTTTCTTCTACTCCTCTAGAGATGACATATTCATGTATGATGGTGAACCTTCTCCTAAAACATACCTCCCTTATGAGGATATTTTAGAGAAAGAGGAGGATATTTTAAACACCTTTCTTAATGTCACCTTACCTTCATTTGACACTAATTTTATAGATGAATAATTAATGGATATCCCTAGTTTTTATTCTATACCTTACAAAAGGAGGATAATCTCATTCCTAATTTCCTTAATTCTCTCCCTTCTAGTGGTGAACCCATGAACAGTAAAGATCTTGATTAATTCCATGTTAATGTTCATTCTCAACCTATGGTAGCCAATAATCCTATGATAACTAACAAAGGATGTACTCAATAAAATTCATTCTAAACATCTAAAAAATGTTTGATTACTATTAAGGGTTATCTTTACCTTTCTTCTCAAACTTTCACTATACCTATGATTGTGGTTAAAGGATATAATCAACAAATTTATTTTCGAAGTCCAACTAAACCAATTATAACTATGAAAGGAAAATCTAGGAGTCCTTTGGATTTTATTAAATAATATCATGTGGTTTCTCACACCTATCCTCAACCTACTAATCTGGTTGTTCCTACTCATGTCCCCACTCAAATTATGTTTACTCAAGATGATTTACCTTCTAAAGAAGTTCAAGGTTAACATGATCCCCTTATGGTAGCTATCCTTATCAATGGTAATCTCATTCATAAAACTTTAATTGATAATGGTTGAAAACTGAATGTCTATAGCATTGACATGTTGCATGAAATCAAGGCTTATCTTTGAACTATAAAACCTGATTCTATTCCTATCCGTGACTTTGACAATGTTGATAAATAATCCTTGGGTGTTATCACTTTGCCTATTTAGGTAGGTCCTATTATTTTACCCACATTTATTAATTTCATGCCCGATCCTCTTAGTTGTAGTCTCATCTTAGGACGGCCATTGTTACATGCCATGCAAGCTATTCCTTCAACTCTTAATCCCAAAGTTAAGTTCATCTACAACAACATAATGTACACACTTCTTGCTGATAATAGACCAAATAATTATTTACAAACTGAATTTGATTCTTTTTTCTACCCCTACAACATTTAAACACAACACATATTCTCCTAAAGATACTTCTTCTCCTACAAGTTCCCTTCTAGATTATGATTGGGGGCCATTAGACTTTACACCATCTTTTGTGGGTGAATACAAACTTCCTAATGACAACATAAGATCCTTCAAGGAACCTAGTGTGTCATTAATTCAATATGATTCTAAAAAAAATCTTCTCATAATTTTAAACATGGTTTAGGATGTTTGCAACAAAGCATTGAGAATAGTGAGAAACCTATTAAAATTTTTATTTTCGAGTCTCCTTTGTCTACACCCTCTCCTTTATCTATATCTACCTTTAATCAAGAAGTCATTTTTCCTAACCTTGTTTGTACAAAGGCGATAACTAGGCCTAAACCAAAAATGAAGCGTAGTCAAAATCAAATGAAGCTTCCTTTTTGCATGTATCACAGATATCATGACCACTCTAATAATAATTGTCAAGGCCTACACTACAAAATTAAACAACTTATTGATAATGACATAATTTACATATCATGTCACAATGAATTATTTTTTAATCCTGATTACTATGAATAAAATCTAAGTCCCTATTATGATACTCCACTCTATGTAACAATGTTAGCCTATTACATGGGGGCCCATTTTCATGCATGGTATGATCATAATTTGTGATTAGCATAATATTTCCTCTTTCTCCTTATCCTTGTCTCTACACTTGGGGGATAAGGGTATTATATCAAATCTATCTCATCCTCTTCAAGGATCCACATTTTTCCTTGGATAAGCATTATTTGTCTATCATGTGACATCTAATCTTACATAGAAATGTTGATTCTCATTAGGGATATGCATTCTTGAATATAACCTTTTTCATTGTTCTCTATTGGGTTTCATTAGTAGACAAATCCCTTATCTTGGAGACTAAATAGTTTTTCATTCTTCACAAGGATCCCTTTTACATTTCTTGGATTGTATCTCTTTGCATCTATCCTTTCCATGACCTCATAGGAGCCACATTGGTTTAGACTAGGTGTTGCTTGTGGATATTCTCTCGGTGTTAAAACTGCTTTATCCTTGTTCATAATTTCCTTAAGATGAAAAAATAGTACTTATTTTTACATCTTAAGGGGAGGGCATACATACCATCCTTATTGCATATATTTTGATCATGACATGTAGAGTACACTAGCATAATATAATTTTTAGGGCCAGATTACTCTCCTTTTTCACATTTTTCTTAAGGATAGATCAATGACTGATTGAGCTAGCATACTACATCTTGCTAGACCTTTCAATACCATCTTTTATGGTGCTTTCTTGGTGTGTTTCAAAAGAAGACAAAAAATTTTACTATGCTAAGTTAATCACACTCTCTTCTCTCTCTCTCTAGCTCTCATGGATCACCTAGTGCAACATAATTTCCTAGCTTGTGTCATCCATGATGATATTTGACTGGTCAAAATAATATCCTAGCAACTACAAGGATTGGACATCCTTTAACAGTGATTCATTGCTTAAAATTATCATATATCTACTTAGAATATCATGCTAGACTTCATTAAATGTATCAATCCAAGAATGTGAACTTGAAATGATGGCTACAAGGTTTATGATTTAGTTCTTTTCAAAGGTCATCACTACTAAAGTAAAAGCTATTGCTACAGGAGATTTATACTTAGCAACTGAAACTACAAATTAACTCACAACTTAAAGGAAAAGCTTAGCAGTAAATAGATAATGCTTCAAAAGTAAACCTATGTTGCAGGAAATAGTTAGTGGTTCTGTTACCAGTGGCTACAGGAGCAAAATTGCTTAACAACTTCAAAGAAACTTAACTGAATCCTACTTAAACATAAATAGGGAATTCACCTCCTGCTTGGGCTCCCACGGAAGTGTGAATGATTTACAACTCAGAGATTGAAATCTGTAACTATCATGTATTCATATAACAAAACATAGATACAATATGGAATATCAAAGTATTTCACTTTCTTGTTGGGTTATAGTATGAATTCCTGAAAACATCTAACTAGCCTGGAATCATAAGTTCTAGCTTATTTAAAAGAAACTAAGAAAATAGAACACCTAAAAACTAGGTCCTTCATTACATAGTATAAAAACTTCAGTTATAGGAACGACAAAATCATTTATGCAAGAAGATAAGCCACATTTAGTGCTTCAAGAATATAGGAACACTCAGTAACTAGATTGACTCGGTCTGAACCAGCAACTGCAAAGTTAAAGAAGTAGTGGAGCCATGATAAAATTTGAAATAGTTACTCACCTTAAAAGTCCCACTCAACATTGAGTTCATGCTCCTTGCTGACTTATTCTTCCCCTACAAAAGGTTAGCATACCAGAATGCGTAACACAAATCCAAGGAAAAGATTATAATAATTTTTTCCTATTTTAACGTATCCTTGTCACTCGACTACAGGAACACTACCCATTAAAACTAAGGAAGATAAATACCAGATTTTATCATAATATCCATTAATATATATATATATATATATATATATATCTATATATATATATATATATATATATATATATATATATCTATATATATATATATATATATATATCTATATATATATATATATATATATATACTATATATATATATATATATATATATATATATATATATATAATATATATATATATATATATATATATATATATATATATATATATATATATATATATATATATATATATATATCTATATATATATATATATCTATATATATATATATATCTATATATATATATATATATATATATATATATATATATCTATATATATATATATATTATATATATATATATAGATATATATATATAT
>BSBK01002034.1:0-30000 GCA_027943335.1 Chamaecyparis obtusa
TGTATATATATACATACATATATATGTATGTATGTATGTGTTTTTGTATGTATATATATACATATATACATACATACATACATACACACACACATACACATATACACACACACACACATACATACATACATACATACATACATAGAATATATATATATATATATTATATATTATATATATATATATATATATATATATATATATATATATATATATATATATATATATATATATATATATATATATATATATATATATATATATATATATATATATATAGACACACACACATATAATATGTATAATTTAGTAATTAACATTTTTTAACTTAAACACTTTCGTTTGAATGTTGATATCAACAAAATGCTTCCTAACTTCATATCATTACAATCTAAGTTGGGAAACTGGACATAATCCATTTAGTATAAAAATGCTACTAACTCTTATCATAATTATTCCAAATCAAAACATTTGATTACTCAAAGCCTCATCAAAACAACCGCAAAAACTAAAAGAATGAATCAACTCTAATGAGAAGGAAGAAACACAAGCAAGAAAAGACTTAGTAAATCCTCATGTGGAGGAG
The DNA here is from genome assembly GCA_027943335.1 of Chamaecyparis obtusa. NCBI lineage: Eukaryota > Viridiplantae > Streptophyta > Pinopsida > Cupressales > Cupressaceae > Chamaecyparis > Chamaecyparis obtusa. The sequence goes on from BSBK01002034.1 coordinate 587, forward strand.
ATGGGATTGACTACCTATTTATTGAGGGGATTCTCAAAATAATGGAAACTCTGACTAAGGTTGTTAATCCTAAGAGGTCCCTAGGTTTGATAGGGAGGTTAATATCGTCAAACATATGGAAGAAGGAGAAATATCCATCTTAACCACCACAACCACTAACTCAATCCCTAAATAAATGAAATTACAAGCCTGATTCTCTCACCCAATCTCCCTAACACCTCTCCTTTGTTAAGAAATTTAGTTCACCATGTGGATCTCTCATGTCGCCGAGTGGAACCTCGAGTGGTCAAATCGATGGAGAGAGATGGAAAACCTAGAAGAAGAAGACACAAAACAAGAATATTGGTGTGGGGGTGGATGCAAAGACTAGTCATCCTTCCCAAAGACTCACATAGCAAAAATAATTTACAAGGGAAATTGCTAATAGAAGACAGAGGATCCTAGAGTCAACATCAAAGGTTTGGAAATGAAGTTCCTCTCTTCAAACATGAGGGTCCTAAATAGTCCTTTGTATAATAAAAGAAGATGGGGGGAGAATATGGGTGTCATCCACCTTTTCCTAATTGCACAATCAGAAGGAAGATGACCCAATAGGCTCAAGTAGGAATTAAGCACTAAATTGGTCAGTGATCCTTAACTCACAATGAATTAGGAAAAGTTGGATTTGAGGGAATATGGCTGACCAATGCAGGATAGATAGAGAAGCAAGTGAAATAACAACTTTTAGTAAAATAGACAGACAAAAACTTGTAATGACTAGAAATAGAAACTACTCTACAATACTCACTTGGTATTTAAATTATTTGAAGTTGGTTTGGAAGGTATAGAACATCTTCTCACTATATACCCTGCAAATTTGTCTAAAAATTTCCTAGATTATCTGTCAGATCCTGTACTTCTCATATTTGCAATAGTAAATTCATCACTTGTTCTTGCATTAAAAAATAGAAAATTATTGGATTGAAAGAGGTTTACCTTGTTCAACCCCCTATTTAGGAATCATCCTTGAAATCTAAATGAAATTACATAAGGGAAATCATGTAAAATGTAAAGGTAAATAATATCTATCTACCTTGTAAATGTATATGTCTTCATGAACGTATAGTGAGATCGCACATATTCATGAAGATGCTTGTATGTTTCTTGATTGCAGTTGTTGAACCTTGGAATGTAAGAAGGATCCAAGGATGTCTTTCACAAATGCGTGGATCTATGAATGCCTCTCTAAGATCTTCAATATTGTTACGCTTAATAGAATCTTTCCTTAAAGAATGAATGAATGAAATGCACATAGATGGACAAAATGATCCTCTTTCTTTATTGAGAACTCCTCTACTTGGCCATAATGGGAGAGAAGATTTCTATGATGGAGAATATTGCCTTCAAAATGCCTTAGGATGATTGAAGAATGCTTGAAACTTGATCTTGAATAAAAATTGTAGGAGAGCACTTAAAATCTTGCTTCCATATTCTCAATTATGATTGTGGTTACTAAAATGAGGAGAGATAGGAAACTTATATACCTCTCACAATATTTTGGGGATTAAAACTAACACAGGCTAACCACAAATCTATAAATCTCGATAAAATACCATAACAGACCACCCATTTAAATTTGGGTTCAAATGTCAAGGTATACAATGTGTAGGAATTATATACCTAGGAAAATGAGACCAAATTTAAAGGGGGGTTAGGAATGAAGGGAAGGTGTCAAAATTAATAGAGTCATATTGTTGGATCAAGTATAACAGACATGAAATCACTAAAATGGTGTCTAATAGAGCATCTAATTATATGTGGGAAATTTTTAGGATGGTACATTTAGCCCCTACTTTAGCGGGAGTATGAGACAACCTCATTCTCACAATAAAGTAGATCAATGCATAGGAAATTTTTGTGAAGGTTAAGGAGACAAGGGAACACAAAGCCCCCAAGTGACTTAGGTCCTTATCAAATCCAAAACTAAGATAAAATAGGCAATGCTAGAGAGAGAGAGAGAGAGAGAGAGAGAGAGAGAGAGAGAGAGAGAGAGAGAGAGAGAGAGAGAGAGAGAGAGAGAGAGATGACCAACTAGCCTAGTAATATTTGGCTTACTATGGATCATACAAAGATAATACACGACTACAAAGATGGAATTAATAGTCTAATGAGATGCTAGTCAACCCATTAAAAATAGATAACCAAATGAAGCATATTCCACTAGCAAATCCAAAAAGAGGATTAATCCTTAAGGAAATATTTGTCTCCGGTAGGGGATCCAAAAAATAAATTGGTCGTAAGGAAAGAATATTCTCCAAATGGATCTAAAAAAGGAGGATAAATTTAAGAGTCCACTAAATAATGCAAGGACATGATAATGTAACTTAAAGATGAATTCAAGGAAACATCATCTCCTTGGCTATTTGTATAAGAGATTGCATTGAATCATTGTGTGTGTGCAAAATGTGAAACAAGGAGCAGAGTGTGTGCCCTAAAGTTAAAGTGATTGCAAACACCTTAAGAAAATTCATGGCTTTAATGCAATATACATGCACCCACAAGAGACATTTCCACTATGAGATCCCCTCAAGTAAGGGAAAACCAGGAGAAATAAAACACATGACAAAGAGAGCACAAAAGTGATATACTAACTATGGGTTCGTTAGTATGATCATATGATAACTCATGTATACCAAGAATTATATCAAAATAAATTGACCTCATCCCCCAAAGGCAGAAAAAATACATGCACAATGGAAAAAGATCACATAAGAAATATAAAAATGAGTCTTTTCAGCCTAGAATTGCATAGACCAAAAAGAATGGTTGCTAGAACTTTCTACATCATCCCTAATCAAATAACACAAAGATACATTTATGAACAATAGCACATACACAATATAATATGTATATGACATATATAATAAATGAGATACAAATAGAGGAATTTCATGACAGATCGATTCCTTTATCACCTTGCACCAACAGAGCAAAAACAACCATTTAAAGAAATCTAAAGAAAACATATAACAAGCACCACATCATGGGCGAAGCACAAAACTATAGGAAAACACACAAAAGAATCCATAGTATAGGAGTATTTAATCAAGCATATTGCCTACCCCCCATCTTGGTTTGTATTGTTTAGGGAAGGTGGAAAATATACAAGAGGAGCAACATTGATCATGGTAGATGGAGCTATTACAAGTTCCAAACAAGTACCATGCTATAAGGATTAGTCACTTTGTTTGTCACTAAGAGGAAGAGATAATTGTTTTGAAAATCTAGTAGGTAAATCATGATTAACATCAATAAGATCATACATATCATTGATGAACTACAAATGATTGAGAACCTGATTGAAGAACTTCAAGTGATTAGATATCATCGAGCATAAAATTGTTATGTAAGATAATTGAATCAGTTTTATGTTGTCATTGATGTCAACTAGCTTTGACAATACTTATCATGGAGTTGCAAAAATCTAACACATATGTAGAAGAGAAGAGAAAGATGAAGAATCGAGATATCTACATGGAGAAAGATGGTTATGATAGATGAGGATAAGGATTACTCTTGGTAACTTATTGATGAGTCTATGACTTCATATTGTTGACTTGATTGTGTTACATTAATCTTTTATGAAGTTGGGAGAAAAATGTTACAAAGCAGTGTTGTTGATTAATGAAGCATTCTAGTATACACCAAGCAGTGTACTGTATACCGAGCACAGTATAAATCCAACTTGTGTTCACTGATGCATTTCTTTGTTAGCCGAGAATGAACAAAAGAACCAAATGATTTGTTTAGCCAACAGAAGTAGATGAGTTGTAAAGTGTATGATCACGGAGTGAAAGATAAAGTTAGTTATGAGATCAATGGCTAGAAAAATTCAAGGAAGATCTAAAGGACATATTTGAAATGTGTTACTGACACATCAACCGAAGAAGGTTTAAGCGGCAAAACCAACGGAGGAGATTAAGCGGCAAAATTTGATGGACAAAAAGAAAATAGTTTACTTGTCTATTTAAGAGACCAGGGTTTCATTATGAAACTTATGCCAGAGGAAAGGATACTACAGAGATATCACATGAACAAGCTTCATACATGCCTGATCAAACTAGTTAAGGAGAACTGAGCTGTAGAGATTACCGAGTGTCAGAAAGCTATAACTGAGAGACAGTAAGTTACTGAATATTGTTGAAATAGAATTGATATATTGATTAGAGATTTGAATGAGCATAATATAGATTTGTACATCTACAAATCAAGTTGTATTGTAATAAGATCAACTGCTATTATAGTTTAACCATTATAATCAGATAAATCTCTTAACTGAGTAGACTTGAAAGTCTTGTAATGTCATTCATAGAATGCACATTTGTTATCATGTCAACCCCATAGTGAATGTTGGTTGGATGATAATGGTTAGTGTTAAATCCTCTAACAAGGTCACACCTTACAATGTGTTTTGTAACCTTTAACACGGTTGGGTCTTCACAGACCTCACTTCAGAAGAGTGAACAATTTTTGCGTTGCTGGTCCCAGGTGATTTTTCCCTTTACAGGGTTTCCATGTTAAATCTCTTGTGTTATGTGTTGATTGTGATGATTTTTGGTTATCATACTTTACATGTTGCATATTAGATTTGATCGGTAGTTACTATATGTTATTGACTGGTAATTGATAAAAGCACATAAAGTTTACTATTATATTTTACCGAGTTGCAGAAATTTGTTTAAATTATTTTTGGATATACATTTTGTATTTGGGATAGTGGATAACTGATTCACCTCCCTCTCAATTATTCTAACAATTGGTATCTGAGCATATTGGTTGCTTTGAATAGAGTTTTGAGGACTTCAGCATAAAGATCACAAAATGTATAAGAGGGATGTGCCAAAGCTGAACAAGGACAACTTTACAATATGGTAAAGCCAAATGAAACTGCATATATCTGGAATTGGGAATTCTGCCCTCACACTATTAGAGAATGGCTACATTGCACCACCCACTGGACCCTTGACTCTAGATCAACTAAGAGATAGACATGAGCATAACATTACTATGATGGAGATTGTTGCTGCTCTGATAGATGCCAAGTATGAAGATATTAAAGATTGCACTATTGCTAAAGATATGTGTGATAAACTTGCTTTGAGTTTATAGTGGTGATACAAATGTCAAGAGAGCCAGAGCCGAAAGCCTAAGAGGAAGATTCGATGATATGAATATGAAGGAAGGAGAAAACATTATGCAGTACACAAAAAAAATAAAATAGGTAGTTCATGCTATTAGAGAATCTGATGGAGTGATTGATGAAGACACTATGGTAAGCAAAATTCTAAGGACCTGATTGCCTATTTATGCCATCAGAATATCTACAATTCATGAAAATAGGTTAGAACCTAACAGTACTCTCACTCTTGATAATCTGATTGGAAAGCTAACAAAATTTGAACTAAACAACTATGATAACAGTATTGTACTAACTATTGAATATGCTTTTATGACTTCTCTGAAGATTGGTAAGTCTAGTAGTAGAAATAATAAGGATGATAGTGATAGTAATACTGATGATGAACTTGATGAGCTTGAAGCTCTTATGGCTAGGAGATTACCTAAAGGAAAAGATAGATATAGAGGCAAATTACCTTTAGCATGTTTTAATTGTAAAGAGGTTGGTCATATTGCTGCTAGATGTCCAAACAGGAAGGAAGATGATAGAAATAAGGACTGATCTGGTGAAGGAAGCTATGGGAGAAGAGACAATAGAAGTTACCGACGCTACAATAGAGACAACTGAGACAATAATGACAAAGGCAAAAAGGTATGTTACTTTGCAGAAGAAAATGAATCAGATTCTGATTCAGATGATGGTGTAGAGGTAGTATTTGTTGCTATGAAGGATGATTCTGAGGAAGAGGAAAAGCATGTAGAAACAACATTGATTTCTAAGGTTAATAAAAATGATACATGGATTATAGATAGTGGTTGTACACATCACATGACTGGTGATGAAGAAAAATTTAATCATCTTGAGCAATATAATGGAGGATCTGTAAAAATGGGTAATGATACACCTTGCATGGTTATAGGAAAGGGATCCTTGTTGATAAATGATAGAATCCAATGTGATAATGCTTATTGGGTAGAAGGACTAAACTATAATTTGCTAAGTGTGGCACAACTAAAAAATTTAGGTCACTGAGTTGCTTTTGAGAGCAAGAAAGTAAAAATATTTGATGATGAAGACTTGTTGGAATAGGAGCACAATCGAAAGGTAACTTGTTTTATCTTAACAATGATGAGTCTTCTTGCTTAATGATGAAAAACGAGGATGCTTGGTTATGGCATAAAAGGTTATGTCATGTGAACTTTGATAACATGATTAAAATTAGGAAAAAGAAAAAAGCTAGAGGTCTACCTAACTTATCTAAGCTTGATCATGTTATGTGTCATGAGTGTCAGAAAGGTAAAATGACAAAATCTAGTTTTAAAAGCAAAGATTATTCAACAAAAAAAATACTTGAGTTAGTTCACATCGACTTGTGTGGTCCTATGAGAACTCAGAGTTATTATGGTGATAGATATTTCATTGTTTTTGTTCATGACTATACTAGATTGATGACTGCCATGTTCTCAAAAGAAAAATCAAAGGCATTTAAGATGTTCAAGTGGTATAAACGAAAAGTAGAGAAAGAGACTGGTAAAGAATTGAAATGATTAAGATCTAACCGAGGTGGTGAATTTATTTCTGATGAATTTACTAACTTTTTTAATGAGCACGGTATTAAAAGATAGGTCTTTGCACCGAGGACACCTCAACAGAATGGAATTGCTGAAAGGAGGAATAGGTCAATAGTTGACTATGCAAGAACACTAATGATAGAGAAAAATGTTGCACATACATATTGGAGAGAGGCAGTCAGCACAACTATTTATGTTTTGAACTGAGTATAGTTGAAGAAGGACACTAACAAAACACCCTATGAGTTATGGTTTGGACACAAACCCACTGTAAGTTATTTCAAGATTTTTGGAAGTAAATGCTTTATTCTGAAAGATGAAAGAAATGGAAAGTTTGACTTAAAAGGTGATTAAGGGATATTTCTTGGTTATTCCACTAAAAGCAAAGCATATAAGTGTCTAAAAAAAGTTACTAATAAAATGATAGAAAGAGCTAATGTTAGGGTTGATGAGTTTGATGACAAGAATGTAGAAGAAAGCATAAAGGAACTGGAAGACTATGGTAGATTCACATACATTGAGCATCCAGAGTATCTACCAATGCTGCAGACAGTGAAAACCGGTCAGTAGGAAAACAACACCGAGGAACAGGAAAGAGGAATCGATGAGAAGGAAGGACCTACCAAGCAGGCAAATGAACCTGAATAGGATGAACAAGAAAGAAGAGATCGGATACTGGCAAGATTTGTTAGAAGACACCATCCTAAGAACCAAATAATTGATGACAAGCAAGCTGGCATACAAATGAGAAGTAAGTCAAGACAAGGTACATGCTTAGTTTGTGAATATGAACCGAAGAATGTTAAAGTTGCATTGGAGAATGAATAATGGATTAATGCAATGAATTAAGAGATTGAACATATAGAGAAAAACTAAACATGGACCTTAGTACCTAGACCTAAGGATAAGAATGTTATCGGTTCTAAGTGGATCTTCAGAAACAAGCTGAATGAAAATGGAGAGGTTACAAGGAATAAAGCTAGACTAGTTTGCAAGGGGTATGCACAGGAGGAAGGAATTGACTATGGCGAGACCTTTGCACCTATTGCTAGACTAGAAGGAGTCAAAATGTTACTGGCTTATGCATCACATAAGAAATTCAAATTTTATCTAATGGACGTTAAGTTTGCATTTCTGAATGGGATACTTGAAGAAAAAGTCTACATAGAACAACCAGAAGGGTTCGTTGATCCAGACAAGAAAGACATGGTATGTAGATTACATAATGTTTTGTATGGTTTGAAGAAAGCACCAAGAACCTGGTATGAAAGGCTGCATACTTATTTATTAAGTATTGGATTTGTTAGAACTAGTGAGAACAACAATTTGTACATGAAAGGAGATACTGATGATACTATTTCAATTGCTGAGATATTTGTGGATGATATTATCTTTGGAGGTCAAGATCACATATGTAAATCCATTGTTGATGAGATGAGGAAAGAGTTTGAAATGTCTATGTTTGGAGAGATTAAGTTCTTTCTAGGACTACAGGTGATTCAACAGAGTGATGGGATATTCATCACACAATCCAAGTATATAAAGGAAGTACTAAAAACATTTGGCATGGAAGATGCTAAACAAGTTGGAACACCAATGGTCACAGGCTGCAAATTGACTAAAGAGGATGAAACTACAGAGGTGAACCAGACACTGTACTGATCAATGATTGGTAAGTTAATGTATGTAGTACATAGTAGACTAGATATAATACATGTTGTGGGGATTGTTGCAAGATTTTTTGCAAATCCTAGGGAGTCACACATGATTACTACAAAGAGAATCTTAAGATATCTAAAGAAGACAAAAGATTATGGATTATGGTATCCTAAGGAAGGCAAGTTTGAACTTAAAGTATACACTGACGCTGATTGGGATGGAAATGTGGATGACAGAAAAAGCACAACCGAAGGAGCATTTTTCTTTGGTGAAAGACTTGTTACCAGGACAAGTAAGAAGCAGTCTTGTATTTCCTAGTCTACAGTTGAAGCAGAGTATATTGTTGCTGCTACAAACTATTCAAATATTGCATATATCAAGCAAGTGTTAGAAGGAATGAATGAGATAATCATTGAGCCGATGATTATATACTGTGATAACACTAGTGCTATAAACATTTCAAAGAATAAAGTGATGCACTCTAAAACATAGCACATATCCATCAAGTATAACTACTTAAGAGAACAAGTGCAAGAGAAGCAAGTGAAGCTAGAATTTATTACATCTAAAGAGCAACTTGCAGACATATTTACAAAGCCTCTACCGAAAGATGCATTTGAATATTTGAGGACTAGACTTGGGGTCCGTCCCCTGTCTACCGGTCACTAATGTGATCTAGAGTTTACATCATCCTAATCTTATCAGAAGATCATTCATGCTGATGCAACATAGTCCACACTTTGGATTTCTGTCTAAAGTTGCGAAAGTTGTGAAGAATTGGAACAGATTTTCATAACAGTATATAGAGATACCGAGATATAGAGAATGCACTAGACAACAAAGAGTTACATGGCTACTATAGAGCTGTATGGTTTATTTGTTTCTTTGGCATTGTTGTCAAAGGGAGAGATAAACAATATGATAACCAGGGAGAATACAAAAACATCTATCTAAGGGAGAGACAATCTCAAAAGATATAGGGAGAGATAAACAAAAGGAATTTGGAGCTGATAAAGATCATATCTGCAGAAGATAGTCTGCACATTACAATGTTGTATATAACGTAGTGATTAAACATATTAAGCTAAGGGAGAGCTTACCGAGCTACAACATTTGTTTACAGAGTTGTAGAATACATATTTGTTATGTGTATGGTATACTTCATATTGCTTGAGTTGCCATCAATGCCAAAGGGAGAGATTGATGAACTACAACTGATTGAGAACCTAATTGAAGAACTTCAAGTGATTAGATATCACCGAGCATAGAATTGTTATGTAAGATAATTGAATTAGTTTTATGTTGTCATTGATGTCGACTAGCTTTGACAATACTTATCATGGAGTTGCAAACATCTAACACATCTTTAGAAGAGAAGAGAAAGATGAAGAACCAAGATATCTACATGGAGAAAGATGGTTATGATAGATGAGGATAAGGATTACTCTTGGTAACTTATTGATGAGTCTATGACTTCATATTGTTGACTTGATTGTGTTACATTAATCTTTTATGAAGTTGGGAGCAAAATGTTACAAAGCAATGTTGTCGATTAATGAAGCATTCCAGTATACACCGAGCAATGTACTGTATATTGAGCACAGTATAGACTGAGCTTGTGTTCACCGACACATTTCTTTGTTAACCGAGAATGAACAAAAGAACAAAATGATTTGTTCAGCCGACAGAAGTTGATGAGCTATAAAGTGTATGATCACAGAGTGAAAGATAAAGTTAGTTACGAGATCAACAGCTAGCAAAATTCAAGGAAGATCTAAAGGATAGATTTGAAACATGTTACTGACACATCAGCCGAAGAAGGTTTAAGCGATAAAACCAACGAAGGAGATTAAGCGACAAAATCTAATGGATGAAAAGAAAATGGTTTACTTGTCTATTTAAGAGACTAGGGTTTCATTATGAAACTTATGCCAGAGGAAAGGATACTACAAAGATATCATGTGAACAAGCTTCATGCATGCCTGATCAAGCTAGTTAAGGAGAACTGAGCTGCAGAGATTACCAAGCGTAAGAAAGCTATAACTAAGATAGAGTAAGTTACTGAATATTGTTGAAAAGAATTGATATATTGATCAGAGATTTGAATGAGCATAATATAGATTTGTACATCTACAAATCAATTTGTATTGTAATAAGATCAACTGTTGTTATAGTTTAACCATTGTAATAAGATAAATCTCATAATCGAGTAGACTTGAAAGTTTTGTAATGTCATTCATAGAATGCACATTTGTTATCCTGTCAACCCCATAGTGAATGCTGGTTGGATGATAACGGTTAGTGTTAAATCCTCTAACAAGGTCACACCTTACATTGTGTTTTGTAACCTTTAATAGGGTTGGGTCTTCACCGACCTCACTTCAAAAGAGTGAACAATTTTTGGGTTGCCGGTCCCAGGTGGTTTTTCCCTTCACAGGGTTTCCACGTTAAATCTCTTGTGTTATGTGTTGATTGTGATGATTGTTGGTTATCATACTTTACATGTTGCATATTAGATTTGATCGGTAGTTACTATATGTTATTGACTGGTAATCGGTAAAAGCATAGACAGTTTACTATTATATGTTACCGAGCTGCATAAATTTGTTTAAATTGTTTTTGGATATACATTTTGTATTTGGGATAGTGGATAACTGATTCACCCCCCTCTCAGTTATTCTAACAATCATCATAATCACTATCATGCACATCATTTTCATTAGAAACATTATCATCGTCAAGGGTATCTTATTCATCCAAATTAACCAAAATAGGATCTAAGATAGGAATATAATCATCATGTTTATTCAAATTCATCTTAGTAAGATTAATTTCCTCCCTTGGGCTATGCATAGGTTGGTCAAAGGGAGTCAATGCATCAATAGGTGTCTTAACGAAGGAAAGGTTTTAGGAAGCACACCCATGGTCAGTAGCACAATATTTATGGTGAAAATAATGGGTGCAACGGTTAAATTTGGTTTTGTATAATATTTTAGGTGGTCTAGGATCAATAGAAATCAAGTCCTTTTCTTATTTAGGAGGAAGAACTGAAGGAACCACACTAGGTAAAGAGAATAGTTGCAAGACATTTGAAATATATAGGAGGTGGACATGAAGCATAAATAGGAGGTATGTGAGGTGTAGGAAGATGTTGTAATAAGTATAGAAAGGTGAGTACTGAGAGGGGAGGGGCAAATTAGTACTCTAAAACACTTTTAAACTTATCTAAACTTTCTTCCTTAACCATTTACTGATTCCATAACTTTTTCATGCATCTCATAAAACATATAAAATATTAACATAACATATAACTCATAACACATTCATTTTGGTATCACATAAATCCTTGTTAGAGGATAAAAAATGTGGTGGGGATGACACCCACACAACTTCACTACTACAGTAAAAAGTTTTCTCTGTTAGAGCTACATTGTTAGCTATTTTTGATAGCTTACCCTGTAAGAGTATTAACCCACTTAATAGTCTTAAGACCAGTTAATTCTACCTTTCTTAAGGATTTTAAACTTCTAATCTAGGAACTGTACTCGATTAAAGAATTTACAATAGAAGACCTGATAGGATCTTCTCGGTTAAGAGACTTTACAATTTTGATTAATCTTTAATTAGTAACACAAACTTGTATGTTAAACTTTCATATACTTATGCTTTTGAGACTCTATATGCTCACTAATTTATTACCTCATACTGTGTACCTCTCACAATAATAATTCAGTACTCGATAGATTTAATTCTGAATCACAATTACTCTTTTCTCTTTACTGTTCTGAACTCGGTTGCTTCTCTGCTCATCACCTTCTTTCTACAATCTCTAATTTTCTCATGCAATCTCCTTTCAACATGATCTCTCTCACTGATCTATACACTACATTATGATCCATTTATATACAGTTCTAGAAGCGGTGCTAGATGTTCTAGAATAATCTCTTCAAGCGGTGCTAGCATTTGTTACTCCTCCAATGTATATTTCATACTTAATTCTCATTTGTAGATCTCACCTTGTAATCATGCATAATCATCATGTTTAAATTTTCAATGCTCTATCACACAATCTCCTCGAGATTTGTAAACCATTTTCTATTTGGTGTTCAGATTCAATGTGTCTAGAGATTCTCCTTGTGTCAGCCTGTCATGATCGGTAACACGTTTTCTTGTTGCTCGATAACTGTATCATCTCTCAATTTTTTGATGTTGTATCTCAGTACAACTAGGTGCTCATTGTTGTCTTGCTTGGTGACTAAACCTTCCTTTGCCTTTATTGAAAATTTTCTCCTTTAGTTCCTTTTACTAAATAGCTTGTGTGCTTTACCAACTTGTCTTTCCTTTATTACTGAATGACTTTGACAATTATTATGACTTCCTCATAACCAATGACAACAAAATAACTCTTAGAATTATTAATCTCCCCCTTTGGCATTAGTTTGGTATCTTTTTAAAAAACCTTCAAAGCCATCAACAAAATTCAAAATTTTGTCCTTAGCAAAACTATCCATGTATCCATTCCTTGGTAAACTTATAAATCCACCTGAAGTAATACTTCCTATACACATATCATATCTATCCTTTGTATATCCTTCTTCGGACTATTGATAGTCTTGGAAGCCCAATCACCTTTTGATCCCTTAAGGACACACACATCCTTATGCCTAGGTATTCTTTCGATTCTTCTTTTTGGGACATGGAGTTCTCTTGAAGTTGAATCCTTTGATGAGTTGACTAGCATGCCACACATACTTTCTAGACCATTTAATTCATCTTCGATGGGTTGACTAGAATGCCACACACACTTGCTAGACCATTCAATTCCATCTTTTGTTGTACCCTTTTTCTTTTTCTTTTGTTTCATGTAGTTCACAATAAGGAACACAAACCTTATTGTGCATGTTGGCTACACTTTCTTGTTAGTGACATCTCTCTAATTGTTTGGCTATGGATGTGATGAAGACTTAAGTCTCTTGGGGGCTTGATGATTTCTTCATCTCCTTAGCCATGATAAGATCAACTCTTGCTTTTCGATCTACTTTACCATGAGTTTGAGACAACTCATACTCCTACTAAAGTGGGGGATAAATGTACCATTTTAAAATGGATGCACTCCTCATTTTAGACCTTTTAGCTCCCATACTTCATTAAATTTTTGAACCATGGATGGATTTGTGCTTAGTTCCCTTTTTCTCTTGTTCAACCCTATTTTCTCCCTTTTCAATTGTGCAATCTCTGAGACCTCATGGTTGGATCCCTATGGGCCAAACCTATAACAGGTTGACCAAGTTTACCTATTTTGGAATAGGTCGACCAAGTTGACCTCTTTTGGAATAGGTTAACCAGGTTGACCTATTCCTCAAAGGTTGTGAGCCTCAGGCTTGGTGTTGTCTCAGGGATTCAATTCTCAAAATTTGGTGACTTCATACGCTTACTTTGTTTTCCCATCCAGAAACTAGTATAAAAGGAAGCCTAGGCATCTCATTTTGCAAGCACAGAAGCAAGAATTAACAAGAAGCAAGCAAGAAGAAAAGGAAGAAAATTTAGGAGGATAAATCATGATAACAATCTTTCATTCAATCATTCAAGCATTGAAGTCTTTTAAAGATTCAAGGATCCTTTGTGGGCATCTTTCCTCTTCAAGATCTAGCATATTGTTGGTCATCAAGGGAGGAGATCTACATTGATGCATTCATCATCTTATTCATTTGATGCATTCATCATCTTCCATGGACCATGAAGTGATTTTGGTAGATCTATAGCATTTGTAGAGATTTCCTACATTGCAAGTTCAATATTAGCATACAAACACAAAAAAATCCTTATTGACAAGGGTTTCTTCAAGTAAGGTGAATATTTACATTTGTCTTGTTTCCATTTACACATTTACATTTCAATTCAAGGTTGATTCCTCAAGCTAGGGCTTGACCAAGGCAAGCCCTTATCCAACCCAACCTCAAAACCTAGTTTTTGTGTGTGTAGCACGAGGATCTCAGAATTGTAGGTACAAATCTGGAAGTTGCAGACATAGATCTACTAGAAAAATTTGGGTCAACTTCAATAAAGTTCCAAAGGAACATGGTGACTTGTTCGACCTATTCCAGAACATGATGACATGGTTGACCTGTTCCTGGTAGCCTGATATTTTCAACATTTTGTAGGTTTTTAGCCGCGATCGTAGATCTACAATAAAAAATTTAGCTACAGGTCTAGAAAAATAATTTTCAAAATAGAAAATCATATTCCTCTTCATACTTCAAGGTGAGTAGCTCATTATCTATTTCATATCTTAGTTTAGATCTTTTTTCACATCTTATTGGGATGATTGCTTACGTTTAGTAGCTAGATCTTTATTGCTTATCTTGCTAAATTAGTTAGTTTAATTTTACAAGTGCATTTATACAACCTTAATCAAATCTTACATTGCATGAAAGAGTACTTGCTTGTGTACTTAGTATAATTTGGGTTTAGCATTAGCATCCCCTCATCTTCTTAGGTTTTTGCTAGTCTAACTTAGGTTATATTGAGAGTTACACCTAGAAGCCCCTCTTTCTATTATATTTCTAATGTTAGTGTAGAAATGGTTAATTAATAAACACATCCCTTTTGTTAGGTTGGGACAATGGTCTTTGGTTCTTTCGTGACTAGTCAATTGTTGACAATTTTCAAGGGCATGCCCTTGTTGCTTGTTTTTGGTTGAGTTTTACAGCTTGTTTGGAGGTTGTCCCCAGTCCTAAGGATGATTATAGTGTGCATTTATCTAGGAGGTGGGCTTGGTATCCACAATTCACTTCTTCTTCTTCTATGGTTCCTATGGAGGTGGACGAGTCTCCTATGGAGTGGAGATTCTTATTCAAAGGAGGAGATTTGTAACTTTTTGTGGCCTCCCCTCTATAGTTAGTTGGATGAATGGTGGCTTAATGATATGCCCCTTGATTTGCTTGTTTATCTCTTAGTTTCTCCTATTGAGGTGGAAGGGGTTTTGTAGCTAAGGGATGGATCTGGAGTCGAGTTTTTGTGATTCAAATTTTTTTGGTATGTCACAGTAAGAGGCTCATTGGTTGTGCATTTTTGTGGGTCTTTCTTGCACTATGTGTTGTATGGCTCTATGTGGCCTTATTGTATCCAAGCTACAGTCATATAAAGGCTCACTCCTGATAGTGTATCATTGGTGGCATCATGTTATAATTCCTGCACATTAGTTTTTGGGCCTTATTTCTTGATAGCCCTTTGGTTGTAACTTTTATAAGGGTCATCCACCTTGTTTGGCTACTTAAATAATAAAAAATAATATATATGTAAAAAATTTAAATAAATTTGTGGTGTGCCTTATGGAGATCATTCAAGACATTTTGATTCACACTTATTATTTTTAGTAAGTCACTTGGATGCTTTAATCATGCTTACTATTTATAAGAAGTCAACGATGTGATCAATAGGCATCATATCTATACTTGGAAAGTGGATGGATTATTCTCGTGATTTGATATTGAAAATTATTAGGGGTTTAATGATTTAGGTTAAATTATTAAAGTTACAATAAGTTTAACTTTAATAATATTAAATATATTAAATGAATTTATGATATGATGACATAAAGGGGGTTAAAGTGCATTTAAGTCATTTTTATAAAGTGACTTTTTAAATAAAAATATAAAGTCACTTCAATTAATAAAGCTCTCCAGCTTGTTCTAGAAGCTACTGTTATACACTAAGTTTGCACCCTTGTTTCAAGCTCTCATAGTCTTGATAACCTAGTATAACATGGGAATCATCTCCAGGTTGTGGGACCTATGCTAACTAAGATGAGACCTCCAGATTCTAGGCTAGTTCCTCTTGGATAATCACCTTAATTTGCTTCTAGACATGAAAAGTAAATCTTTGGGGGAAAGGGGTAGAAGGAATGCAGAAAGGGAAATGACTGGAAAGCAAACTATCTACTAGGTGATACACCAAAAATATGGTATGAATTGCAATATAAATGATGAAATTAGTACACAATCTTAGGTCTAGGAGATCACAACTCAATGAATAGGCTTGCATCAATATTTTATAGAGGGGTTTGCAATAAAGAGATACTATGTAGGGAAAGAGAGAAATTTCACAAGGTAGTAGCACTCTAAAAATTTAGACACAAACTATAACCTGCAAACAAACATTCACCTCTGCAATTGGGTATAAGAATGAGACAAATTTCCAGGGGTGGAAGTATACCCACAAAAGCATTCAAATCAGATCATTCACAAGCATACACATAAATTGCAGAAAGAAAGAGGAATCAAGAACCATAAAAATATCACTGAAACATACATATACTGAATTCAATAAGAGAAAATTCAGACAAGAAGGTATAGGGGACATGAAAGAATGTCACAATACACTTTGCAATATCTAAATAGTCAATGAAAGGTTGCAATTGCAGAAGCCAGAGGGCAGAAAGAATGCCTCAGATAACTTCTTAGAAAGATGAACTCTCTTTTTACAAACTATAAACTCTGAGCTCTAAAAGCTCCAAAAATTAATTATATACATCTCCTCTATTGCACACAAGCAAGAGCAAAAAATCTCATTAGGGTTACATAAATCTGCATAAAATAATCCAACCCTAAACTGGTAATTTCTGATCATAAATGTTCATGAAAATATCTCAACAGATCAAATATGTCTTTGCGTGTCCATCCTTGTACTGAAATTGCCAGCAGACAAAAACCTTGATCCAACTACCTCCCTGCAAGTTGAGTCTGCTAGAACTATCAAATCTGGTACTCTCTAAAGGAAAATCCACCGAAATGGCTTCCTAGATCTCTGCATCACCTTTCCAACTGCAACCGCCCCTAAAAACATAAATTTTGAGCTACCCGCGCTTGCAAACGTTCTCTACAGGAACAAACAGAAGAAAACCCACGAAAGATATTGCAACTCCTTCTTGAAAAAGTCAAAGGCCACATCATTAGTCAAGAGCCAATAGAAAACAAGCACATCACAATTGACCAACACCTTAGAAGGTAGAAGAAACCTGACCTTGCATCGGACGGTGGTCGCATGATCGCATGGGATCGAAAGATCCCATGTGGTTATGCGACCACCATTGGATCCTCTTTGATTGCCAACACACTTAAGATACTCAGCCCCACTGACAACCACCAACTATTCCACCCAGCAACCAAAGAATCAAGCATGTCAGACGGTCCCATGATGGCATCGAGTTAAACATTGGAAGATTGGACGGTGGTCGCATGATCGCATGGGCTCAGAAGATTCCATACAAACATGCGACCACTGTAGATCTTGGACAAGCTATCATCCCCATAGATTCTCTAACCATCAGACCCACCGAAAGTCCTATCATCACCCAGCTGGCCACTAAAAAATGGACATGTCACTACCCAAGGACCCATCGCCGGAGGCTTGGCAGTAAAGCAAATCTAACGGCCATCGCATGATCGCATGGAATCAGAAGATTCCATGCGAACATGCGACCACCATAGATCTTCGATCAACTGGGGCCTACCTTGCACTTCGGGTCCACTACAAATCTTAGTTGATACCACATCAATGGTTGTTGCATGATCGCATGGGATCGAAAGATCCCATGAGATCATGCGATAACTATTGGATCTAACTGTGAACGAAAATTGGGCCCGGGGGAAATATTAAAGGCCAGGACGTAGGAAACTTAGGAAAATAGGTGGTAGGACCTTAGGAAAATAATAGCACGTGGGTTTTCAGAGATAAGCGACCCGAAAGGGTAAAATATTAAATGAGGAAGGGGCAAGGCTTAATAAAGGGTTTTATGGGGCTTTAAACATTCACATATGAATTTTTAATGGCCTTCAACTAGAGAACTAAACAACTATAGAGGCCAAGGAAAAGGCACAGACTTCATAAAAATTCTCAGGGGGCTAACATAGGATTGAAAATGCCAGACAGAGCAAACCAGGCCAAATTGCATAGGATAGGAAATTTTGGGGAACATTTTGGCGATTTGTGCTGGATGTCAGCCTGCTAGACATGGAAACCAGTGGCCTTGAGCAATCCATTGGGCATGGGGTCATTTATGAGCACAAAACTCTTACCAAAGAAACAAACCTTGAACTGGAAAGACAAACCTGTGCACAGGCACTTCTTGAAAAGCCGAAAACTAACCTAGGAAAATAGGGAAAGAAAAATAAGAAACATAATTACAAGAATTTACAGAGAGGGATTAACCTCAAAGTAGGGCTTCAAGTGGAAACCATTTATTGAAATTGGTAGGGGAACCCCTTCAAGTGTTGATAGCTGGACAGCATTAGGTCCCTTGCACTTTGTTATAACAAATGGTCCACCCCAGAATGAATCAAATTTTGTATGCCTGCCAGGTTGGAACTGAACTCATCCCACTTGAGGACTATGTCTCCAACCTTGAAATCTCTGATCCTAGCTCTTCTATCAAAGCTCCTCTTTGTCTGAATCTAATGGAATTCCATATCCTTCATGGATTTGTCTCTAATTTCTTCTAATTCCATCAGCTGAGCATACCTGATCTGTAAGGGATCTCCCTCCTCAAACAAGACATATTGGGTGGCCAAGTCCAAAGCTGGAAATTCAGTTAAAATGGACAACTTGGCCTCTTTTCCATACACTAGCACATAAGGAGAATTTCCAATAATCTTCTTTGGAGTAATCCTATCCAACCATAAGGCAGACCTCAGTTTGGTATGCCAATCCCTTTAGTTGTCCTGCAGGGTCTTCTTGATTATCCTAATCAAATTCTTGTTTGTTGACTCCGCTAAGCCATTTCCTTGAGGATAGTAATTTGAACTGGTATTCAGGTAAATGCCATTCTTGACTGCCCATTTTGAGACTTTGAGGCCTATGAAGCCAATGCATTATCTGATATTATGGAATCTGGGGTGCCAAATTTATGAATTAAATCATCATAAAAACTTAATACAACACTCTCATTTGATTCTTTCAAATCAACTGCCTCTGTCCATCTAGTGAAATAATCTATTGCAGTGATTATCCACTTGTGTCTTGTACTAGATGGAGGATTGATCACACCAATGAAGTCTATACCCCACTTCATGAAAGGTTGCGCTATTCTGACTGGCTGTAGGGCCAAGGTTGCAAGCCTTTCTTTTCCTGAAAACATGGCACACTTGATGCATTTTCTCACATAATCATGGCTATCCTTGAAGATAGATGGCCAGTAGTATCCAGCCCTCATGATTTTAAAAGCAGTAGTCCTAGGAGAAAAGTGACCTCCAGAAGATCCATCATGAAATTCAAATAGGACATCAGCTATCTTTTCTGAATCTATGCATCTTAAAAGGACACCACTGTGATCCTTTCTAAAAAGAATCTCATCTATCAACACAAAAGGAATAGATTGTAATCTATAATACCTCCTTTTTGCTGAATCTAGATCTGCAGGACATTGTCCTGTCTTCAAATAATTGATCATATTAGGCAACCGACTTGTTGCCTTGGCTTGTTCCTCTATAGAATGCACCACCAGAGATGCATCAATTTATTCTGGTCTCTTTGAACTTTCATCCCTTGCCAAATGCTCACAAAGACCTCTTCCCCTAACTAGCTTGGTAGTTTGAATATCTATGTCATACTCCATCACCTTGGTGATCCAACCAGCTCTTTTCTCATTTAGGTCTTTGGAAAGCAGAAATTCTTTGACACTTGGATGAGTAACCTTCAAGTGTACCTTGCTATGGGTCAATAGATATCTGAAATTTTTAAGGCTCTTTACCATAGCAAGTACATGTTTTTCTACAAAAGAGTATCTCTGTTCATACTCTTCCAAACCTTTGCTAAAGAAAGCAATAGGCTGCTCCAATGCTTCTAAATTTTCTTGAGTCAACATTGCAGATAGAGCATCATGACCTGCATAAGCATAAAGGATAAAATCCTTATTGAAATTTGGGTTTAACAGGGCAGGAGGTTCTATCAAGGCTTCTTTGATAGCCTAGAAATTGGCTTTCCCTTCCTTAGTCCAACTAAAAGTTGAACCTTTCTTTAACATGGCTGTCAAAGGCTTTAGTAAATCTGCAATGTTAGGCAAGAAATGCCTAACAAAATTAATCTTTCCTATGAAAGATTGGAGACCTTTCTTATGATGAGGCAATGGTAGTTCTAGGATGGTTGCAATTCTCTCAAGATCCACTGTAATTCCTTCTTAGGATACTACATATCCCAACAATTTTCCTTCATGAACTGCAAACACACATTTCTTGGGATTAAGAGATATCCCAAACTCTCTACACCTTTCAAAAATCTTCCTCAAATGTTTGATGTGATCTACTGCATGTTTAGAATAGACAGTTATGTCATCCAAGTAGACCAACACAAACTTGTACATTAGGCTCTTAAAGGCCATATCCATTGCCTTTTGAAAAGTAGCACTTGCATTTGACAAACCAAAGGGCATCTTTTGATAAGCCATGGTTCCCCACTTGGTTGTAAATGCAGTCTTATATTGATCGTGTTCATTAACCAGGATTTGATTGTATCCTGAATAGCCATCCAACAATGAAAATCTCTCAGATCCAGAGACACATTGTAAGATTTGTTTCATAGAGGGTAATGGATGGCAGTCTTTTAGAGAGGCCTTGTTAAGATCCCCTGAAGTCAACACATAACCTCTTCTCCCCATTCTTCTTCCTGACATGAACAAGGTCAGAAACCCAACTAGTATGCTTGATGGGGTAGATGATACCACTTTCTATTAATTTGAGCACTTCCTTATGCATAAGTGGCTCAAGTTTGGGATTAACAGGCCTTTGCTTCTGCCTCACTGGCTTGGCATTTGGTTCCAATTCAATAGTGTGCTGAGCAAGGGCTGGGTTAAAACCTTTAAGGTATTCATATTGCCATACAAAAACATCACCGAATTCTTTGAATAATTGGGTATAAGCTTGCTTTTCCAATTTAGTGTTCACTTTTCCAAATTGTAAGCTCTTACTTGGCTCCAACTCTAATTCAACACAATGTTCTTGTTGGACTACCAGGCCAGCTTTGCTTCTCTTAACTTCATCATCCTTGTTGAAGACAGTCTCTAAGGTAAAAAGACCTCTAGGCATCTTATTGGACTTCAGTTGTATCACTTGATCACCATAATTTTGTGATAATCTCTCTTGATTATGCCTTGAAAAGACATCCTCTTCAAACAAGAATTGCAGAATTTGTTCATCATTGTCAAACACCTGCCAATTGACATCATTATTAGGAATAGAGGGTCTGACAATCACTTTGATATGCTACTGATCTACCTCTTTTGAAATGCTATTTGGAATGTCATACTGAGATCTAATAGTAGCTAATCTATCTACATTTTGATTTAGCTTTCTAGGGATGGCAACAATATTGAAAGCATGGAAATCTTCAATTGCATCCCAAACTCTATGTTTGTATGCTTTCATGGTGTCATTTTTGGTTGCACTTATCCCTCTTACTTGGCTGACAACCAAGTCACTATCACCATAAAACTTTAGGGCCTTAAGCCCTCTTTTTCTAGCCCACTCTAGTCCATTCACAAGGCTTTCATACTCTGCAGTGTTGCTAGTGCAAGAGAAACTGAATCTAAATGCAGTGTAATACCTTTCTCCCTTTGGGGACACTAGCATAGCACCACCACCAAAACCATGTCTACTTCTAGTTCCATCAAAAAATAGTTCCCAAACTTGATTATTTTGATCCTCTGAATCAGTGTCTTCTTTGAGAAGGCTTGGTTCCATGGCTCCACTTTCTTGTATTAAATAACTTCCCAAACCAAAATCCCAGATTAGATTTTCTTGGGCCTCTAAAGCTCTTTCATCTAGTAGAATATTAGGGATATTATCTATCTTAGTGTTTGCTTCTCCAATGGTTTGGAAGTCACTGTTATCAAATATAGGGCAGTTTACATTGATGGTATTGGACACATATGGTTCTATATGGTGTGCTGCCAATGGTTCTGACTTAATGGTGACCTTGGTCCCATACCTTGTATGGAATAGCATGTGAGACCAGTCAGAAGATAAGTAACCTCCTATCTTGGTTGTAAACTCCCTTGACAGACATATAGCAAATAATGCAGGGAGATCTATGATATATATATCAAGAAGGATGGAAAAATTAGGACTAGCATGAAGGATTAGACTGGTATCCTTGGCCAAGTTGACTGAGGATCCATCAAGTTGTGTAACCTTCTTTTGAAAGGGCTCATATTTCAGTCCTAATTGGTCAGCCACCTTCTTGGGCATTACAATGCTAGTAGCTCCACTATCTACCATACAATTATGCACTAAAGATTTTCCAATGATTAGAGATACATAAAAGGGAGGTGGCTTTGAATTCCTACCTTGCATGGCATTGGCCTTGGAGTTGCTACTTGGAGCCTCCTTTTCTTGATCAGTGTTAACCAACACTGGCCTTGCAGCTTCTTTTGTAGGCTGAGGAGTTGCTACCTTAGTTATGACCTTTTTCAAAATTTCAGACTGCCCCGGAATAGCCAGAGAGTCCCAAATAGACATGGTGACATTCACCTTCTTCATGTTGTCTACAATATTAAAAGGTGTTACACTGTGCACTCTTTGTTGTGATTTCACTATGATGGGCTCCACTTCTTTGAAAGTCTAAACCTCTTTACTTGTAATGGTAGGAGTCTCCTTAGGTGTGATGGGAGTAGCTTGTTGCATTGGTTTTGCTGATGTAGTAGCTTTGGCACTGGAATCTGCTGATGTAGTAGCTTTGGCATTGGAATCTGCTCGCTCCATGTCTTGAGCTCTTCTCTTTGCTCTTGTATAGGAAACAAAGGCAACTTCATCATTGACTCCATTGAAGTCTGGTTGCTCCCAATTGAAAAGAGCAGTCTCATTCTGTTGTGATTCTTGTTGAGGAACTGAGCCACTGGATGAAGCCTCTGATTGAGCATGTGAGACATTTTGAACCATTAGGGCTTAGTTCATCCATCCATTTGAACATGTAGCCTGGTTATGAGGCTAATTACAAGGAAAGCACCATTCATTCTCCATGGCCATATTATTTTGACTAGGAACCATATCCCTTACTGGATTTGCAGAATTAAGAGATGCAGGATTATATGGTTGGAATGGTCTTTGATTAAAATTTTGTCTTTGTCCTTGATAGCCTCCTTGGTATGGTGGCCTATTTTGTTGGTAAGTCTGCCCTTGATTCTGATATTATTGATTAGGACCTTGGCCCTGTGGCTGAAAGGGTGGTCTGATTCCTTGACCTTGCCTCTTCAAATTTGTGACCTCTTTAGTTAAGGTCTGCAACAAGTTTGTCATCTCTTGCTGACTGCTCTGTTGGCTATTCTTTATCTCTTGTAACTCTTGAGAGAAACTAGCTATTGACTTCTGGCCACTAGTACTAGCTCGAGGTGCTAATATGGTGGGAATAGGGGTAAATGGGGGTACTTGTGCAGGTGCAATGGGTTGAAGGCTAGGAAAAATGGGCATGGGTGGCCTTCTTTGTATCATGCCTACTTGGATCAAACAATTTTCAGCCCTGATAGCTATGTCAAAAGCCTGGGGTAAAGAAGTATCACCCATAGACTGGATGATGACAAAGATTTGACCATTCAGACTTTGCAAGTAGTATCGAAAAGCATGGTCAGCTGATGGTCTCATAGAGACTAGAACTCTATTCCATGTTTTGAGGAACCTACTATTGTAATCTGTCATTTGCTCTTGAGGGTCTCTCTTAATGGTTGTCAACTGCTCTACCAGAGACAATTTATCTGATTTATCCTCAAAATACTTACTTAATGCATCTCCTAACTCATCCCATGAAGTAATGGAGCCAATAGTTAAAGTTCTAAACCATTCAAGAGGTTTACCTTTTAGAGAGGCTGCTAATAATTTGGTGGCCACATCTTCCTGGCTTATGTTGTGTATGCTGCAGATGGTGTTCACATCTCTTATGTGCTCAAAAGTAGTTGTTTGCCCTTCACTTGTGAAATCAAGTAAGCTCTTTAATGCCACCAAGGGCACATCATGATGTACAAAAAAAGTCAATGGACTTCCTTGGTTGAAAGGTGAAAAAGCAAACTGTCTTGCTATTGTAGGGGCTGTGATCTGAAGATTGACAACTATGTGGGTTGTATTTGCTGCTGGATTTGAATCTTCCTCTAGATCTCTGGTTAGAGATCTGCCTCTTCTTCTGGAATGAAAGGAAAAGGTCTCCTTTCTGAAATATCAGGAGGTGTAGACTGAAATCTCCTTGTAGGGGATGTTCTTTGAGTTGTTCTACCCTTATGACTTCTTTTTGAGGGCAACTCTACAAATTTAGTAGGCTTTGAGCTTCTAGTCTCAATCTTTCTCATAAACTTTGAACAAGCTTGGCCTGGACCTTTGAAATCAGTGGAGTCACCAGATATACTTGATAGAACAATTTTTTAGAAGTCTATATTATGCAATCTGTATATTAGAGATAACATAATTTGAATTTGAATAAACTTCGAGTCCCACCGGGTGTGCCAGAATTGTTATACACTAAGTTTGCACCCTTGTTTCAACCTCTTGTAGTCTTGATAACCTAGTATAACATGGGAATCATCTTCAAGTTGTGGGACCTATGCTAACTGAGATGAGACCTCCAGGTTCTAGGCTGGTTCCTCTTGGATAATCACCTTAATTTGCTTCTAGACATGAAAAGTAAATCTTTGGGGGAAAGGGGTAGAAGGAATGCAGAAAGGGAAATGACTGGAAAGCAAACTATCTATTCGGTGATACACCGAAAATATGGTATGAATTGCAGTATAAAGGATGAAATCAGTACACAATCTTAGGTCTAGGAGATCACAACTCAATGAATAGGCTTGCATCAATATTTTATAGAGGGGTTTGTAATACAGAGATACTATGCAGGGAAAGAGAGAAATTTCACAAGGCAATAGCACTCTAAAAATTTAGACACAAACTATAACCTGCAAACAAACATTCACCTCTGCAATTGGGTATAAGAATGAGACAGATTGCTAGGGGTGGAAGTATACCCACAAAAGCATTCAAATTAGATCATTCACAAGCATACACATAAATTGCAGAAAGAAAGAGGAATCAAGAACCCTAAAAATATCACTGAAACATACATATACTGAATTCAATAAGAGAAAATTCAAACAAGAAGGTATAGGGGACATGAAAGAATGTCACAATACACTTTGTAATATCTAAATAGTCAATGAAAGGTTGCAATTGTAGAAGCTAGAGGGCAGAAAGAATGCCTTAGATAACTTCTTAGAAAGATGAACTCTCTTTTTACAAACTATAAACTCTAAGCTCTAAAAGCTCCAAAAATTAATTATATACATCTCCTCTATTGCACACAGGTAGGAGCAAAAAATCTCATTAGGGTTACATAAATCTGCATAAAATAATCCAACCCGAAACCAGTCATTTCTGATCATAAATATTCATGAAAATATCTCAACCGATCAGATATGTCTTTGCATGTCCATCCCTGTACTGAAATTGCCAGCAGACAAAAACCTTGATCCAACTACCTCCCTGCAAGTCGGGTCTGCCAGAACTATCAAATCTGGTACTCTCAAAAGGAAAATCCACCGAAATGGTTGCCTAGATCTCTGCATCACCTTTCCAATTGCAACCACCCTTGAAAACATAAATTTTGAGCTACCCGCGCTTGCAAACGTTCTCTACAAGAACAAATAGAAGAAAACCTACGAAAGATATTGCAACTCCTTGAAAAATTCAAAGGCCACATCATCAGTCAAGAGCCAATAGAAAATGAGCATGTCATAGTCGACTGACACCTTAGAAGGCAGAAGAAATCCGACCTTGCATTAGACGGTGGTCGCATGATCGCATGGGATCGAAAGATCCCATACGGTTATGCGACCACCGTTGGATGCTCTTTGATTGCCAACACACTTAAGATACTCGGCCCCACTGACAACCGCCAACTATTCCGCCCAGCAACCAAAGAATCAAGCATGTCAGATGGTCCCACGATGACATCAGCTTAAACACTGGAAGATCAGACGACGATCGCATGATCGCATGGGCTCAGAAGATTCCATGCGAACATGCAACCACCATAGATATTGGACAAGCTATCATCCCCACAGATTCTCTGACCATCGGACCCACCGAAAGTCCTGTCATCACCCGACTGGCCACTAAAAAATGGACATGTCACCACCCGAGGACCCACCACCGGAGGCTTGGCAGTAAAGCAGATCTAACGGCCATCACATGATCACATGGAATTAGAAGATTCCATATGAACATGCGACCACCATAGATTTTTGATCAACTGGGGCCTACCTTGCAATTTGGGTCCACTGCAAATCTTTGTTGATACCGCATCAATGGTTGTCGCATGATCACATGGGATCAAAAGATCCCATGAGATCATGCGATAACCGTTGGATCTAACTATGAATGAAAACTAGGCCCGAGGGGAATATTAAAGGCCGAGATGTAGGAAACTTAGGAAAATAGGTGGTAGGACCTTAGGAAAATAATAGCACGTGGGTTTTCGGAGATAAGCGGCCCGAAAGGGTAAAATATTAAATTAGAAAGGGCCAAGGCTTAATAAAGGGTTTTATGGGGGTTTAAATGTTCACATATGAATTTTTAATGGCCTTCAACTAGAGAACTAAACAACTGCAGAGGCCAAGGAAAAGGAATAGACTTCATAAAAATTCTTAGGGGGCTAACATAGGATTAAAAATGTCAGACAGAGTAGACCAGGCCAAATTGCATAGGATAGGAAATTTTGGGGAACAACTACTTCATGAGGAAAAATTAAAAGTAAAGAAAGATTTATCCCACATTGAACATGAAGGTTCACTTGGAGTTTGAGGAGTCTTTATAAATGATCCTTGTCTTCCTTCAAGAGCATTCTATGTGACTATTTTATTATTTTTACTTCTCCAGTGTTACTGGAAATCAATGATTGGTTATTTCAAGGACATAACCCCTTGGAATATGAGATTGGAAAAAACCTCAATCTACTATTGAGAGGTGGATTTATTTCTAAATTCACCATTGCACATAACAAAGGAAGTTACATTGACATTTTGAATATCTTATGGGCATATCAATAGCCTCTTTACAAACTAGTTAGTTGCCAATGAGTTTGAATAAATATGTGCCAAAGACTATTCAGTTATTGGTAATAAAACATATAGAAATTGAATCTTTAGGTGTTTCCACAGATTCACCAAGGATTGGTTGTCAATTACTATCCATAGTTAACAATGCTGAAAGAAAGAGGGTTATCAATTGTTATGTGAATACTGAATTTGGTGTTATCTTCTTCTCCATTATTCATCCATCCCAAGGGTAGTTGGTATTGATGATGTAAAATTTGTAATTGTAGATTATTTCAAGGTCAGATATCTTTTGAGTCTTAGGCGTGTTCAGATTATTTCCAGGCCTAATATATTTTGAGTCTTAGGTCCAAATACTTTCAGAATGTTATATCAAATTTTTGTTGTAATGTTTAAGATATAACATGGTATATTACTATCCATTAAGGTTGCAAGCAAACTGCTTTTAAATGTCAATTTTAGATCAAATGAGAAATTTAGATTTTAATTTTATTGACAATATTTATCTATTTCAATATGATGCAAAGTTATTATTAATGTTTCTTTGAGAAGCATACTTGAAGAAACCATCTTATGAAAATGCCAAAATATAGCAATGATTTCTAAAAAATCAGTATACAGTGACTTAGTATGACAAGTGTTTGATGGAATGTTCTCTCTCTAAACTAAAAAAAAATAGGACAAAATTCAGATAGGATCTTAGAATGGTACCAGAGCTTTGATTCTACTAGCCCGCGAATAGAAATTAGTTGCTTCAGCTGCATATTTCATTAATGGCCAAAATTAAGGATGGTAGATTGTTACCTACTTTCCTTCCCGCTTCATCATCAAAGGAAAAGGTGCCTAGCTAGGAGAAAATAACAAAGGATACTACAAAGTTAAGAGAAACACAACATAAATATCAAAATTGCAATGTTTTGATGATGTACATTCAAGGAAAACTAGGCATTCTAAGGTTTCCTCTCCATCAACAAGTACAAGTAAGAGGCCTCCTACCAAGGCAACCAATGATGCAATTATGAGCAACTACCATAAGTATTGCACCCTTCCTAAGGGGATACGTGATATCCTTTCCTTCATAAAATTTATTGGCCTACTAGATGAGGATGATTATGGTTTGGTATCTACAAGTTCACATCAATAACAAAGAAGGAAAGAAGAATAAAAATATAGTAGTGAAAGAAATTGGAAAGAAGAAGAACAAGGGGTGCAAGAACACAGAAAGAAAAAGGACATATCTGAAGAGAGGATGGAAAAGAAAGAGGAACCAACTACTTATGACTTGCAGCCTACACTTGGTCATGGGAAAGATGTTATTGATTGTACACATTTCTTGGTAGGAAGCTTGGAGGTAGAGCTATCTTACAAGGTTAATCACACTAGTGCATATGATGGGCATGTTGATAGAACATATGAAGATGTTTCACAATAAGCCAATGATGATGACTCCAAATCTTATATGAGTGTTCATGATTATGTTGGTCAATGTGTAATGGTCCCTACAAATGGTGAAGGTACTTCTTGGGATGGATCTACTTTTGACCATAATGTTGATCTCACTCCTCTATACACTTGGGCATAAAATATGATATTAGTATCACTAATATGTGTAATGAAATAAAATCAATTGCTACATGTGAATCTGATTTCTCTCATAGACTTGCTACTTCACATATTTTGGATAATCAATATAAAGTTACTAAAGAGAAAATTATTGTAGTTATGTCACATTTTGATGACATATATGGGATGGTTGAATCTTTTGAAGGAACAATTAGAGACGAGACAAAGGGGACTCAAAGAGGAATTGTCACATTTGCAGGTGATTAAGGGATGAAAATAATGAAATCAGATTATGTACACCTAGTTTCAGATCAAGATCATCTCCTTGATCTTATAGAGATTTATTCAGAGACCTTGAGGAAGGAAGATGAAGTAGACACCCTTA